>CM053786.1:509380837-509825837 GCA_028749045.1 Cupressus sempervirens
ACTTCATAATCCTTAGGGACAAAATGGTTCATAATTTTTTCCATCATTCTCTTCGATGTAGAAATTGGTTGTTTCTCCTCTTCTACCCCCTCATTTTGGAGGAAATTCCATCAACTTAATGCTAAGCCTTTCAACTTGGCCTTTCCATTCTCACCCTCTAATTTTTAGGTATCTCATTAGATTCAAAATGGTTTTCAAGGGCCTCTAACCATTCCATACATGCTTCTGGTTCCAAATTTGCATCAAACATGGGTAAGTCCACTTTATCTTTCCTTCCTACTCTCTAGAGGGCTGCTACCATGATCGACTAATCTTCAAGAATGTTAGGCAAGTCATCTTCATCTTCCAATTTTTCTTCCTTAGACTCCTCATGGTCTCCTTTTCATACTTGCCCCTTCAACTTCTCAATTTATCTCCTCATAGCTCTATTCTCCTCTCTAACTATCCTACTCTCAACCATTTGTTCTTTTATTTTTTTTCTAATTTAATATTGGTTATCCTTAAAGGGATATAATCTCCTTCTACCATTTTGTATTCCCAATAGATTCTTAGTGGTTTTGATACCACTTGATGTAGAGATCAATAATAAAAGGTAAGTGAGTCCATAATATTTAATGTTTAAATGTTCTTTTACCTTATCTACTCTTCCTAGAGTCCACAATGACTCTTTTCAACAATATGCCAAATGGTCACAAGGTTCTACACAACCTTAAATACTTCAAGACAACTTTTCAGTTAAGTGATTCTAATAATCAACCTTGGATAATGGGCACAAATAAGGAAATAGTTTCAAATATGTTCCTTGAACCTAACACACACTTGGAACACTTCAATGGACCTTCCAAGATTAGACTTCCACCAATATTTGGCTTCTCCAATTTTTGCTATGCAAAAATATACTTAAGAGGCCTCAATCTCCTTGTAGTAGTTTTACTATTTTTAGGAAAACAACTCAAGATTTTCACAAAGAACTTGGCTAATAAACTAGGATTTGAAATACCTTTTTGGAAGTTACACCATCCACCCAAATACCAACTCTCCAACCTACTCCTATACCCTTGAACCCAACAAAACCTCACAGGTATAATTGGCCAAACTAGGCATGGAAGACTTGGAAAAGGACAAAGATGGGTACCTAGGTCTTGAATTTCTTATCTAACTTATTTCAACATGAAATGACCATCCACCAAATCCTATGGCCTCATTTCGAGCCCTGTCCTCAAAATCCTCAAATTACTAATTGAATACATGAAGATATTCAACCTAGAGCATGTTCATAGGACCCTTAGATCTCCTAAGAAAAATCTACCATTTAGGAATCTTAAAGTTCATACCCTAACTTTGCAAATCCCAGGAAGCTGTGAAAAACCAACCATTGAGATGCAAGTTAGGGCCAAATCTCTATTAAAACCCTCAATTTCAAGGTTTGTTTACTTGACACAACAAAAAGGATATAATTTTCTTCAAACATAACCAATCAGAGTGAAATCAAGTGAAATAGAATCAAGACTTGGAGATCTAACAGTTCATCCCAATGGTTTCAATCTCCCAATATGTACAGTTCTGCACAACCAATAAATGCTTAGAAAATATGTTTATTCCTTGTGTAAAATTGCTTGAACATACACCACATCACACCTCTAAATTTCTCGAGGGTGTTAGGGACTAAATACATCAATCCTAATAGTCTCAACCTAAATTTTAATGGATAGGATTTTTATGAAGTAAATTGCAACTTTTTAGCAAAATTTGTCAAAAAGTTGTCAACAATAATTGTTGCAAAAAGTATTTTTCAAATATTACTTCCTAGGACTTTACTAATTGAATTTTTGCAACTCTTAAGATCATAATAATGTGTAATGACTCACAAAACACACCAAGAGTCATCTTATTAGCCTAAAAAAATAAAATGCAAGATCCATAGGACTAAGTGAACTTAGGTTTATATGGACACCTTAAGTTCCTTGACTGTACAATAGAATCATCCTTATTACAAAAAAACATTAACCAACATTACTAAATGAGGTGAATCATTACCCTATGTCTTCCACCTATTAGGTTACATCAAGTCACCTTAAGTCACCTAAGTGCCCTACACCAAAGAGGACATGAGAAGGACTTCAAGAGGACACATGGAGTTGATAGAAATTTTGAGACTTTGAAATGAAAGGTTGTTGAGTTGCTTGTATTGGCTTTGCCTAATTTCAATAAGGTATTTCAATTTGAATGTGATGTAAGAGGTAGTACAATAGGAGGTGTATTGAGTCAAGAAGGTAAACATGTTGCTTTCTTTAGTGAGAATTTGAATGCTGCTAGAAGGAAATATTTTTTGTATGATCAATTATTTTATTCAATTGGTCAAGCCTTGAAGAAGTAGAGATATTATTTGATTCCTAAGGATTTTGTGTTGTATACTAATTATAAAGCTTTATAGTATTTGGTAATTAAACATAAATTGAATAAGAGATATATAAAGTGGGTTGAGTACTTGAAGAGTTTCACATTTTTGATTAAGCATAAAAGTGGAGTCACTAATTGAGTTATTGATGCATTGAGAAGAAGATGTTCTTTATTGAACAAGATGAAGGTTAAAGATCTTGGTTTTGATTATATAAAGGATTTGTATGACATTGACCCTAATTTTTCTTAGGTGTGGAGAAATTAAATAGCACCAAATCTATCAAATCACTGACACAAGGAAGGATGAAGAAAACTAGGGCCAATGGCACACCCAACTCTCCAAACCACCCTGCAAGAGTTAACACAATGGAAGCAAACACAAAGAACAAAAACCAAAGGAGAAAGAAGAGTGAAATGATTTTATTGATTCTTCAAATATTCAACATACATTCCTAGCTATAAAGCCTTCTAGGTTATGTCCAAATACAAATACATTCACATTCAAAGATCCAACAACAAATTCACAGTTTCCAATTATGCTCTACAATCCTTTCTCTCACTCCCTAATCTACCTACTTATAAGCCTAAACACTCTACTTATAATAGAAAAAATGGCTTATAAATAATTCTAGAACATGGATAATCCACACGTTGACTCTCAGCAAATATTAAATGAAAATAAACCAAAATTAGATACACAAGTTAGCCTGCATCAGCAATTAACTATCTTGAAATCAATGTTTGAGCAAAATTATGATATCTCCTCACTCCAATTGAGTTAGAAATTTCACTTTAAATTATGGCTATATATCTAGGTCTTATACAACTACTTAAGTACAAAGGTCTAATCCATTGAGGAAAATTGTACATGCATTCTGAAAGTTGAGCACAAAAAACTCTCATGTAGAACTGGTAGAAATTGATGTTTTGAGAGAATCACCATATCTCCAAAAATATAAGGAGTTAAGACTTGCACTCTAGAACATAGATAATAATCTAGGCTCTCTTAAATCCTTCAAGTTTATATATTTTCATCCATTATGAAAAATTAGTTGTATGTTCTACAACAGGTACCCAAAAACCAAAAAATGCAATTTCAGAAAAACTCAATTTCAAAGTAAAATAAAAATTGAAAACATGCAGAATAGTAGTGCAACCCAGGATATTTCTACATCAGAAAACTAGGGTTGGAAGAAATGATTTTCTTAAATCATTGAGATGTCACAAACTAAGATGAATCCAAATCAGATTGAGAAATCCATGAAACATCTTCCATAGGTTTGTCCTTCCACTTCACCGAATATTCATAATAATATTTTCCTCTTGTGCTGTTACCAATTCTTTGACCCAATATTTGATCAATTTCTTTAATCTGCTTCTTAGGATAGTCCTCTAATACAAAAAATTCATCATCTAACTCATGATACTTGTATAAATTAAAAACATTGAATATAGGAGATATATCCATGTCGTCTAATAACTCAACTTCATAAGCATTTCCACTATCAAATTTCTTCAAGATCTTACAAGGTGTAAACTTCTTTATCTTCAGATCACTGTATGTTCCAACTAAAAATCTCCCTTTCTTTAAATGAACCATCATCTCATCACCAACTTGAAAATCATGATGTCTCCTAGATTGATCAACATTCTCCTTATACTTTTGATTACTTTGTTATATCCTCAACTTCACTTCCTTATGTAAAGA
Organism: Cupressus sempervirens; assembly: GCA_028749045.1. NCBI lineage: Eukaryota > Viridiplantae > Streptophyta > Pinopsida > Cupressales > Cupressaceae > Cupressus > Cupressus sempervirens. Next base: position 509,384,946 of record CM053786.1, read on the forward strand.
CTCCATAAAATCAACAAATTCTTCTCCTGCAACACTTCTCTTTTCTTCACTAGTAATATCCCTCAAATCTGATACTCCTCTAGGCTTCATTCTAATAATAATCTCAAAAGGTGTCTTCCCTAAACTCTTATTCATAGAATTATTATATACAAATTCAGCTTGTGCCAAGACCATCTCCCAATTATTTGGCTTATTCCCAACTAAACATCTTAGCAAATTACCCAAGCTTCTATTTACAACCTCTATCTATCCATCTATTTGCAAATGGAATGTAGAACTAAAATTTAGCTTAGTATCCATCTTCTTCCACAAAGTCTTCCAAAAATAACCAACAAACTTACTATCTCTGTCAAAAATAATGCTTCTTGGTAATCCATGCAATCTAACAATCTCTTTAAAGAAAAGTTTAGCAACATACTTAGCATCTGATGTCTTCTTGCATGGTATGAAATGATCCATCTTAGAAAATCTATCCACTATAACAAATATGGAATCATACCCCTTCACTATCTTAGGCAATCCGAGAATAAAATCTATACTAATGTCACTCTAGGGTTTCTTAGGAACAATAATAGATGTATACAAACCAGTATTTTGACTTACTCCTTTTGCAACTTGAAAAACTCCACAACTCTTTACAAATTTCTAAACATCCTTATACATTTTTGGCCAATAACACTTCTCTTTTAGCAAACTCAATGTCGTATCAATTCCAAAATGTCAAGCCAATCCACCACTATGTTTTCTCTTAATTAGATTCAACCTCATGGAACTTCTAGGAATACACAATTGAATATCTTTGAAAAACATACCTTCTTGAATGAAATACTCATCATACTTACTGATGTGATTGGTTAGATTTGGTGTCCTGCACTCTCTCTATGCCTCAGAAAAATCAGGATCAGCATCATACAACTCTTTCATTTCATTAAAACAAAGAACTTCAACCTTCATTTTAGTCAACAAAGAACATCTTTCACTCAATGCATCAACAACTCTATTAGTAACTCCACTCTTATGCTTGATTACAAATATAAAAATTTTCAAGTACTCAACCCACTTCATATGTCTTTGATTCAATTTATGTTGACTTTCCAAGTATCGTAAAGCTTTATGATTAGTATACAACACAAACTTTTTAGGAATCAAATAATGTCTCCACTTCTTCAAAGCTTGAACAATAACATAAAATTCTTGATCATACACAAAATACTTCCTTTTAGAATCATTCAACTTTTCACTAAAGAAAGCAACAGGCTTACCTTCTTTACTTAATATAGCTCATATTGCATTACCACTTGCATCATATTCAACTTGAAATACTTTGTTGAAATAAAGCAAAGCCAATACATGTAATTCAAAAACTTTTTGTTTCAAAGTCTCAAAACTCTTATCAGCTCCATGCATCCACTTGAATTCCTTTTTGTCTCCCCTCATTGTCTTAGTCATAGCATTACAAATAGCACTAAAATTCTCTATAAACTTTCTATAAAAACTAGCCAAATGATGAAATGATTTTACCTCACCCACACTCTTAGCTGTAGGCCACTCCAAAATTGCTTTAACCTTCTTTGGATCCATCTTCAACCCATCAGCTGAAATCACAAAATCCAAATACACAATCTCCTCTTGCATAAAGGAATACTTTTTAAGATTAATTGACAAATTTTCCTCTTTCAACCTCTGCAATACTTGTATAATATGTGCAAGATTTTCTTCTTCCTTACTCTTACTAAATATCAAAATATCATCCAAATAAAAAATCACAAACTTACCCAAGAATCTTTTCAGAACTTCATTCATTAACCACATGAAAGTACTAAGTGCATAAGTCAAACCAAAGGGCATAACCAACCATTCATACAAACCATCATTTTTCTTGAAAGTAGTCTTCCATTCATCACCTTCTCTAATTCTAATCTTATGATAGTCACTCTTCAAATCAATCTTGGTAAAATACTTTGCTCCACTCAATCAATCCATTATGTCATCCATTCTCAGCATAGGAAACCTATATTTCATTGTGATTTTGTTAATAGCTCTGGAATCAATACACATTCTCTATTCTCCATTTTTTTTAGATGCTAATATAATAGGTACAACACATGGACTCAAATTTTCTCTAATCAAACCCTTTTAAAGTAACTCATGCACTTGTCTATTAAGTTCTTCATTCTCTATAAGTGTTAATCTATATGGTGCTTTGTTTGGAAAACTAGCTGTAGGAATCAGATCTATACAATGACTTATATTTCTCATTGGCAGTAAACCATCAGGAATATCCTCAACAACAATATCCTTATACTCATTTAGCAATTATGTAATTTCTACTAGTACTTAGCTATCACTATCTACTATCACTTGGTCATTACTAGATTCTACTACTTGGTGATTTCTACCAACACTCAATCCTCTAGGAACTATAGCAAAATAGACTTTATTCTTCTTCTCTTCCTTTCCAAATTATTTCCTATTAACCATGCAAACTTTTATTGCAATACAACTAACCTCATCTAGACTTTCAATCAAAGGCAGCAATGTTTGTTTCTTCTTATTTAACCAAAGAGTATATTGATTTAATCTTCCATCATGTACAACATATCTATCATATTGCCAAGGTCTACCCAACAAAATATGACAACAATCCATGTGCATAATATCACACAAAACTTCATCAAAGTAATATCCAATCTTGAACTTCACAACACATTTTTCACTTACCAATATCTTATGCTCATTTTTGATACATGAAATGTGATAAGGTTTGGGATGTTTTAGTCTCTACAACTATAACTTTGTAACCAGCTCTTTTGATGCCAAATTTGTAGAACTTTCACTATCAATGAGCACCTTGCAGCATTTTCTATTCATCTTACATCTAGTCTTGAAAAGAATTCTTCTAAGGATAGGTTCCTCATCGCTTCCCTTATTACATAAGGTTCTTCTCACTATTAGATTTTCTCCAGCCTCAGGTCCACTTGGCGAACTCTCATTGTCCTCTTGAATCAAAATATTTCTATTATTTTGCCCACTTTAAAAAGATCTACATTCAAAATAACTATGTCCTTCTTTACCATATCTGAAACAATTACCATGGAAACCACTTCTAATATAAGAATTACCTCTTTCTTGGTAAGATCTAGTACCTCCTTGGTATGTGCTACCACCTTTCCACTCAGTCTTGTCTTTGTCATGATTCTTGAATTCATATTTTCCTTTATCTTGCACAAAATTTTCAAATCTACCACCTTCTCTATAAGATCTACCTCTGTCTTTATGGAATCTACCACCTCTACCTCTTTGTCTTTGTTCATGCTTCTTTGCTAAGATCTCCTCATCTTTCAAGGCATATTGATAGGCTTCTACCACACTTTCCAACTTTACACAACTTATTTCATCTTAAATTCTAGATCTTAATCCATTTATGCAACTTGCAATTTTCTCAACAGCATCATCCACATGTCCAGATCTGATGTCCAATCTATAAAATTCTTGGGTATACTCTTTCATAATCTTTTTTTTTCTTAAAATTTTTCATCTTTCTCAACAAGCTAACTTGGAAATCAGAAAGAAGGAATTTTTCCTTTACCTTGTTCACCATCTTCACCCAAGTTCTAATCTTCTCCTTTCATTTCCTTTCATTTTTCTATTAGTTTGCAAATGCTCCCACCACAGTAAAGCATGACCTTTCAGCCTAGTGACTGCAATCTTCACCTTCTTATTATTCATATTTTTTTCATATTCAAAGAACTTCTCCATACCTAAGATCCAATCCAACACAACATTGGTATCCAATTTTCCATCATAAGGAACAACTTCTACAATAGGCTTTGACTTTTCCCTAGACAACACTCACAACAATCTTTCCTCATCTTGATCTTCTTCAAGTTCTAGATTATGGTTTAGTGCACTAGTACATTTGACTTGAATTTTTGACCAAAACTTTCGACCATCTGATAATTTGGGGTCAATTTGGTTGAATTGTGATGACTTTTGTTAAAGATGAGCTCGTGTTGGTCAAAATTTCAACCAACACGGGCTCACACTAAGCAAAAATTGAAAAAAGTTATGTTTGCCGCCCTAATCTTATTGTTACGTGACCCAGAAGACTCGTGCACTAAACCATTTTCTACCACTATGATTTGTGGCCAAGAGTATGTGACAAAAGGGTTTAATAGCATTAGTACTAGTAGGGTTTGACATCTTGGGTTCTTTGTGGGTTGATTGTAGCAGAGGAGAGCTCATGAATGCTTCAAAGTTGATCCATTGAAAGAGATTTCAGAAAGAAGGCAGTATCAAAGGATCAAATAACAGTTGGAAACATTGAAGAGTCTCCTTCCCAGCATTACAAAGGTGAGTTGAAGTTTTGTTTTATAGATTGACATTTCTTGCCTTGTTTTGAATATATTTATATGCACCCTGTACAATGTTTTCCTTTTTTTGGACTAGACATTTCTCATTTGCTTTGTTCCCTAACTTGAGTTTTCAAACTAGTGCTTATAACAACCTCCTAAGATATTCATAAATACCAATAATCCAAAAGCAAGGCAAACAAATTTGATGAGTCAAAAAATAGAACACAAAACTATCAAGATCTAATCAATGGACACAAAAAGGCCCTCCAATAATAACCCTTAGATGAAATCCAAGGTATTACCCCTATCATTTCTAAACTCTAGACAATTCAAATTCCAAAATTCTCAAAAAGAATAGCTATTATAACAAAGTTGAGTATCCCTATCTAATTTGCATCTACTATCCCGTGTATAATTACAAACTTATCCATACTTACAACATTCATTCTATACACATGTATGCATCTTACTAGATCAATCTAGATGAAGCTTGGAAAAAGTTTGCTTCAAAATAATAAAATCAACTACTAGAATTACCTACAAATCTATTACTATGCAATCGAGCCAACTATGCTAGATAGTTTGAGGGTATCATGCCAATGTTAGGGTTCTTAGGGATGAGCAAAGGTGAACAAGTGATTAGAATATTAAACTTCATCAATAATAGAGTCTTCAGCCATGTAAATGCTCAAAGGGCCAATTGACAAAAAAAGGTTAATGGTTTCTATTATTGGTAGCCTTTGGAAGACATTACAAGAAAGAAAAATCAAATTCATGATGTTATGCAGATGTTTCACAAGATAAAATCTATACTGATGAACAATACACAAATTGTCTTGGCTTTATTTACATGAAGAACACAATAGAGAAGTTTTCATTCTGTCAGGTATAATGTACAACATTATAGCATGCCAAAAAATAATGTGAAATGTCAATTTAATTAAAATCCTGAAAATCTCACAATAGAAAGCAATTATGTTGAATAGGCTCATTAGAAGACCTTTCTATCCTACAAGGCAGGAAACATATATATCAAACCCAAAGGTGATGGTTTACATGGGTTTCTAGGTCTACACAAACTAGTCTTGAATTAGGCTTTTAATAACCCTTCAAATGGTTTGATCAATTCCTACCAAGGATATTGCATACTCCTTATACATTCCCCTAACACAATCCAAATTAATTTCTTGAAGTTCAATCCACTCCTGTAATGTCCAAGCACATTTCTCTGTCAACCACCTAGCTAGGTTGCTCTAGGGATCAACACACTCATTGCTTGTTATTTCAAGTTTGGCAGAGAAAAGTGAGGCAATCAAATATTACATTACATACTTGAAAGGAACATACCTCCTGATATGTGCACTTACAACTCATTTTAGGTCATTGTAGAGCTGGTAGGCTAGAAGAAGTAGTCAAACTCTTAAACCAACTAATTCTAAATGGTCTGGCTCCAAAAAACTTTATGTATAATATCATTATTGCTGGACACTGCAAGGTTGCCTGCACAAGTGTTGCATTAAACTATTCAATAATATGGTAAAGAGTGGTCTTTTGCCTCATGTGATTACTTATACTACTCTTACAATGGGGTTATGCAAGGAAGGTAATATACAGGAGGCACATTTTCTTTTGAGGGAAATGTTTGGAGAAGGTTTGATTCATGACAAAACTGTACACAGTTTATTGATTGATGAACATCTCAAGAATGGTAATGTAGAACAAGCTTTTAAACTGTGGGCACAAATGGACAAGAAAGAAATTCCACCTGATGTTATTGCTTACACTCCTTTTATGAAAGGGCTTTGCAAGATAAGCTACATAAAGTAGGCACATAGATTCCTTACGAAAATGGTAAATAACACATTTTTCCTGACAATTTCACTTATAGCTCATTGATTGATGGACATTGCAAGGAAGGAAACTTATTCTCAGCTTTTGGGCTAGAAAAGGAAATAATTAAAAATTGCGCTTGAGCCTAATGTCGTTATTTTTAATACTCTCATTATTGGATTTTGTAAACAAGAAATGATAAGTACAACAAATCAGCTTTTTACCCTCATGCCAAGCAATGTCTTGTCCCCTGATATTTTCACCTACAATATTTTAATTAATGCTCACTGTAAGGCAGCTGATATGAAGTGAACTTTGGAGATCATGAACATGATATCATGTAGTGTTTGTGCTCCTGATGTTATTACCTACAATACTTTGATAAATGGTCTTTGCATTACAAAAATGATTCAGCTAGCTTTTAGTCTCCTTGAGAACGTTGTTTCCATAGGATTTTCTCCAGACACATTCACTTTCAATACAATTTTGGATGGGCTCTGCAAGGATTCCCTTGGTCTAGTTGTTACTTTGTTAGAAAAACTTTTTTAAATGGGTTTTGTCCCAGATACAGTGTCCTATAGTACACTGGTTAATCATTTTTGTAGCCTTGGAATGCTGAATCAGGCTATGATGTGGTTGGGTAAACTTATGAAAATAATTTATATTTAGAATGCTGTTACATATGAGATATTGGACAATGTTCACTTTGGTGGGAAATGGTCTACCAATAATCCAAAAAATGTCACTAGAGAAGGATATCTTTTGCATTGTGTAATGTAGTCAATGAGTAATAGATCAAAGAGGCAAGAACACACTCAAATGCCATTTTTAAGTCTTAATGAGAATTTGGACAGTGTAATAAGCATAACTAATATTTATTCTAAGGCTATACAAGACAGATGATAAGGGGCATCAACATGTTTTAAAGAGTGACGACTGGGATGATTCGACTTGTAACAAGCTGATGGTAACTTGTAGAAGTGGTCTCTTTTGCAAAGAAAAATTAGAGGTAGATGAATTCTTCAATAGTTGGTCAGTTGTAAAATAGAAAACATTAGAGCCCCATGAAACAGTTAAAATTAATGATCAAACTTTCTCTTTGCTCACAGATTGAAGACACAGATATAATCTTGAATAGATGATGAAGCATAGTGCCAAAATTATGGGTAAGTCCTCTCAGTCTATTGGTCAAAAGTTAAATTTCAGAGTCCAGACAAAACCTTTTCTTCCTTTAAGAAAGTTCTAATTTCAGCTCCACAATTTTATGCTTATTTTAGCACACTATTCTATACAAAAATTTACGACAAAGATATACCAAATTAAATAATGTCAAAAAGTGTTAAGGTCAAGAAGAAAGTATCCCTTCTTAAACAATAGGCTATTGGTAAATTTTTTCCTAAAACAAGAACATTGTTGTTTCCTCTGGAACCATAAGTTGAGCAATGCACAAAGGCGAGTTTAAAAAAATAATTCTTCATCTCTTCTAAATCCATTAAGGTGGATACTTGTGAAGGAATATTTATATGTTTCAGCATTACATGCATATGGGGCACTAGTGTCTCTTAGGTGATCAGATAACTTGATAATTGAAGTGAACCAATATTAAACCAAATTTAGTAGAACATGCTTCAAAATTATGTTAATCTATCCTTATAGCACTGGAATGCCTATGTATTCCCACAAGATCATTGCAGCATGTTTAACTCAGTGTTTTGATCAAATTTAAGAATTTTAATTATAATTTGTCTTCTTAATAGTTGTATAGCTTATAAACATATTAATTACAATTATCAAATATTTGAGCATGTGTTAATTATTTCTAGAGTTGATCAATAGATGAGCACGCTGAAGGTTTGATCAATAGTCCATAGAGACACACTTAAGATAAATAGGATTTGTTGCATGCCATTTTAATGGAGGATAAAATTTTGCTGCTCTATACAATATGGCATATGATATGTACTACATCAATGTCCTTGTGGTGTAGCCCTATTTTATCTTCAATTGTCCAAAAGATAAGCAATGAATGGAGCCTACAGCTAAAGTTGGTGTTTTAAAATACAAAATATATTCTCACACCTAGGGATGGCTAGTAACAATAGCAAACTACAAAACCTCCATTCCAATAAAAAAATGATATAATGTATATAGAGTCTGCTTTCATTTCCCATAATTCCATGCATTTTTAACCACAAGAAATGAATCTAGACTCCATTCTTTTGAAACTGCTTGGGTTTGTCCAATGACCAGCAAAGTACAAAATAATAAGTATTAACCCAAGAAAACTGATCAAGAATACACACAATTATGTACAGAATATCAAGACCACATACTCTAACTACTAAATTTAAAATAACTCAAATTTCAATCAATATGATTGTGGATGTTCACCATTACATAGTTGTACAGTCAAAATTGGTCAGCATTCAATTGCTTCTAGTTGAAAAACACAACATCCAACCATACAAACTAGTTTGGATGGGTTTAAATAGCCTTCCTAAACCTTCCCCAAACTGAATTCTGGGAGTGGGTGACTAATTGGTAAAATATTGAACCAAGTTATAGAAGTTTCGCATAAAGTTGTCAAACTTGCAACTTGACAACTTTTCAATTTCTTGACAACTTTTGGAAATGTTTGGTTCCTTTCAGCCTAGGTGTGTAGAAATTTACCAAATGGTTCCCCAATCTCACATGAGTCTAGACTCTATTCCAAGCCATTCTAGGCCTTGGATCATATACTATACTCCTAGAGACAATTGGACCCATTGACAACTTTTTACCTAGGGAATGCAACTTTACATCTTTTTCCACAACTTTTGAATTTTGACTTAGAAAACATGCCAAGATGCACTTGCATATTACTTTGAGATTTCATTTATCTATTATTAGATACCATGGCCCATCAAAGAGCCAAACACAAAAAAACTTCAATAGGACCTTGACATGTCCTAGAGTGCTTCTACACCATTCTCCCCAACAAAAGAAGTCCTCATGGGACTGTGGGAGAAATCAAGTTGAGATCTATTCCCTTCTTCTTGAAATTAGTCACTGGTATCCATGTAGCTTCAATATCTAGCTTTCCCTTCCATTTGATCAGGTATTCCATGTAGACCTTGTGCCTAGTCTTCTTTCCCAATCTAGAACTCAACACCTTCTTAGTCCATTGAATTGAATTAGTAATTTTTGACAATTTTTGAGCTACCACTTAAAGCTCCAAAGTCCAAAGAGAACACAGTATCTTTTAAGAATAATTCTCATATTCAATTTGACTTCAGAGAACCCTCTAGCTCATGGAAATTATGTGGAATGAGCTTCCAAGAAGCGTCAAGAGGTATCTAAAAATACATGACTCATGTTGCTCATATGATTAGAGGATGAGTATCTCACACTTCCTGAATTTTAGAAGTTATATCCTTTGTCTACATTTTAAGGGAAAAAGAAACTTTTTCTCATACTTTGAGAATGAATGCCAATTTTTGGCATAGAAGAGGTCATATATTACAAAAAATAAGGCCTAACACAAGGAACAACTCTTTTTGTTTCAACCAAAGACTTGCTAAGCGGTACTCTTGAACATGTTTTGTATCTGCAGATCATGGAGCTGCAAAACAAAATTAGTGTATTACTTAGAAAAGATCTTCTCACAAAAATTCATTTTTCAAAAAATAATTTTAAATACATTCAAAGATATAACTACCTCCTTCAAGCCCTCCGGGGAAGTTTCTCGCAGTTCTAAAATTTGATCAGCTCTTCTTTCTCCAATACCCTAGTTAAAATTTTATCAACAAAATTAGGCCAAGAATAGGCATAAACATAGCACTAGTTAAGATTTCAACAAAACATGAGTTTATAGCTAAAGACCAAATAAGAATATCCAATAATCTAAATCATATGGTCTTCTTGTCTTTTATATTTCTTTATTCACTCAGGACGATTGAATGATTAATATAGACTGATTGAATTAATTGAAGAATTGATTGCAAGTCTATTTGATTCCCAATTGATGTTTGATGAATGATAGAATGATTTCCTTTGATTTGACAATTTGATAGTTAGTGAATGATGACTAAATGAATGTTGTAATTCATAAATTGAGGAGTGATGATTGTGTGTTGATTTAATGTATTTGGAAGTGATGAATGGTAAATGATCATTAAAAAACTTCTTCTTTTATATATTATTTGTGGAAGGTTCAACACCTATCATAAAAATTGAATCACCACTTTAAATTAATATGTTATTCCCCAACTTTATCTCCCTTGTATGCCCTCCTCAAATGAAACCTCTTCTTTATATCTTACAATGCAAGAGTCACTTCTCTTCACCACATGTGCCCCTTGCATTGGTCATAGCCTTTCACAATTACCACCCTTCAAATAAGGTCAAACTCTTCATCATTATTGACCAAATGAAGGTACTTCCTTACTAACTTCCCCTCCCTTCTTCCATCAATCCTTCCTTAATTCCTATGCTCCCTTTATGCATATCAGAACTGTCTTATATCTTAGGCTAGAATTTACTATGGTTATCTTATGATTATCCAATCTTCCATGCCTTCAAAAGAAGTCTTTCCCCCCTATTTATATCTAAATGAGCCTTTTAGACAATGGGAAATCATCTCTAGAGAAAGAGATAACAAAAATTTCAAATTTAATGTCAAAATCTGTGTCTAATCTTGATGCATTTACAGATTCTGATCTTCAAGGCCAAGGGTGCTTGCAGTCAAGATTTTCATCTCTAGTAGATGATGTATTTGATTTTGACAAGGGAATGCCATTATCTTGATATTTACCAAAACATAATTTTCTTGTTGAATCTTCACCATCAAATCATCTAAGTGTTGTGTAGGGTATTCAACAAGGAGGAAAGTATGGTCCATCAACTACATGGGATAGGAACTCTCAGTTGTCCTTAATTAATAATACTGGAAAAACTTCTATTGGAAGCTCACCTTTTAACACTAGGTTGGCTCAAGCTCCTCAGCTGGTGGACACAATTATGGAGTCAATACATCCACACTCAACCCTGCAAGGATCCAATCTTTTAATAAATTGTCATCAACTACAAAGTATTATTTTAACCATGATCTCACTTCTTCAAAGTCTCCTTTGCATTTGGGAGACACTTTAGGTTATCCATCAATGGAGGATAATCATCTAAGAAAAGTAATGGATTCTCCAAAGGAGGGGCTCCCATCACATTCTACTCATTGGAAAACTAGTTCATCATATACAACAAGAATATCATTAGTGCATAGGAATTCCATTCAACAGTTAAGGTCTTCTCTTGTTAAGACTTCAACTAGTGGTCAAACATCAACTGTATTCAAAAGCTTTCAATTAGCTTTCACATGATCCCCCCAGCATGAAAGTTTCTATTTCTAATTCACTATACTTTTGAGATGGAAAATGGTAGCATGTTGGGTTGGGCATGTCAATTGTGTCTGTTGTATGCCTTCTATTTTTAACTGAATATCATCTAGCTAATGCATGAGGTATACATCTTATAGGTCAAACATTATATTCTTTAACTTGTCACTGTAACACATCTGACATAACTCCAAAAATAAGTAGTCAAAAGCATTGCCTTTCAGATATTGTGCAGTCAATTCCATCCTTGCAAGGAATATCAACTTATGGAGAAAATCAGAAGAAAAGAAAGACGTTTGAATCAGTTAATACACAACATGATTCTATTCAACTAAATGCTTCCAACACTTTGGGAAGATTTGCTAGCCATGCACGTGGGAGCATTCTCAGAGAAGCTAATCATGGGAAAGCACCTTCAAGTATATATGTATCTATTCTTCTTCAAGTGATTAGGCATTCTTCTTTATGTATTAAGCATGCCCAACTTATAGGCCAAATGGAAGTCCTAAATATCCCATATATCAAAGATGTGGGCTTGTGAAAGCCCTTTATAGACATATGGTTTTGGCTGCCCTATTCAAAAGAGGATGCATGGCAACATATTTGTTTGTGTCTTGGTAGACCTGGAAGCACCTACTAGGATGTCAAGGTAAATGATGAACATTAGAGGCCTACTCTAAAAGTGGATCTCTCCTCTTTAAGAGTGGTCTTAGTCAATAATTCCATATGAATATGTTTTATTTGATTGAATTAATTTATCATTAGTATCGACATGATACCTTAATATCATTTGACTTCTTAATGTGATTCCTTATCTTCTAATTCCTCATATTGGTGCTGATCCAGGAGGATCTTTAGGACCTAAAATTGAAGTCTTCCAGTTTGTCTCGGAAGTAGTACCATCACGTAGAGCACAAAATTTTGAATCTGGCACAATTTGAACGGGCAAAAAATGAGTTTGTTTGTGCAAGATATTTCCAGTCAAAGCCTGGTCAAAGGTTGGTCAACTCAAGGATCACGGATGAGAAAAAGGTGAAAAATTCATCGTCACCAAATTGGTCAAAATTGGCATCATCGAAAAGGTCTTGTCGTCACAATTCCAACGGCGTTCGTTTCATCAAAAAAGGAGTTCATATGCAAAAGTTATGAGCAGTCAAAGTTTGCCCTAGGAAAAGTTGACCAGTGACATGTCATGTACATACAATGATGTCAGCATGGTCTTGTAGCAGTTTAAAATGATGACACATGGCATGTACAATCAGCATATGATGTGGCAGATGTGTCAAGTACCATCAATGGGATCCAATCATCTTGTGACATGTTTCATCACTGCAGCAAGTAAATATGTGCCACGTGGCACCTACATGGCAGAAGGAACAAGTTTGTTATATCAAAAATTAAACTTGGATTCGAACCCATGACCTATAGTCTCCAAGAAATGGCAGGTGGCCATTGAGCCACCGCTTGACTTTGAAAGTAAATGGGCGGACTTTCTATTTAACGTTTACCATGTCGAAAATGGCTTTTAAAGAGCTGTCGATGGAGTTGGAACCCCCAACGATGGCATGCCTAAAATGGAAGATGTCATTGCGCTATTTTAGCGCTTTGACAAAAATTTGGCGTAGTTGTCATTTGAATCTTAACAACCCACCAACCTCTTTTAAATTAAGGGGTATTTGTTAAGATTTCAACCCCTAAAATTGGTTTAGAGCCAATTTTATAACAGGGTAAAATGGGTAATACGAAATCCAATTAATTAATAGGCCCTATATTTAAAACAATTTGTTTAAGCCTAATTTAGGCTTATTTTTATGTATAAAAAGGGACTAGGAGGGTCTTCCTAAGGGAGAGAGCCATCAGTTGGTCATCCAATTCTTCTCAACTCTTTTTGTAGAATTTCTTCTTGTAAGCCAAGCATTCCTTGGAGGAATTTTTGTAACTTGGCAAAGAATCTATGTTTTGTAAAAGTTGTTGCAAAGCTTCTTCTTGTTCTTTTATAAGGATGTCTTGCCGACGTGGGATTTTTTGTCATAGGTGGAGTTGCTTTCTTAAGGCCTCTTGTAAGGTGAAAGCTGACTTCTTTTTGTATCTTGTGCCATTTCCAAGTCTTGAAGGCAATAGATCGATTCGTATTTCTGGTGAATTCGGAGACGTAGCCGATGTTCGGTGAACTCCGTTATCATCTTGGTTTTATTCTTTTATGATTAATTTTGTAGTTGTTTCTGAGCTTAGTAGATTATAGATTTGGATTTACATATTGGATTCAAATCAATAATTAAAAGATCCTAATGTTAGATTTTACTAATGTAATCTTTGTAAGTCTAACTCGTGAACTATTTCAAGTAAGTGGTCGATTAGTTTTACAGATCAAGTGGTATCAAAGATAGAACCACTGGATCATAATTAGATTAGGTGCACATCAAACTACAATATTTGCCAATATCTTTCTTAAAATAGTAATGGATGACTAAGATCCCAGATAGCAATGGATGACCAAGTTGTTACAGCGAGTATCCACCAATTAGTGCCAAGACGTTTGAGTGCTATTAAAGGATTTTGATGTGCCTTGTTCTTTCTGACTTGCTATGCCCAATTCTAGCACTATGATTGACATAAGAAAGTAATACCTAGCTTAAGATGGCTAGAAGTATGAACTACATAGCTATTTATACCATCAACTAAACATGTGGACTATGAAGTTATTAGTAGCCCAACTCTTCATGGAAAAGATTCTCACATGAAGATTTATTGCAAACTTTACTATTATATTTCCAGCTACTCTAATAAGGTTTTGGTGAGCATACCTTCTTCCTTCACAACAATATACTTTAATTCACCATAGCCTCTCCAACCAATAGAAATGGTTAAGTTTATCATAGTGCCTATGTGGCAATATCGTGGTGCCTAAGTGGCATAGTAATTGTCATGTGCGCCAGTCACTTCCAGGAAACTTTACAATGTAGATCTTTACTAACATTTAAGTATACTATAAGTTGATCTCTTGTGATTGTAAAGGCTTTTGGTCTTTTTCAAAAGTTCCCCAAAGGATACAAAAATTGTTTTGTAATTGGAACCTTTAAACTTGTAAATCAAGTAACAAAAAAATGAGATTGACTGTTTCTGTCTGTTTATCTATTGTGTAATTTTATATGGAGTATTTGGTTTTCTTGATTATCTAGTAAGCACCACAAAACTTTTTAATTAATTAATGTCTTTGAATAAATGAATTAATGATCATACTTTTGATTCTCTAGCTCTAGCTAAATCAAGTTCTAAAAACTCAAAAAAGGCAAATGGTCCTGATGCTGTAGCTATAAGTCTTACGTTCAAAATCAATAACAAGGTTTCATACAGAATAGTACTAAAAGGTGTGTGTCTTTTTGGGGTTCAAGTTTCAAACTGCAAGTGCACATATTTGTATATTAAATTGGCACCTTCTATGCTCAAATGGTTGTTGATCTTTGTTTCATGGCTTTCTATTCCAACACATAGTGCAATTGTGCTGAAAGCATAAAGTATAGCAGATAAAATAGAGTGGGTTAGCAAAATTAGGACATTATTCAACCTTCAAAAGGCGTATCAATAGAAGGACCAATATTATTGTTTTCTTGATCTTATCCATTATTGTATACTAGGTGTGTTTTTTTGGTAGAAGGGTGGTACTACACATTTTGCAAACATCTACACCTTCTAGAAATTATAGGATCATTTTAGTTACATTTGAAAACATTAATCAAGAAAAACCATATGTGTAGATATAAACATTAATCACAACATGTCCAATTTATTTGCAGATATATTTTCCTGTGAAGAAAGACTACGCTTGAAAATATGAACACTAAACAAAATGAGACAATGGCTGCATTGTGGGCTTAGTTCTGAAGAAAACCTAATAAATGTTATTGTCCTTGCAAGAAGTGTAAAGGCTTAAAGACTCAAAGAATTCTAATCACAATAGCCTAGAGTCGTTGTAGGCAACATGGTCATGTTGAAGGGGGCCACGATTTTCATCCATTGCTGAATGTGGATTTCCTACTGGAGGAACATGGAGGTGTGAATATCCAAGCTGAGGATAACACTCTCATGGAAGAAGATGATAATGTGCCAGAGGACATGATTGAAGAAGATGGTATTGGGGTAGGTGATGAAGAGGCTCACAATGATGGTACTAGCGAATCTGATAATGATGATGAAGATAGTCTTGATATACATTTACTTGAGAAGGCACACGAGCCCTTATACGAAGGCTCCCAAACAACTCTACTCTCGGCTATAGTGTTGTTGGTGAACTTAAAGGTTATGAATGGTATATCCAATTTAGAAATGTCACGTATGCTAAGTTATGTCTTTTTTGTCATCTTCAATGTTAGCATACAATTACTATTCATTATATTAATAATGCATATTTGTTGTTGTAGGTTGATCAGTGAGTTTTTGTTACCACCATCAAACATTTTGCCTCGTTCGTACCGAGAATTATCTAACATTATGGATCATATTGGAATGAAGTATCAAACAATACATGCATGTCCCAATGATCACATTCTATATCATAAAAAATATGAATTTGTAGCAGAATGCCCTAATTGTCATAGTAGTAGATATCGGTCAGATCAAATAACAAAAAAAGTGCCTCACAAGGTTCTTCGGTACATTCCCATTATTCCACGTCTTCAACAGTTATTTAGGTGTGCTACCTTGGCACAATTTATGGATTACCATGCACGCAATAGAAGTTAGGATGACATTATGTGAATACCTGCCGATGGTTTTGCATTTAAAGAGATAGAAGAAACATGGTCACACTTTAAAGAAGAAACTCATAATTTGAAGCTTTCATTGGTAGTGGACGATGTCAATCCATATGGAGATATGAGATCTGTTTACTCAGTGTGGCCTACTTTTTTTATTAATAATAACATTCCTCCTTGGATGTCCATAAAGAGGGAGCACATAATGTTGTCAATGATTGTGCTAGGTATTTTTATCATTTTATAGTTATCTAAATTAATTTATAAATAGTG
Source organism: Cupressus sempervirens (assembly GCA_028749045.1). NCBI lineage: Eukaryota > Viridiplantae > Streptophyta > Pinopsida > Cupressales > Cupressaceae > Cupressus > Cupressus sempervirens. The sequence continues at coordinate 509,401,524 of CM053786.1, forward strand.
CATGAAAATGGTCATAATAATAATGTAATGTTTATGTTCATTCAATTGTTAGGTAAATACCAAGTGAAAGATATGAACGTGTATATTGAGCCCCTAATTGATGAGTTGTTGAAGTTATGGAATGGAATCACTATGTATGACATCTCTAGACCAATAGGACATCGACAATTTCAATTCCATGCAATGCTTGTATGGACAATACATGATGCCCCTGGGTTAACCCATTTTTGTGGTATGTTATATTGTTAATATCACATATTTTTGGTCTATTATAGTGCTTACACATTACTAAAAAATGTTTAAGTTGCACATGATAATTGTACATGATCCACTTCTACATGATCTTGTAGGTCTTCAGACAAAGGGAAAATTTGCATATCCAGTTTGTGGTCTGAAGATGAAATCTCGTCATTCAAGAACTTTAAGAAAGTAGGTGTTTGATGAGTTTAGACACTTTCTCCACAATAATCATAGGTATCGAATTGCCAAAAAACATCTTTTCAATGGGAAAGAAGAGACATCATCAAGGCCATGAAGAATGACACCTCATTTATGGAAGTTGGAAAATGATCGACTAAATTGTCGAGGTAATATCCAATTTGTCATCTAAAATTTAAAATTTGTATTTTGATATTGTCTTATATTTACTAATGTTGTAATTGATGCTTGTGAAGGTCGTCAAGGCATCAATGACCAACTTCCTAGAGGAATGAAAAGTTATCCTACTCAATTTAGTAGGTTATCATACTACAAGGATCTCTTAATTGCACATTTGTTTGATGATATGCATATTGGAAAGAATGTAACAGAGACACTATGGAAAATGTTGGATGTAAGGCATGATAGAGAAAAAATTGCCAAAATTTGTACCGAAATTCATGAATCCAATCATGCACTAAAGGCTTCCATTGAATCAAATAGCAATGGAGACTGCATAAATACAAGCGCCCTTCCCTGGTTATTAACAGAGCAACAGAGAGAAATAGAGTGATGCATTAAAAGAAGTCATAAAAAAAACAAAATTTTCAATAGGATTTGCTGCAAATATAAACACTCTTCTATCAAAGAAAGGTGATTTTGGGCCTGGGTTGAAAACACATGATTGACATACCTTCATCAAGGTAAGTCATGTTCTCCATTTACAGTATATTTGTAAGATTGAATGTACTACCTATTGCATTACTTAATAATATATTGAAATTATCATTTTTAATGATTGCAGTTCGTCCTACCTCTATCCCTTCCACAATAGTTTAACAACAGTACTAAACAAGTTATATATGATCTTGGAAAATACACGAGGTCAGAAGTGTTTTTTCTTAGATTTGTAGCTTTCTATTAAATCTATTGTATAATTTTATTTGAAATCTTGTTTATGTGGTTTTGTGTGTTGAATCTCTTTTAGGTGGTTATCATCTAAAGAAATTGACAAAAAAGATATAAAATATTGGAAGAGAAAAATTCCACAGCTTATGTGTGAAATGCAAAAGTGTTTACCTCCAACCTTTTTCAATGCTCAAGAAAACTACCTCATACATCAAGTTGAGGAGATTTAATTGTGTGGACCTTTACAAGCTAGATCAATGTGGATGGTTGAGAGGCACTTGAAATTTATGAAGGGCTTGGTTTGAAAAAGAGCATGTCCTGAGGGTTCTATGATTAAGGGATATATGATATACTAGACCATGGTGTACATTACTGAATATCTTCCAAAGTTTGCAGCAGATATCCATGTAGATCGCATTTGGGATCCCAACTCTAATGAAAAATTCAAAGGGGAGTACCTAAGGGGGAAAGGTAGATTGAGGAGGGTGGGAGGTAATTATAAGTTTTTTTTTGTAGTTTAATAATTATTATTCATCATCAATATATGTAAGTTGTTTCTAACTAGTGTAATTGTCTTCTTTATAGTTGGTCGTGAGTGGGATGCACTACACTTGTATATTGCAACCAATCTTGATTGGATGACGGTATGGATTGAACAGTCTCAAGAAAATGATCGCTCATTAACATTGGATGGTGTTGTATCATTGGTTAAAGAAGCTCATCGTAATGGAGATCCCAATGTTACACAAATGGTACTTGATCTAATATATGGCTTAAGAGATACAAAGGTATGCATAAGATTACTAATCATCACACATAAGTTTAATATCAACTCATAGATCGATGCAAATAATCTTGACATGTTTGAATAATTGCAGGTCAAACACTAATAAGCTATGTACTGTCATGGCTATAAATTCCGCACAAAAAAGTTAGATGAAACAAAGAAAATGTGTGATTCTGGGATAAGTGTTGTCTTCGCGATCACCAATATTTCATCTAGAACTGACATACATCCTCAACGATCTGAAAATCGATACTATGGTATTTTGGATGATATACTTGAGTGCAATTTTAATTCATTCAAAATAGTTCTATTTTTCATCAAATGGTTCAGGTTACGACTGAATCGAAATGATCCTGATAGGACTGTTATTGAACATGATAGTGTATTTACTATGATTAATACAAGGTCATTTGAGCCAGTCAGAGATGAGCCCTATGTTCTTCCAAGCCAATGCGAGCAAGTGTTTTATTTTGGTGTTCCATAGAAACTAGGTTGGTCATTTGTTGTTAGACATGACCCAAGAGGAAGGTTGGTAAAGTATAATGTGATCGAAGAAGAAGAAGCAGAAGAAGCAGAAGAGGAAGTAAATGATTATTAGGAACAACAGTTACCCAGTGGTGAAGATGAAGAAGATGGTGATGATTTTGGTCATGCTGACAATAATGGTGATAATGATGATGATGATGTTGATGATGATCATGATCATGGCGATGATGGTCATGATGATGGTGGTGATGAAGATGATGATGATGGCGATGAAGATGGTGATGATGGCAAAGAAGATGGTGGTGGTGACGACAATGATCAAACTGACAAGTACGATGATGATGATGAAATGGATGAAGATCATGATGATAAATGAAATGTCTAGCTAGGATCAATGTCAACTATGATGGGGTCTTGTACGACCAAACTTTTCTTTCTAAACCATATTTGCACATATAAACATTAAGTAGAACATATCAAATTTTTTTTAGATATACACATTAGTTACACTAAATTTTTAACTTAAGACAAATGATTTACATATACAATCTACTTTATTATTAATATTTTTTTTGGTAAGTCTATTACTTTAATTTTGCTGCTGATTTCTAAATCTTACTAATTTTTTTCACAAGGCAATATGGATGCACCATCTCAGACACCTTCAGTAGAGGTAAACATTAAATATTGTAAATTTTAATGTTAATATAGAAACAAATGTCGTATTATTATGTTCTTTTCTTTATGTCTTTGGAGTTTTTTTGATGAAATTTTACTAATATTTAATGTCACAAATGATAGGAAAACGCTAGAATGACCGCTGATCAAATGTGATCTGAAATACGGGCTTCATATCTACATAACATCGCCCTTAATACTGACCCTATGTTCATCACCCAAAAAATCAAGCAAAGATAAACTGATGAACTTGTTAACATTATCATCGAGGGTGACAAAAGTGAGGAGAAAGAGGTACTGAGAACAAAATTGGGCCGTAGAATCCAATCTTTGTAGGTAAGCAGTAATTCGACTAAAGCAATAATAGAAGTTTAATAGATATGAATATTTTATACTATCTTATGGATATAAATCTCTAATTTTATGTGTACTTGTATAGAAATTTGTGCCATTTGTGACATCACATGGTGAACATGGTGATGGTCATTGTGCACAACCTTCGTGTAAGTAGCACTTTGTTTGTTTTCATCAACATTATAACACTTACTTTTTTTTTCTAGACATTTATAGCTAGTATCCCATTTGATCTTTATCCATTGCAAATGTCTTTGCTAACAATATTGTATTCCTCGGCTCATGATGATGTGTAGACTCCTCCTTCAGTTGCTGGTCCACTATTGCCTAGTGCATTGTCGACAACAAGGGCCATGCAAACATCCTCATCTATGCCCACTAGAACTGGTAAAACCTTGTTTTGCTATATTTTGTAATGTATTTGTACAAGTTGATGAACAATGAAGTAGCATATCAGTTCTTAAATGATGTCTACAAAAGCCTGCATACACATAAACACATGCATACACACACCATGCATGCATACATACATACATATATTGTACTAAGTAGGCAAGATTTTGTGCTACTTTTTGAATTAATCTTTCAGATTCACATGGAAAAAACATTTTTGCTAGTCAATTTCTTGAATTTGATTATATCCATAAGTATGCTTTAATTCATTTGGTGTCTACTTTAATTGTCACAATGTTTCAGTTGATAGACCAGTAGAGAGCAGTATTGCTGAAGTTGATCCATTTCCTGGAGCAGTTCGTGTGATTTGTACTGGTTCATATGAAGGGACATTATTGCTGAATAAGAAAACTATGTTTCCGTTAAAAGAACAAAAGCTTCTAGGTGCTTTAAAATTATTTTTATTTAAAGTGTAAATTTAATTTATTTTTATATTACTCATTTTGGACTGATAAATCTTTTATGTTTTTGTAGGTAATAATGTTTTCTTTGAACATCTTTTTTATATGACATTGAGACTATTCGGACCCACCATACATAAAAGGTACGTAGTTTCATATCATTTCTACATAATTTTTCTTTTCTTTCATTTACTGTAATATATTAAAGCTATTGATCTAACAATCTATTTGTTTTTAAAAAGGTGGAATTTACAAACCATGGAATTAAAAAATCAGCTCATTGCATCTTTTGACAAGAAATTTGGAAAAGACATGTTTGACAATGGCCTACTTCTCAAAAGAGCAGCAAAGCATATAAAGAATATGAGGGATCAATATAGAAGGACTCTTAAGGATAACCCAAAGTACGACCGTCCAGCTATGATTCCACCAATGGAGTGGAATGAAATAGTAGAAGATGCAAAGGAGAAAAGGCTATGTGAAGATAGAGGTAATTAAGTAGCACAGGGAAAAAAGAGGTATGTCATGATAGTATTAAGTACATTGTAAACATGCACTAATTATTCATATTTGTAAATATATAATCTAAGATGTTTGAAATTGTTCATAGATTGCAGGACACATTTGTGGCTACAAAAGCGAAACTAGAAAAGTTTGGCCAACACAAACTTGGCTCTGGTGGCTATATGAATCTCCTGTCTCAAGTTGTAAGTAGGAGCAATGATATGAAATAATTTTTTTTAATATAATGTTGCAAACAATTTTGTTTAGTGAAACCATACATACAAAACTGATGATATTAAGCAAAAAATACAGGGCACAAAATTCAATGTGGAGGTCACAAATGAAAATAGAAAACTTTCCTTGAAGGAAGGCTATAAATTCGTGGTTGCACGCCTACGCAAAGAATCTATAAGCCTTGCCCAAGAATCCAGTTCACCAAATGATATCTCACAGGTAAATTGGTTAGATGAAAAGTAAATGAAATTGAATAGTTGATCCTTTTCTTTTTTGGTATTAGTTTTGAACGTAAATTGACTACATAAAAATGTGCATAACATTTTATTGCAGCCTTCATATCCTACCATAGAACCTGCTCGTGATGAAGGCAATAATGTGCATTATAGTGGTGGAGGTATTAATTTGCTATTGGAAATTAATTATGCAATCAGAAATATGAAATGTTCTCCTTCCATTTATTGTCCAAGCATGGTCTTATCCAAACATATATTCTATGCTTATTGTGCAAATCTTTTAGAAAATGTATTGTTTAAAGACTACAACCTCTTCAAACTTTTCTCCAAGTGAGGGTTCCATGCTAATAAAAATATAATAAAAGACCACTTATTAGCATCCTCAAGAATATGCATCTCAAATGACATGAGAGACTTGACTTCCCAGTCTTTAAGATGTGTGTATCTTTATACTTTATAGTCATCGAGAGTCTTTTTGAATATACACCATCTAAGTTCAAATATTGGTCATAGTTGAAAGAGGATTACAGACTGTAATCACTATGAAGCAAATGGTAATGAAAATATAACATGATTTCAGGAAAACTGTTATCTCTCCTTACTATCTACTATTTTTCTGATTTGGGTTAAGTAATATTGGAAAGAAGCAATGATCATACTCAGGATTATGTGTTATTTTAGCAAAGGATGCTCCCAAGTTTATAGTACAGATGTGAACAAAATGACATAGTTGGTTTGGTTGCAAGACCTTGTTGAATTTACCCTGAGAGCACCTTCACAGAGGAAGATTGTTTGAATTATTTTAGGTAGGAAGATTCTTCTGCAATCTAAGCTAAATGAAGAGCTTCTGTTAGTAGTTTTCAATTAGAAAAATTGGGTTTTGATGACGAACAGGTGCATTAAGTGTAACTTTTTTGATTGCAAGAGTTACAGTCCTGTACATTATATGAGAATACCCTGCCAGGAGAAGGCCAAAAATATTTTGATTGATTGTGGTTGTAGATTAAATTACTACCTATCAAACACAAAGTATTGATATTAGTTTGTGAGCCATTACCACCATTTAATGTATGATTTGAAAATCCATAACTATAGTTTTCATCACTGGAAGGTGTCTCTATGTTGCTGCTCAATTCCATTGCAGTGTACATGAGATTTTTTTTGTTTGAGCTGAGACTTTTCTCTTGGCTATTTTTTGTTTATTAAATCATAGTAGTTTTCATTTCTTGTATTATGTATTTAGGGTATTCTTGAGCAATGACAACCAGGTTTATAGATTGGCAAGGAAATTTATTATATGATTTGGAACATTCACATAGTTTTGTTCTTATTTCTCTAACACTACTTTAAAGATTATCTCTAGTTGCTGAAACATATTCATTATTTTAAAATAGGGATCTTTAAGCTTTTGATCAGTAGTTGATTGTGATTTCCAACTCTATACTTTGATAAATCATTTGTTCTAGCAAATCTCATAGAGTAAATATTCTGATATTGCTATCATGATTTAACTGTGTAGTATTTGAGTCAAATTTATTGACTCATATTTCATGTGCAGTGCTCAAAATGAATCCATCACTCATGATAATATTTTTTTGAATATTTCAGAGCATGTTGAACATCATGTCGAAGGAGTGGAACATGTTCCAAGTGTTCAACATGTTGACATGGCGGCAGATCAAAATGTTAATGTACATCATGTGGCATTGTCAGGTAAGAAAAATGCATGTTATGTTGTACTAGTACTTAATTATAGACTAGTAACAGCTAAAAAAAGAAAAAGAGTATGCCAATTTATCCCATTCACTTGTTCTTGCAATGGAGCCCCCTTTAGTGCAACAGCCTCCTGCTCCTCCAAAGAGAAGGAGCCATCATAATTTGACATTAAACATGCTAGAAGAGGAGGAGAATGATGTAGATATGGATACTCCTATGAGTGCTTTTCTTAAGAGAGCTCATAAAAACAAAAAGAAGAAATGATGTTCTAAAAATCTTCTTTGATAAACCTTGTTGGATAATGAAAGAACTTTGTTTTAAGTAATTATGTATGAATGATGCGTATTAATACTAATTTTTATCTTATGTTAATGAATATTGTTATGTCTTAATGAAGTCTTGATTAGTATTGTGTATTAATGAATTTTATATCATATTAATGAATGTTATGTCATTGTATTGATTGAATGTTACGGTTCATAAATGGATGAATGAATCAATGAAGTATGTAATTAGATGATAATGGGTACTTTAGATTGATGTTAGGGGGAGGGGGGTGAGGCTAGATGAGCTTCCACCTTCATGTGGTTGGCCTTGTTAAGTAGAGAATATTATAGTATTCTTGAAACCAAGTGAAGCTCAAACTAACATAAAATGGACACTTCGCATGTGGTAGGTCTAAAATGATCCACGACTACTACTGCCCATAACATGAATTTTTGAAATACATTTTGATATCACCAATTTCAACACTCTATTCAAAGCATAGGAGTGGCCTATAGTCTTAGCATGAATTTTGAGTAATGCCTCAATCCATATTGCATCAAAAGTGGCTGGAAGAAGCCTGCATGAGTCTGAGACAATGAACTCTCCCCACCTTGGCCAAGAAGAACTTGCCAACTCTATGCTATTATGGAAAACTACAGAGTGGTGTGGCTAGTCTGCAACCAACCAATAAGTTCACAATCAAAGGAATGAGCCTTCCTTCACCAAGGATTTCCAAGCAACGATCTCAAGCATACCAATTTGATCAATGCTCCAATCCTTATTGAGAATCTTGTCCCAATCAATCTCCAGATGAAACAAGGACACAAAGTGACTAGTCAAATGGTGAATAACACCTAAACATATGAAACTTTCATCCTTATATCTTCCAAGGTCACTCCAATGAATCCCAACTAGTTCCATTACTTCTTGTTGAGAAATCCCAACATTGACACCCAATCGAGATTGATCCCCAAGACCAATGCATCACATGAAGAAACTACATTCCCAAGTGCCATAACAAGTGCAATGCACTCTTAGTCTATGATGCAGAGGTGGTATGTGGTATCCATCTTCTTCATATGAGATAGAAAATCCATTCATTTAGCAACAACTCTTTACTCCAATGTCCCCTCAAGGACTTACCTTCCAGGCTACCCCAAGTGCACTTAGAGTTTCCCAAACACCATAACTTCTTCCAAGGCTTCAACCTTCATTATTCCTTTGTGAATCATCTCCTCATGGCCTTTCCACCATGTTCCATCCATCCATTCATTTTGGACAACTAATCTCTTACCCAACATTCATATCTAGCCTTAAAGCTAGTAGCCCTCACCAATCACTAATTTGGATTTCTCTCCAATAGTTCCCAAAAAACTAGGGAAACTAAAACCTGATTAAGATACCCTTTTGGGATCTATACATCCTCCCTAAGTTTCAATATCAACCCTTTTGGACCATACCCAAGATCCGATACCCCTAGCCTATCCACACTAGGCCTAATTCTCCAATTTTACACAGCAACCCACAACTCCACTGAACCCTATGATTCTAAAGGGTGAAATAGTCCTTCTAGGGGTTGAGAAACAATATATTTTCAATATTTTAAGGTTCTACCCTTTATACAACACATTTGCCACCAAACCCTTGGTTTTGGGGTCACTAATCTAGGGTCTATTCAACAGGAACTCTAACCATATCACCAGAACAAAATAATTGCATAAACATTTCATAACTGATCCCCCCATATGCATTTGATCACCAAAAATCTTCAATCCTGAAGTAAATTACTTTTAATATGACTAGTGTCTATATAGCTATGTACAGAATATTATAGAAATTGTACGGACAACCAAGAATTGAATAAAAATTTTGAGTTTTCTTGCACATTTGAAGCATATTTTGGTGGTGTAATCTTTCATTTATGTTGGGAAAGTGTTATTAAGAGACTTTGAATCAGATTTAATACATTTATTAACAGGTTTAAATCTTTATTGCTATTGTCACGCTGAAAGTCATAGTTTTGCCTAGTTTAACATGAAGAAATGAGGGTTCCATCCAATGTGTACTCTTAACTACTTCTTGGGATGGAACCCATAGCACTAACATGCCCAAATAACCTCTAATATGCAAGAAAAGTGAAGATTTGTAGGTTATTGTGAAAGAAATGCAAAGTTGAGTGTTGGAAGGACTAATTTGGGTACCCAAATGAGTGCTAGGTGTTATGCAGCCATATCTGGCTTAACAAGGTATACTTTTTATTTGATATTATTTGAAGATATGATGATTGGATGGTGAATCCTAAGTTTTAGATCCTGGAAGTGTGCGCTTGACCTAGATTGGTGATACCCTTGATTTTGAGGGTTTTAAGGCTTGAATTTGGGGGTTTCATATCAAAAGTCCTTGTAGGATTAAATTGATGATGGATTTGTCTAATTAGGCACAAAATATGATGAATCTATGAATTTGGTGGAGTTGGGATAAGTATATTGCATAGTTACTTTGTAAAACCTCATGTTTTACCCTTGAAAAACAATGACAATCATGATTTTTGGCATATTTTTCGTAAGGAGTCCATATTAAGTTTTGAGTATGTTATAGAACTCCCAAAAGGGTATTTGAAAAGCCTATTTATTTTCTTATTGTTTTGGAAAGTTTCAGAGAAAAATCAAGAAAATAGGGTCTGTTGATCCAAAGAAGAGAATAGCCTAGTAAAGGGGAAAACTGGTCTTTTTGTATCTACCAAAGATTTTTGGGTTTCAAAACCTTAGAAACATATTGGTTGAATTTGTTTAAGGTGTGTAGAGGTGGAGGAAACACTTGGTGAAGGTAAATCCAAGTTTGGAGTCTTTGGTGGCATTGTGTGCTTTTGGGAACACCATTGAAACATAGGGGTTTGGGTCCATATTGTGTTTGAGTTTGCAAGTTTGTGGGTAGATCCTTCATCCTCTGCACCATGTGACTAGTGTCTATATTGCATTCCTGAAGCAAGATTTTAAAATTGCAAACTTCTAAACCCATATGCTTGTATTCAATTTGCTTCACTCTTTGCACTTGTTTTATATTGATTTGGATATGTTGGGACTTTAGCAGCTTGTTATCTATATAATTGGCCTACTAGGTTCTTTGCACTCTTTTTCTATTTATTTGTTTCATGTCTTGCTAATCAAAAACCTAAATTGATTTGCAACTCTGTAGTAGCTGGTATTATAACTTTGCTTCATGTGTGTTTGGACATGAAGTCGATTATCCATGGAAAATATCATTATGTTCTTTATTTCCTTGTATTGGCCATGCAGGTTTGTATCATGTATTGGATGCATGCATCATGTATTGGATGCATGTTTTCTATAATTTTAACTTGACATATAAACAAATTTTTAAAATAGAATTGTCTTATATTTGCATTGATACAATATTGGCAATGAAATCATTGATTAACCTGCTTTGATTAACGTATGAAATTCTCTAAGTTAGATGAAGTTTTTGCAATGAAATCATATGCATATTGGCTATATTCTTTACACTAGTGCTGAAACGTTGTGGTCTGTGTGCTAAGACCTAGTGAAAGCCATATTTTCTATATAGTATTTCTATATATAGTATTTAGATCACAAACCAAATAGACTTGAATGAAAAACAATCAAAAAAAAGTTGAGAGAAGTTTTCAAATTTTCAATTCAAAACACCATTCTTTATTCCCTCATAACAATAGTCTATACAATTCTTATTTTTCCATCAATAACCCATTCTTGGGCATGGAGCATGGTTTATAAACCTCCTAACACCTTCCCAAACCCTATCCAACAACCCAATGATCATTAAACTAAATTAAACATTCAAAACTCCTAGTTTGCCAACTAGTTATTATTATTTGAATTCAAAATTCTAGATTTCCCTCCAAACTAAATTTACCTATTTCCACCTATTGAAAACGCATCAAAATGACTTAATCATGATTTTTATGATTTAAAACAATTATCCCAATACTCCTAGACCCTAAACACCCATATTTGTATCATTTGGTCATTTTGACCATTATTACATTATTCTTGACAATTGGGTTCTTTGACACTAATGTTAAGCTTATTATATATTAATGTCTTTAAAGGCTTGATTACATCAGTTTAGGCCCATATGACCTTTGAGCACATATATCATGCCTTCTAGGCCCCTTAGATCTCTAGGGCTCATCAATAGGTCTTGCACTAGGGTACAATCTAAAAAATATGGTGCAACTATACAATTTGATAGTGCATTTTGGTTGCAATGCTAAGAGCACCTAGGAGGAGAATGTATAGTTTAATATTCTCAAAAGGACTTCCCATAGTGGGGCAATGAGGTTGGGTACATGATTAGGGATCACTAGGACTATTCCACATTGTAAGATGCCACTTGCACTAGTCATTGCATAAAGAACAACCAACCAAACGAAGTCCATAATGAAGAAGAAAGTGTGGGTACGAAAAATTTCCCATTAGAACCAAAAATGATTTTGTTATGATAGCACTATTGTTTAACAAATCTATGGTTTCTACATAGTTGTTAGTTCAAGTCATTAATTTTTTAGAGAAAAATGACTGACCCAAGATAGCTTCAAACAAATAGAAAAAAGCTTCAAGATGAAATCAAAGTAACACCAAGATTTGTGATGCTCCATGAAGGCCAGAAAGATGCATAAACCTACAGGTGGCTATTCAATTGTTGCTTCTATTATTAGAAGCATCACCAATCTCTACAAGAACACAATCAATTGCAAAAATCATGAAAGTGATGTTCATCTCTCACAATCATTATCCCCTCTTAGTTTACCATATGAATTTAGTGGCAGTGTGGTGATGACCCCATTATTTAAGGTTTGTAGGAAGCTAAATACGAGTTTTCAAGCTTGTGCTTATTGTACAATAGTAATAGTTATCAACTCACTTTAACTGCTAAGCACGTCTTTGTTCTCTTCCTTTCCACAATGTGGAGGACAAGCTATTAGATTTTCCCTTACTTAAATATGTCCTCTAAGTGAGAATTTCCATTGGAGCAACTATTTGATCAAATTAAGGATGTGATTTATCTCCAACATATAATGTATGAACCTTGCCATGCAAAACAATTATGTTGCATGCTGGTCTCTTCTTCAAATTTCTCTCTTTCATCATTTGTTGCACCTTAGTTACCTTCTCCCACAAGCCAACCACAGCATACATATTTGATAACAAGACATAATATCTAGGGTATGTGGGCTCTAAGATGAAAATGTATAATTTTGCAACACGTTCTCCAAGCTCAATGTGCTTATGAATTTGATAGGCACCAAGCAAGGCACCCTATACATTAGCATTAGGTTTAATAGGCATAGCTTCAATGAATCTTTCTGCTTCATCTAGATGCCCCGCATGGGCAAGAAGATCAACCATGCAAGAATAGTGTTCCATGTTGGGCTCAATTTGATAGACTTGAGTCATGCAACCATAGTATTGCTAGCCCTCACTTAGAAGACCAGCATGACTACATGTAAGCAAAATATGCACAAAGGTGATGTTGTTTGGCTTCATTCCACTATCTTGCATTTGTGCAAAAAGCTCCAGTGTGTTGACCAATCCCATGTAGTCCATAGCCAGCGATCATAACATTCTATGAAACCAAATCTCTTTCAAGAATTTTATTAAAAATTTGTCTTGCTACCTTTAACTATTTTTCACCACCCACTTAATTTTTTTACAAAGGACTTGGCAATCTAAGACCAGTCTCAAATACCCTTTTCAAAGTGCTAAAAGACTCCAAAGTTTGGAACCTTGACTCCACTCCAACATGCATTAATTACCCAACCATGCACTTAGGACTAATTAGCAAGTTTAGGCTTGGTCTACAAGGAAAATGGCCATGATATGGGTTGATGGATCAAACTCCCAACTTTAGAGTGTACTTCTAGTCCAAATAAAGGTTCTTTGTCTTCACACCAAGTCCCAACTTCCCTCTTTCACACTGATTCATCAAATTGCATCAAATAAGGTCTATTAATGGGCATAGTCCTTCCTTTTTTTTAATAGAAATTTAATACATAGATGTACAACTTTGAATAACATCCTTATGTACAAGTCAATTATTATCATAAATATTATGTGTCAATAGATCAATGGCTAATACTTCATGCTTATATATTATGATCCAAATATAACCTTAAACTCTATTTACAAATCCTTTTTACTATCCATAAATCATATTTGTATACTGTTCTCCAAATCTATCCTAGAACTCTATTGACAGGTTTTCCTTCTATCCATAAATTGGAAGTTAACATTCCCTTGCATTTTTACTCTTAGAAATAAGATTGAAATTATATGACCCAGTCACATACTCATTGTCAATAGATGTCTCAATGCTAAGACAACTGAAAAGTGCACTAGGATCTCTATTTAATTTTCACAGTATATGTTTCATTTTTCTAAATGGATGTATTGTATCATATTTAATTTTCACTATTTTAAGAAATATTTTAATCCATTCCATGTGGGTGTTGCAGGAAGCATATATCGATTCAAGATCTCCAATGTTGGAATAGCCACTTCTTTAAATTCTTGATTAGCATGGAACTCTGTAGTCTACATAAATAATAAGATGGCAATTGTGGCTGGCAATACATTTTGAAAGTTGGTGAAGGTGCTACGGCTAGGTGTCTAAGTAGATTTGTGGGCGTGGATGTTCCTCCACCATTGGTTCTGACATGGTATTTTGTGCCATGTAATTTTTCTTTTCTATTTGCAAACATAGATTTAGAGTAAGTTTTTGTAAACACTAATTATTTTTTAGGATTGTCGGAGATATTTTCATGAGTGCATACCATACAATATTTGATTACGGGAACTTAAGAGTAGGCTTTGTTAGGCAAAAGCTGCCTAACAATGCACATATATTTTGTCTACTATGAACAATTAGTGCAATATTGCGTATAGGCAAACCATGTACATTAACTCATCATTGTGAACCTCTCTAAATTGTCTTTTATTTCTTTTCATGCCTTCTTGTGTGGACTATTTAAGTATCTGGTGTCTTATTATACGCAGTTTGTTCTATGATGTTACTATTATAATCTAATATATGTATAGCAAACAATAGTGTAAACTCTATTAAGGAAAGTGTCAAGATGTATTAGACTGGATATGCAGTGTCAAGAAATCAAATGATTTGGACTGGATATGCAAATGGATTGCTTGTGCAGTGGGATTGCTAGGGTAATCATATTCAAGAATTCATGCATTCATCTACTGCTATTCAATGTTTGTGTGAAATAAATTTAAATTATTAAGAACTCCATGATTATAATTGATTAAAATAATTAAAGTTTATATAACTGGAAAACAAATTTTCTCTATAATTTGGAGCAATGTACAGACCTCATTCAATTTTGGAAAAGAGTGATTTATGTCTAGTAACTTTTTAAAACCATAATATTTTAGTCAGGTTTTGGCTAGGCATTATTATGTTTCTAAGAGCTACAGTGGCAAGAAATAATCCTTGCTGAGGTAGTGATTTGCTGGGAAGTTGGGAAGAGGATAGAAGCAAAGATGGGAATATGCATGTCAGTATAGACAGGCTTGAATATTTGAGGAACTCTATGGTAGTATTGGTTGAGGTCATATACAGGATTACATTATATCTAATGTTACATTTCCATTTCATTTGTACTCTTTTTCTTCAAAAGAAGCACAACAAAAGGGCAAGTATAAATTTACAATGTGTGTATGTATATATATATATATATATATAACCACATTTTAGTGTTAATAAGAACATATATATATATATATATATATATATATATATATAACCACATTTTAGTGTTAATAGGAACATATATATATGTGTGTGTGTGTGTGTGTGTGTTCCTATTAACACTAAAATGTGGTCACCAACTTGGATTGTTTTCTCTATTTTATGCCACAAATTGCCCCTCTTGAAATAGGGCTTGACAAACAACAGAGGCTGAATTGGTTTTTCATCCTCTTCCTCCTATGAAGGAATATGAAAGGGGCTGAACTTTATCCTTTGATTAGGGACATCCAGCAAGCCTCCATGTAAAAAAGACAAATTATCTAAGAATTAGAAATGATCAAATTAGGGCTTCTATTGAAAACAATGGTTGGAAGCTATTTTTCCCCACAAAAATTATCATTAACAACTAATAGACTGGGAAAAGATACCTCTACCTCTAACATATGATTTGTAATTGCACCACTTGCTGCAACAAGAATTGTGGAAATTACAAAGAAATAAATGAACCCATAAAACATATTTGATTCCAAAAAATATTAGGAACCATCTCATTACTATCTCGATATCCCCACCAAAACAACAGAAAATGGCCTTTGCATACCTGTGGATGAGAAAATGCACCTTCAATTTTTTTTGTAGTCTCAACAAGAATATCATAAGTTGCACATCCTTGAGAGCATACCACAACTTCCTCCAAAGGTGGAATAAAGCCATGGTTTCTTGCAGATAGAATAGTTGATACAAAGTCTAGAACACATATGTCTGTACATATGCCTGCAACTAATACCTAGATTGACAAATGTCACTAGCATAACAATAAAAACCAAAGGAAAAATGTATATGCAAAGCTTAAAAGATTTCTAAAACAAGAATCAAGAAAAAGAAAGGAAGAAGAGGCCAGATTTCAGAATTTCTTTTACAATAGGTGTCTTGTTCTTCAAACTTATACATAGGCTCTTTTAAATTTTTGCTTCTAGCTCTACTATTTTTCTTCTCTTACTTGCAACGTGTATGAAGTTGATTGATCTCTTCTTCTCTATTGCTCTATTGGATTGGATTGTCAACTCTTCTATTTCTATCTATCTAGTTTCTCTTTTTCTTCCTTCTATAATTGTAGTCCAACATAAATCTACTTATTTTTATGAAAATCATGAGAAGATTCTCCCTTGATTTGACTCTTCTTTTTAGGCCATCACAAAGTAACTCCTACCAATTAGATCCATCAAAATTGGTGATATAGATCAATCATTGAGATATGATAGCTACAATCATTATGATTTGGTTAAGGTGTTGCCGTAGAAATACTTAGGAAGAGAAAACATCATTCATGTTTCACAATTGTCTACTAAAGATCCATAACATTGTTTAGTTCTTTGTTTGGACCTCATCATATTGTAATTTAAGGAACCATTAGTGTGAGCTTTAATCAATGTTGCTTCTCAAAGTTGTATCATTCTTTGTCGATTTGGAGTTTACCCATGCATGGGTAATTTTCAAAAATGGATGTCTATCCACTATTTGATTTAACTAAAGCACATAGTCACTTTATGGTTATTCATGAGGGAAAGCATCATTTTAAGAAGGCCTACTGCATTGATTGTTGGAGTAAGATGAGAATCTTAGAGAAGCCTGAGAAACATAGATGTCAAGAAATGAACATACATGAACAGACATGAACATACTATGCCACACATCATCATACTGTACCTTTTAATCAACTTTTTCATGATACTATTATTATTGCTAGGCAGACTTAACTGGTAAACAGTAACATCCAACATTGTAGTTTGTAGAAATTATAAGTAATAAAGAAGCTCAAGGTAATTGAAATTGTAACCCAAACTTTGCAAGAAAAACATGCCCCTATAAAACTAGCAAAAAGACAAGCTAGATGACTGAAATTATTAAGATCAAAAAGACTGGAAGCAACTACAAGTAGGAGATGCAGAAGAGGTACCAAAAGCCTTAGCACTAAATATCCACAGAAATGAAGTGCTACATCAAGATGACTGAACAACAAAAGGCAGTTATGCAGTATTTGATCTCTATTACTATAAGTCTGTTTAGATTGCTTTGTGGGTACACAATGGAAGCTTCAACACCTTCATAAATTGTGGATTTATAGTGATATTTACTATGCATTTTACTTTCCAAGAATTGTTCATTGATAAGTTCCAAAGATGGTAGTTTAATTTTACCATTTGGAAAATATCTTGATAGTGAACAAAACAATCAAGGAACCACCATTTCATATGAAAGGCTTTGAAATAACAAATAACAAAAATTCCTCCCATACAACATATAAATTGAATATTATTTCACTATTTAAACACCCATGGAAAACATACATTTAAGGCGGTATATTTTAATGTTGTAATTAATATATTTATTCAAAATCATACATCAAAAGCATCAAAGTAGGCAAAGACCTTGAAATTCCATTATAACAAGAAACACATCCAATCTTGAATAAGGGCTAATTGTTTGATATCCTCTAACAAAAATTGGATAGAACAATGTTTATAGGAAATTATCATCAACTTAGACTCAGATTTTCACATTGGTCCCCACTCTTATGGTAGATCTCAAATGTATGTCTTATTGTAAGAGGAAGATCGAGGATCATTCCTCAAAATTTGTAGGTACAACAATTATGAAGGATACACTAGCAAAACTGCACCCTTATTGACAAAGAGATTGGCTTAGTTGCTTCCTTGGTACAAGACTTAAAGTTTTCTTTTGTGCCAAATAGATAAGCCTTACTTAGCACTCAGCACAAACACTCAACATTCATTACATATCATTCAAGATCAAATGGGTGTGTGGGATTATACACACAGTAAATAATAAAGGAGGGAATTGAACCCTCCTTGGTACTCGCACTTGTTGAAGTCCACTTCAGTAATGGCCCTTCCTGTGAAATTGCTTTCTAAAACTTTTCTAATGAGATAATGTGTTATGAGCTCTTCATCTATGGGATGGAACATGAATCCAAGAGGCAGTTGTGCATTACCCATATCATGACTATATATAACTAAAGTTAAAAGCCTCTATTATTGAATTCTCTTCCCTATCACCCATATTCATTTCCTTTTCTATTCATGCTTCACATGGGAGTCTTTTTATATGATGATTTATTGTCAATCATGTCCATTCACTATGAAACAATTCTTATTCTAAAAATTTGAGATGCTAGAACTTTTGTGGATGTGCAGGCCATCAGAACATACTATAGGAAGGATGATGAACTTAATCTCAACTGTCAAACTCAGGAAAGTGATGTTTTATTGTAGAATCTTAACATATGGTTGTTCAAATTTTGTATCTCCTAAATAATTTCCTTTTAGCGTATAAGTTGTTGTGCATAGTTTCCAACTTTGGTTATTGTATCGGGCATATTAATGAAGAAGCATATTAGTTACTGTCGGTGATTACGATAGTTTGATTAGTTATTGTTGATATTTTTTAGGCATTCTATAAAATAGTTCACATGCCTTCTGTATGATATGACATTTTGCATGTATTTTGCAGTCTCTCATCTGGCTGATGATGGATTACGGAGAGTGATCTGAAATGATGATGCTAGAAAACATCACAATCAAATCCAAAATGAACTTGCATTACAAATGGATTGTGGAAATCTAATATTGTTGATTTTGCATGCATGTCTACCAAGACAATCACAAATTAAACATAATATGTTTAAGTTGTGATTGTCCTGGTAGACATGCATGCAAAATCAACAATATCAAATTTCCACAATCCATTTGTAATACAAGTTTATTTTGGATTTGATTGTGATGTTTTTTAGTGTCATCATTTCAAATCACTCTCCGTAATCCATCATCAGCCGAATGAGACACTACAAGATGCATGCAAAATGGCATATCATAGGCAAAGCATGTGAACTTTTTAATAGAATGCCTAAAAAAAATTTACACCTAGGCATTGATAGAAATTTCTACCTTCATTGGTCGAAATTTCTACCTTCAGTGGTCAAAATTGTTGACCTTCATTGGTCGAAAGTTCTACCTTCTTGGTCAATATTTCCTACCTTCAATGGTCAAACTTTTTGACCATCATTGGTCAAAATTTCTACCTTTCTTGGTCAACATTATCTACCTTCATTGGTCAAACTTTTTGACCATCATTGGTCAAAATTTTTACCTTTCTTGGTCAACATTTCCACCTTTGTTGGTCAAACTTTTTGACCTTTATTGGTCAAAATTTCTACCTATATTGGTCAAAATTTCTACCTTCATTGGTCAAAATTTCTAGCTTTCATGACCAATACTTTCTACCATCATTGGTTGAAATTTCTACTTTTATTGGTCGAAATGGAAATCTTCAATGGTCAAAATTTTGACCAATTCTAGGAAAAACTTGCACTATGGCTATTGAAGTTTTTCGACCAACGTATTGGTCAAAATTTTGACCAACCAAAATGTTGGTCAAACTTTCGACCAGAAAAATTCCAACCAATGGGTTGGTCAAAGTTTGGTCAAAATGTGGGTCAAAATTTTGACCAATAATGGTCAAAAAATGGCCTCAGATGTAGTAGTGGTGTTACTACTTCATCACCACTTACATAATCAAGATGCACTCCTCTCCTTTGGGTTGTCTCCACAACATCTAATTTGGCTGCAATTTGTCTCAATTGATCCAATATAGAATTATCAACATTATTTCCTTTACCACAATCCATGTTTACAAATTAGGTTCTTGCAAGTTCATAACACTCTCCCAGTTATAGGTCAAATCTACAAATCTGCCACCCTACAACCAAATCCAAATCAGGGTTCTACACAATCCAATCTCCATAAGGATGAACCTCAAGTTCTTTGATAGCACCTGATGCAAGGAAGGATGGGGAATACTAGGGCCAATGGCACACTCAGCTCTTTGAACCACCCTACAAGAATTAACACAATGGAAGAAAACACAAAGAACAGCAACCAAAGGGGAAAGAAGAGTGAAATAATTTTATTGATCTTTCAAATATTCAACATACATGCCTAGATGTAAGGCCTACTAGGTTATATCCAATTACAAATATCTTCACATTCAAAGATCCAAAAGCAAATTCATAGTTTTTAGTTCTACTCCATAGTCCTTTCTCTCACTCCCTAATCTACCTAGTTCTAAGCCTAAGAACTCTATTTATACTAGCCAAAATGGCTTAAAGATCATTTTAGAGCATGGAGAAGCCAAAAATTTCCTCTCAAAAAATATTAGATTAAAATAAATCAAAATTAAATACACAAGTTGGCCTACATCAGCAATTATTTGTCCTAAAATTGATGTCTGAGCAAAACTGTGATATCTCCTCACTCTGCTTGAGTTAGAACTTGCACTTTTAACTATGCGTAGCTATCTAGATCCTCTATAATCCCTTGAGTTCACAAGATCTAGTTCATTAAGGAAAAATGTACACCCATTTTGAAAGTTGAGCACAGAAAACTATTGTGTAGAACTACACAGATCTTCATTCATTATGGAAAATTAATTGTATATTCTACAATAGGCACCTAGAAACTAGAAAATGCAATTTTCGCAAAACCCAATTTCAGTAGTAAAATAAAAATTGAAAACATGTAGGATATCAATGCAACCCAAGATGATGTTGCATCAATCACATAAGAAAGTACGATGAGTATTTCATTCAAGAGGATATATTATTCAAAGGAATTCAATTGTGTATACCTAGAAGTGATATCAAGGTTAATCTGATTAAGGAAAAATATAATGATGGATTGGCTAGATATTTTAGAATTTATTAGACACTGAGTTTTTTGAAGGATAAATATTAGGCTAAAAATGTATAAGGATGTTCAAAAATTTGAAAAGAGTTGTGGAGTTTGTCAAGTTGCAAAAGGAGTATGTCAAAATATTGGTTTGTGTACACCTATTTCTATTCTTAATAAACCTTGGAGTGACATCAATATCGATTTTGTTCTTGGATTCCCTAAGAAAAAAGGGGGCATGATTCTATATTTTTTGTTGTGGATAGATTTTCCAAGATAGTTCATTTTATACCATGTAAGAAGACATCAAATGCTAAGCACATTGCTGAAGTTTTCTTCAAAGAGGTTGTTAGATTGCATGGATTACAAAGAAGTATTATTTCTAACAGAGACAATAAGTTTGTTTGTTACTTTTGGAAGACTTTGTGGAAGAAGATGGGTATTTAGTTGAAATTTAGTTCTATATTCCATCCATAGATAAAGGTTGTGAATAGAAGCTTAGATAATTTTTTGAGATGTCTAGTTAGAGATAACCCACATAATTAGGAGTTGGTGTTGACACAAAATGAGTTTGCATATAATAATTCTTTGAATAGGAGTATAGGGGAAAAACCTTTTGAGATTGTTACTAGAATACAACCTAGAGGGATATATGAATTGAGGGATGTTGTTAGTGAAGAAAAGAGAAGTGGTTTTTATTAAGACAAATAGGTTTTACAGGGATCCTAAAACCCAAAAAATTTTACAAAATAGCTGGCAACATATTATTAAATAAAGTCCAGATAGGCCAATGGCCAAACAACAAAAGCAAACAGAACAACTGACAAAAGGGTAGGATAGGAAATAAAATCCTTACTATTCAATATTTCTATAAGTTTCCTACATGGTTTTAGCTACTTCATTAGCACTCTAGATCTCCACAGTAGCACACTCCTGGTTTTGATCAGTAGCATGTTCCACTAGGCCCTTGGTCAAATTCATTTCCCCCTTAGTTTGCCTAGATTCCTCATTGACCCTCTCATCATTTTCCCCACCAATGCCCACATTTTTTAAAGATTCACCCAGGCTATTGATGTTCTCATTAAGGATGTCTAGAGTATCAATCACCTAATTAGCAAGATTTTGGTTAGATATCTCCATCCTTTTCACTATTTTCTCGACCTTAGAAATATGATTCTCATGGTCAGCAATAGAACCCTGGTCAATGTTCTTCCTTTGGCCTTCCTCCTAGAATATTTTCTCCTTGAGCTCTTTGATCTCATGGAATAGCCACTTAATTGAGTGGAAGTTTTCTATCATACTATTTTTGTCATTATTGAGAAGGTTGAGCTTGATCTCCCTTGCATTGTCCAAAATTGCTACCAAAGTTGGATCTATGAGTTCCTCATAATGAAGTTTTTTGTCCTTGTCTTTGAGAACTTGAGGATTCACTGTCTCACTGACTATCCCCATCTTTTTCATTTTGGTATTAAATTTTCTCCATGCTCTCCTCCTTTCTTTTGTTACCTCCTCACCATTGTCTTCCATCAAAATCTCTTTTATCTTCTTTTGGGGTGAAGAGAGGGAAGGGGAGGGGCCAAGAATCTCTAGTATCTCATTGCTTCTCCTTTCTAGAGGCATATCCTCCTTAGCCTTCCTCTTCTTGGGATTCCTAGGAAAAATAGTGATATCCTCCTTCTTCTCATCCTCTGACTCAATTTCCTCCTCGTCATCATTATAATCCTCCTCCCTTTGTTCCATAGAATTAGGTGTTAATCCTTTGGGACTCTTTCTACATGGAACAGTACTGATAGAGGGAGAATTTGTTCCCCTCCTTTGGCTTCTTGATCATTGAGGGAGTATTATCCTCTTCCTCCAAGTTATGATGGGTTATGTTAGAGTCAAAAAAATTTGAGCTCCCAGTATTCTTTGAAGCTTCCCCAATGTGGCCTAAGGGTTTGCCCCTGGTCTAGGCCTTGAGATATTCATGGACCAGAAGGAGCAAACCCTCATGAAGAGTTATATTAATGCTAGGTTTCTTCTTATAACCCTCAATATTTTTTCTCAAAGAAGTAAATAGATACAAGGGAAACAAAATTTATTACATGACTATAATGATTTAGCATAACAAAGTGGTATGTTTTGACTCTGTCAAATCTAGTCTCCAGGGTAATGAATTCAATGACATCCCTTAATACATAACTCCATAGCTTTTTTATTGAATTAATTTGTAATAAGTATCCACCTTCACTAACTTCTTCCTCTCTTTCTCATTCTTTGTGAAATCTTTCATTGCATTTTCTAACATTTTCTTGTTCCTATAAAAATTTACTCCCTCCTGAGGAATCTCTATGACAAGAGTAATTGTTTCCACACTCACCTAGTGAGTGACCCCATCAATTTTGACTTGTCCATCTTTCTAGCTGTTCACCATGAGCTTAGTAATCTCTTTGTCAAAATCATGGAGTTTTTCAATGTACCTCGCTATTCCACCCTTCTCTAGTATGTTCCAGACCTTCATTCTTTATCTCCATTTTTCCACCCCCCCAATTGGCTCCTTCCTACTCCTCTCCCCAACCATCTTGATCTCCTCTAAAGAAACCCTACACCAAAATTCTAGCCCTTCACAGTCTTCTACTTTCTGAGTTTCTCAATTCACCAAATCTTTTCCACCTCTATCAATTTTAATGGAAGATAAAAATGAGACCCATAAAACATGCCAAAAGTACACAAAATGATGACATATCATAACCTTCACTTGATTCTCATTAAAACCTTGTCTTTCACATCATCCTACATATCTTTCCATTATTAACTCTAGATTTCCTTTGTACTCCCCTAGATTCATTCCAAGATTAGGATATCTTTCACGGCCACCAGAAAGTTGTCTCTACTATGCCACATATTTTTGGTCACCGCCTCATTCACAAATTGGTCCACAATAGAATTTTCTTCTCTATACATATGGCTGACGTGGACCCTTTTGAAATTTTCCCAAATTAGCTCAGATCTCCTCCACCACATTAGCAATGGTCTAGGAAGGATGGTAACATCCATTTAAACAATTTATTATATTTAAAGAAACTTCCTCTAACTAAAGGTTATCTATCCCAATAGCAAAGACCTAGCTTGACAACATGAAAAGTCACAATGGCCTCCATGTAGTGGTTTTTTTGAGTCCCTAAAGGATTGGAAAAGATCACTACACCAATCCCATGAAAATTTCTAATTATTCCCCCACCGCTAGCTGGGCCAAGGTTCCCTTTGGTTGTAGAGGTAGAATTTGTTGATTTTATGGATTCTTTGTATAAGGAAGTAAAGTTGAGGTTGAAACAAAGTAATCAAAACTATAAGGACAAGAATAGTAAGTCTAAAAGACATCATGTTTTTGAAGTTGGTGATGAAGTTACACTTCATTTGAAGAAAGGTAGATTTCCTAGTAGAACATATAGTAAGCTAAAGATGAGGAATTTTGGATCTTCTAAGATCTTGAGGAAGTTTGACACTAGTAATGCTTATGAAGTTGAGTTACCTAATGACATGGATATATCTCCTATATTCAATGTTGCTGATTTTTATAAGTATCATGAGTCATATAATGAAGTTTTTGTATCAAATAATTATCCTAAGAAGCAGATTGAAGAGGTAGAATAGGTATTGAATCAAAGAGTTGGTAAAAGTACAAGAGGAAAAGATTACTATAAGTATTTGGTGAAGTGGAAGGATAGACCACTCAAAGATACTACATGGATTTCTCAATATAGGTTGGATTCAACTCAGGTTGTGACACTTACATGATTTAGTAGAATCATTTTTTTAAACCCAGGTTGTCTCATGTAGAAGAATCTTGGGTTTCATTGCTATCTTGCGTGTTTACCTTGTTTCTCTATTATTGTTGAGCTCTTTGTTGTTGTCAAGTTCCTAGTTATTTTCTACCTCTCTGTTACTACCTAACTCTTAGTTGTTGTCCAGCTCCTAGTTATTGCCAAATTCTTTTTGTTGCTGAGCTCATAGTTTGTGTTGAGTTCTTACTTTTTGTTGAGTACTTATTGATGTTGAGTGTCTCTTGGTGTCAATTTCTCTATGTTTGGTGAGTTTGTGTTGGTGTCAAGTTAATTTATGTGGCAAGCATTACCGAGTGCTAGTTTTTCCTTGGTCCTTCTTTGACGAATTCATCTGTGTCTCATTCTAGTTTGAGCTAACTTTACACATTTGTATTTAATATTTTTTGAGAGCCAACTTATGTCTTGATTTACATTTGATGTAAGGGTTTATTTAGTTAGTAATTTGTAATAGGATGACTTGTGGCCATGTAGGTATTTAAAGGGGCCTTGGGTAGAATCTAAGGCATGATTTTTGGGATAAGAAAGAGTAGAGATAGAGTGAGAATGTGAAGATAATCACTAAAATCTAAATTGTAATGTTGGTTGCAACCAAGAAGACCTTACTATCGAGCATGTATGTTCATGATTTTATGAATTAATAAATTATTTTCTCTTCTATCTCCTTTGGTTGTTGTTCTTTTTTTTTTTGTGTTTCCTGTATGTTTACTCTTGTAGGTGACTTTGCTAGCTAGATGTGCCTTTGGCCCTACTTATCCATCATTTTCCTTGTGTCACCTATAAATTTTAGAAGGTTAGGATCTTTAAAGAACTATTGTCAAGATGGTTCATGGTAGAGGAAATGTAGGCAGTGCTATAATGGACATGTTGATGTAGATTACAATCACGATGGAAGCTATAGAGATAGGCCAAAGAAGAGATGTACATCATGAAGATGTTAGTAATGAAGAAGAAGTGCCACCTAATCCTAATCTTAAACCTATAGTTGAACAAGATGAAAAAAGGCTTTTGAGAGTTTTTTCCAGAGAAAATGCTAAACTTGATGTTGAAGTTTCTTGCTATGATGGAAGACTTGAGACTAATGTAGTGTTGGATTGGATCTCTAAGATGGAAAAATACTTTGAGTATGAAGATACTCCTAATAATAAGAAGGTTAAGATGGTCATAAAAATGTTGAAAGGTCATGCTTCTCTTTGGTGGGATCATTTACAAACCAAAAGATAAAAAAGAGTAAAAGAAAAGATCAAAATATGGATGAAGATGCTTCGAAAGATGAAGAAGAAGTTCCTACCAATAGACTACTAGGTTATTTTTTTGAGGAAGATACAAATCTTAAGGAAAAAAGACATGAGTGTGAAGGAATATACTAAGAAATTCTACAAAATGAGATCAAATCTAGCCATGTGGATTATGAAGACAACAAGGTGACTAGATACCTAAATGGCTTGAGGACATTAATTCAACAAGAGATCAGATATGTTAAGATGGATAGTGTGGAGGAAGCATATCAATTCACTTTAAGGGTTGAAGAAATATTGGAAAAGAAACACGATCAAAGACAAAGAGGAAGAGGTTACAAATTTCAACAAAGTAGAGGTAGAACATATGGAGAAGGTAGCAGATTTGATATTGCAATGGAAGATAAGGAAAATTCATAATGGAAGGAAGAACCTATTGGTAGAAGAGGTAACTACACTAGGGGTAGTTGTATTGGTTACACTAGGAATAATAATGGTTAAAAAATAGAAGAAAGATCTTGGTTTAAAGGTACTTGTTACAAGCGCAGAAAATGACATAGAGCATTTGAATGTACAAAGTATGTAAAGAAGACTGGAAGTAGTAGCATAAATGATTTATCTTGTGAAGAAGTTGATAAAAATACGTAATGAACTAGAAAATGGTGAGAACCTGACCTTGGGAAGAATCTTGTGGAGTGAGGAAATTGATGGAGAACCTATTTTAATGAGAAGTTTGTTCAAGGCTAGACATAAGATAGCTAGAAAATGTTGCAAGGTAATCATTTATAGATGGTTAACAAATTGCAATTGAAGAGATTGAGACACCCTAAGCCTTATCATGTATGTTGGATCCAAAAGGAGCATAAATTACTTGTAAGTGAGAAATGCCTTGCTCAATTTAAAATTGGAAATTATCATGATGAAGTCTTGTGTGATATTATGCCTATGGATTGTTGTCATATTATTTTGGGTAGACCTTGAAAAAATGATAGACAAGATTTGCATGATGATATATTGAACCAATAAATTGTTTGGGTTAACAAGAAGAAACAAATATTGTCTCATCTAATGGAAAAGTTTTATGAAATTTCTTGTACCAAAATCAAAGTATACTTGGTTGAAGGTAATAATTTTGCAAAGGAAATGAAAGAATACAAGGTTTGTTACACTTTGATTCTAAGAAAAATTGAGAAACTAGATGAGTTGGAACATGTGCCCAAGATTGAACCTTTGTTGACTAAATTTCATGACATCATTTCTTATAATGTACCTGATGGTTTGCCTCCTATGAGAAGTATAAGTCATTGTATGGATTTGATACCTAGAGCTAGTTTTCTTAATAAAGCACCACATAGGTTAACACTTGATGAAAAGATTGAACTAAATAGACAAGTGCAAGAACTACTTGGAAAGGGTTTGATTAGAGAAACTTTTTGTGTTAGCACATAAGAAGTATGGAGAATGTAGAATGTGCACTAACTCTAGAGCCAAAAATAAGTTAATGGAGAAGTATAGATTTCCTTTCCCCATGATGGAAGACAAAATGGATAGTCTAAGTGGGGAAAAGTATCTTACTAACATTGATTTGAAGAGTGGTTATCATCAAATTAAAATCAAAGAAGGAGATAAATGGAAAACTACTTTTAGTACTAATGAACATTTGTATGAGTGGTTAGTTATGTCCTCTGGTCTAACTAATGCACCTAGTACTTTTATGAAGTTGATGAAAAAAGTTTTGAAGAAATTATTAGGTAAATTTGTGATTTTATATCTTGATGACATTTGGATATTTAGTAAGAGTAAGAAAGAACATTGCAAAAGTTGAAATAAGAAAATTTGTTGATTAATTTGAAGAAATTTTCATTCATAAAAAAAGATATCGTATATCTTGGTTGTGTAATTTCACTTGATTATTTGAAAATGGATCCTAAAATGGTGAGAGTTATTTTTGATTGGTCTACATCAAAGAATGTGGGAGATATAAGATCATTCAATGGAATAGCAACTTTTTATAGGAAATTTATTAGGAATTTTAGTTCTATTGGTAATTCTATGATTGAGAGTATGAGAGGAGATAAAAGGATTTCAAATGGACAAATGGAACACAAAAGAGTTTTGAAACATTAAAAAAAAGATTGTATAATTTCCTACACTTTCTTTATCTAATTTATTTAATGTTTTTCAAGTTTAATGTGATACTAGTGAAAGTGCAATAGGAGTTTTTTTCAAAATACATTGAATCAAAGACATATAAATTAGGTTGAATTCTTGAAGAATTTTTCCTTTTCATTGAAGCATGAAAGTGGATGGTTAA
The DNA here is from genome assembly GCA_028749045.1 of Cupressus sempervirens. Lineage (NCBI taxonomy): Eukaryota > Viridiplantae > Streptophyta > Pinopsida > Cupressales > Cupressaceae > Cupressus > Cupressus sempervirens. Next base: position 509,429,847 of record CM053786.1, read on the forward strand.
ACAAATTTGTTGATGCCTTGAGTTGAAGAGGAAATTTGCTAATAGAAATGAGAGTTAAGGTACTTAGTGTTTATGACTTGAAACATTTGTATGAGATTGATCCTAATTTTGTAGAAGCTTTGAAAGCTTATAAGGAGAAAATAATGATTGATGAGTGGACTGATTATTTCATTCAAGGAGATATTTTCTTTAGATAAATTTGGTTATGCATACCTAGATGATCTATGAGAGATAACATAATGAAGGAGAAACATAGTGGTGGACTTGTTGGACATTTTGTGATTGATAAAATAGTGAAACTAAATTTTGATAAATTCTTTTGGCCATAGATTTATAAGGATGTTTACAGAATTTTTAGAGGTTGCAAAATTTGTCAAATAGAAAAAGGAGCCAATAATGTACCTAATAAGCCTTGGGAAGATATCAATGTGGATTTTTTTCTTGGGTTACCTAGAACTCAGAGAGGTCATGATTCTATTATGGTGGTGGTTGACAATTTTCTTAAATGGCTTGTTTCATACCTTGTAAGAAAATATCTGATGCCTTATAGTTGAGTTATTCTTCAAGGAAGTGATAAGATTGCATGGTTTTCCAAAGACCATTGTTTCAGACAAGGATGCTAAGTTTGTTTGTTATTTTTGGAAAGCACTTTGGAAGAAGCTAGATGGGGAATTAAAGTTTAGCTCTACCTTTCACCCTCGAATTGATGAACAAACTAAAGTTTTGAAAAGATGCTTGGGTAATTTTCTAAGATATTTGGTTGGATATAAACTTGCTAACAAGGATTTAGTTTTGGCACAAGCAGAGTTTACAATAATTATGTGAATAGGAGCACTAAAAAGATGCCATTTGAGATTGTTACTGGATTTCATCCTAAGGGATACACAAATTTGAGAGATTTTCCTACTAAAACAAGAAGAAGTGTTGAAGCTACGGATTTTGCAATTTTTATGAGAGTTTTACATGATGAAGTAAAAACAAATTTGGAGGAAAATAATCTAAAATATAAACAAAGGGCAGATAAGAGGAAGAGACATAAATCTTTTAAATTGGAGATGTGGTTATGATTCATTTGAAGAAGAATAGATTTCCAATTAACATGTACAACAAGCTAAAAATAAAGAAGTTTGGTCCTTGAATGATTCTAAAGAAATTTGATAGTGGAAATGCTTATGGAGTAGAATTACTAGAAGACATAGATATTTCACCCATATTCAATATTGTAGACATCTTTGAGTACTTTAAATTAGATGATGTCTTGGAAGATAACTAGGATTATTGTAAGAAGATGTGAGAAAATATTGAGAGGATCTTAAATAGAAGAATAAGCAAGAGTATAAGAGGAAAACACTAGATGGAATACTTAATTCAATGGAAAGACAAGCCAATTGAAGATAGCTCATGGATTACACAAGTTGATTTGGATCTCTTTAATTTAGGTTAGAATATGAGGAATCCATGATTTAGACATTGGCTCTTTATTAACCCTAGGTGTCTAATGCTGGAGCATCTTGGGTCTTGGAGAAATCTTGCATCAACCAAAAATATTTCTTATCTTCTATACGAGTCTTTTATTCACAAAGTAGTCATTACTTCTTTTGGTTTCATTTTATGTATAGTTTTTGTCATGTTGAGGAGCTATCCTAGATCCTTGTCCTAAGTGCATGAATTCTTACGTTAGATGATTCCCAAGTTCTATCTCATTCTTCACAATTTTATTTTCCTATTATTTTTGCCTTACATAGAATTTTAATCTAATTGGCACAATTTTGATTACTTTTGTGGCATCTTGCACTATTAAGATCTATCTCCTAGCTCATGTATGGACCTACCTTCTTGTGTGCAAGATTTCATATGAACTTTAGTGTAGGTTTTTATTTATTCTTCCAAATATGGTCCTAAATTGTAATTAATGCTTAACTAGCAGACTTGTGGCTTAGTTGTCTATATAAGAAGCTTGATTAGATGTAGGAAAAGAGATTAGGAACAGATAGATAGAGAGGGGAGATGTGAGATAAGATTCTAATTTTTAATACTTATTATTTTGTTTAAGGTTGCAAATTGAAAGGCCTCACAACAAGGAATGTTATGGTTATTCTTTATGTGAAGTTAAATAATTACACCTAAAAGATGTTGCATCTAAACTCATGTTCCTTTTGGATTCATTTGGTTTATGTATAGCTTCCATGTGTAACTCTTAGTAGGAGTAGATGGTTGTAGTTGAATTTATTCTACATGTCGTAGTTTTCTCTCTCTTGCACCCTCCTTGCATCATTTTTAATAAAGAATTACCTCATAAAACCTTTGAAAGGTTAAATACACAATTGGGATTTATTTCCCAATCTTTGTTTCTTTAAATGAATTTAGTATGGGGGAGTCTTCTATGTAGGTTTTTGCTTCTTAATAGTAGTATTTCATTTCAAAGTAATGATATTATTTTCATTGATTTTGTCCTTGTTGAAAAAAGGAGGAGAACAAAATTTGATTCCATTGATATTGTGATGAATATTATTTTAAGTGATGTGTCAATTATGATGATCAACATTTAGTATTTGTTATATCAGTTTGTGGATAGTTTGTTGTAATCAGAGCTTCTAATTAGATTTTGATATTGATGACAGTTTTTAGGTTATGATGGTCACCATAATAGTTGGGTTGATAAGCATAGGCACAGGTTGATATACATATTTAATAGTTAGTGTTGATATATATTTATCATACTTGGTAAAGTGGATCTTTAATAGTTGATGTGGCATGTTTAATAAAGTGACTTGTGACATATTCAACAATGAGAATTTATTTTTAAATTGTTCAACATACCTCAATTAAGTATGGCTAAATAGAATTTTTAATATGTACATCATGCATTGCATTTACTTTTTACTTGGTCACAACTTCAACCACATGGTGGAAATGTATGGAAAAGTTTATGAAGTTGAATTGAACACTTCTTTAGAAAGGCTTTTTCAAAAGACTTGGTTTTGGTTTAGTTATTTCTATTTGAAGACCCTAAGAAAATAATAGTTGTATCCATGAATTACTATTTTTATGTGTCAAAGGATCTTTTACCAACATTCATTATAGGTTTTCAATATGATATGCTACACAGCACAAAGAATTGGTTGATAGTCTTTTTGTGTCTAAAAGACATGATTCTTGACATGTATAATGATGATTTATGTTTCAAAGTTCTTGTACAAGGTTCTAATCATTTAGTTTATAAATCTATCTTCAAGAAATGATTTTTTTGGTTGACACATTTATATTTGAATGGCATATGATTATATAGATTTAAGTTTTGTTTCTATATACTAATGGGTAATATGTATTATGTTTTTTCTAAAAACAATTGTACTCGAACCTTGAGATGGATTTGGTGTGATGTGTTTAAAGTTTGACTAATCCTTCAAACAATGATAAATAGAACGAAATTTTTATTTTATTTTTAATTCACATCTACTAGGTATGACTTTCATGAAGCCTCTATTTGCATACAAAAAAATAAAATTGAAAGAAGGTTTTCTAGGTTTAGTTATCAATTTTTTTGAATCAAACATATGATAAGGGTTTAATTTTTGAAGAATAATTTGTGGAGTTGATAAAGCCCTATATTTTTTGTTGTTAATCATACTTAAGATTTGTGAAAATTGAGATTAACATGTGAAGCCTATATGTAAACATGAATTCTAGAGAGAAAAATTGGTTCAACAACTAAAAGGTATTGTTCAAAGAGAACTTCATATGTAAAATGAAAAATAAAAGCACTTACAAGTTTTAGGAATGAATATTTTTTGAAATGTTTGTTGATGGGAAAACCCCTGATTGAGTTTCATTAAATAAAATTTTTAAAAATTATCAAAAGAAGATTTTAAAGAATTTTGTTTATTCTTTTTTTTGAATAGTTGCATAAAAACTTCTTGTTGAAAATACAACTTTGACCAATGTATACTGTTTGGAAAATATTTTTCTTGTTTTGAGTAGTCCATGATAGATGATTTTTTTTTTAAATATACAATTAAGAAATTAGTTTTATTAAAGAGAAGAACAAGTGTCCATGATTGCATAAGGTCAATAGTTATGAAGTAATACAAGTTGACAATGACAATTACATCTTGATACTAAAATGGAACGTTATTAAATACTTGTTGAAATAGAGGGTTGAAAAATCCATATAGGTATATTTCAATTTTAATAATTGAAAATATCATTGAATAATAATAAACATATTTTGTATCCCTATATAAGGAAGAGTGTATATACAAAAAATTGTACTAAATATGTGTGTGCATTCTCTCTTGTATGTAAGGTAAGTCTAGCATTGATTAAATAGCATAGGATTTTGTGTATGTGCATAAGTAAAAGGTACTTTAATGTATTTGTGCATGTATAAGTAAGCTAAAATATTAGTTGTAAAGAGGAAAGGAGGGGTTGGTGCTCCTTGTAGTTAGAGTCATAGAACAATGCAAAGAGTTGGTGCTCAGTAATATTATAGGTTTGGAGTGATCTTTTCCCTATGATAGAAGTAATTGGTTTTGACAGTATCCCACTTGGCACAATTCATGTTATGGTATTCCTTGTGAGTCTCCTTTAGATGCTCTAATATTTTTCATTTTAAGTTAAAGTTTTGCATGGTCTTTGAAAGTTCATATTTTTATGTTCAATGTGAATGGTTCAATTAGCCCTAGGGATTGTTCCTAGTTCTTGGAATTGTTTATGATGTAAATTGAAGGTGCTTTACTCACTAGAGCTACTCTGTTTGGTGGATATGATTATGTCTTTTTGGTAAGTCATGATGGAACCTTTATTAATTCACTTGATGTCAGAATGTGGGAATTTTTCACCACCAAAAACAAGTTGGAAACTATAATTAGAACAATTTTCATATTTTTATTGATGTTAAACCTCATTGGTAAGACATTTTCTAATAGTGTAGAGTGCCATATCAATTGATTGATGAAGAAAATTTGAAAAGAGAGATAACAAAGTGAACAAGTAGAGATGTTTAGTAAAGAGGATTAAGTATGTTGGAATTACAATGAGCACTTGATCAATTAGTATTTGACAAGATAATGTGTTGTATGGTCATTTTATAAAATGAAGAAAAAAGATGAGTTGAAGTATAGAAGACAAAAAGTTGAGTAAAATACTAAGCTCCATCAAGTGATAGTCCACTACATCAATAATAAGTTGAAGTAGAAGATTAAGGAACTTAAGAGATAACTAAGCAAATAGTATTAGCCCATTTATAGTTATAGTTGAACAAGATAAAGAAGAAAATTGAAGAATCAACCAATCACAATGAAGTCCAAGTGATCCAGTGTAAGCTGAGCAAAGAGAGAATAGTAGACACTAGGCTATTTAGTCATTAACAAGTTGAAGAACATAGTGATGATTGGGTGTCATCAAAATAATATTTTGTGAAAGAATCAAGATTTAAGGCCAATAGAATTCAATTTACTAAATGGTCAAAATGTGTATATGATAGGGATTGATGAGAAAGCATATTTAATGCACAAATTGAGTTTGCTAAGTGACCTATGGAGATAATTTAAGGAGAAATTTGCAAAAGTTTCAATAAATAAGGACTAAATGATGGACATATTCAATGAATGTGATCAAACTCTAAGATTTGCAGATATATTTAAGTGGAAAAATATCAAAGCTACCTACATAAGGAGGCATGAGGGATGTTTTATGGTTGTTAATTGGCAAATTTGTGAAGAATAGAGTTGAAAAGGAAAAGTGAGGAGTTGATGAGGAGAAATTACTTGAAGGGTTGTCAAGAATATAAGTGATGGAGAATATGATGAAGTCTAGTTAATGAACTAGAAATGAGTTGTATGAAGATATGAATTTGCAAAGTGAATTTTATTTTATTAGATCAAACCTAGATGTTACTGTTGAAAAAAATTGATTAATTGTATAGTGTTTTTGACGTTACACAAAATGTCATATCCTTACCAATCAATATATTCCAAGCTCACTCAGGAAATGAAGATAGTTTCCTATATCTATCAAGCATTCCATTTTTTACCAAGTTCAAAAGATAGTGTCTACCAAGCTCACTTAGGCACCTTAGAAAACTTCACTAAAGTTTAGTGTTAACTGAGCTCACTCAGTTAACAAAGGAAAGGTTGGATGGAACTAGTATTAATGAGCTCACTTGGTTACCAATGAAAGCTCATGAAGTTGTAGTGTTAACCAAGTTCACATCGTTAACATAGGAAAATCATTTTAGAAGTTAGTATCTACTCAATAGGGTTGACTAACAAAGGACTTTCTTGTTTTGGCATATTGAGTTTAATGGATTTGTTTATTGGTTCTAGCTGACTGAAGAGATGGAGAATTATTGTTATAAGTTATATTCAATCTGACTTGTTAATGTATATGATATAACTATAAGGTCAAGTTGAGGATTTAATGAAAGAAAATGTGTGGAAGATAAAAAAATGATTAGAGGAATCAAATTGGAAGGATAAGTAGAATATCCTTGTTGGGCTACAAAGATTAATCTAATCAGGAAAGATCAAGTATTCGAGCAAAAATTGAGATCTAAAATCAGCAATATAGTTGCATCAACAATCAAGTCATTTTATTGTTACTCTCTAACCATTGTAGTAGTGAACTAATTCTCTTAATAGTGTTAGCCTAACAACTATTTTTTAAATCCTCTAACAAGGTGGCATTTATAGATTAAATCCTCTAAAGACCTCTAACAAGGCCACTCCTAACATGGTGATTAAATCCTCTAATAGGGTCACACCTAATAGTGTGCTTTGTAACCTTTAACAGGGTTGGATCCTTATAATGCTCACTTTAGAAGAGTGAAAAATAGTAACTAGTAGTAATTGGTGGTTTTTCATGAATTGAGTTTCTACATCAAATATTGGTGTCACTTGTATTCATGCTATTTCTTTTATGTGTATGCAACTAAGATAACTAAGGTTAATCACACTTTATATCTTAAGATCTATATGTTTAGTATTTGTCAAGTAAACAATTGATATTATGGAACTTTCTAAGTTACAACATATTAATAGTGTTAATTGAGTGCCTGTATGTTTACCAAGTGAAAACAATTTTAGCAGAGTTCATGTTTTATAATGATATCTAAGGGATCTAGGATTTATTTTTATGGTAACTAATTAAACCCCTCCCCTCTCACTTACTCTTCTTATATTTCCAACAATTAGTATCAGAGCTTTTGGTGCTTGTAGAGAAGGTTTCAAAGACCTTGTTGGAAATATAAGGTAGGTTACTAAGAGGGGAGGGGTGAATCAGGAACCAATAAAACTTTAACTCACTTCACCAATTAATCCTTCATGTATTATTCTGATCTAATTGAACACATAAAATCATGAAAGCAATAAAATATTCATAACACTTTGACACAACATATGGTGACCTAGAAACCTTCCAATTAGAAAGTAATATACGGGTGGGATGATACCCACAAGCTTTAGTACTACAATATAAAGTTAACCTGTTAAGGCTTACAATTGATCACTTCTAATGATATTCCCTTTAAGGAGCAATAAGGACTTTGAGGTCCACCTTGTTAAAGGATTTACATACATATAATGAAGTATGCACTCAATTAGGATATTTAGAAAATTATTGTTAAGTCTACCTGGTTAAAGGATTTAACTTATACACCTATTAGAATGAATCAATGGTTGACCTTTGATCTAAAACTTTGATTTGTTGAATCAGATTTCTTGAATTGTAATGATCACCTCATTCTAATAGATAAATCTTTATTATCCCTTATATTTCTTGTAGCCTTCTTTGATTCACACTCATACACTTAATAATACTTCTCATTGACACACTTGGATATGATACAATGATTTACATATATATCAATCCAAATGACTAATCACTAGAGTTAGCTATCATACCAAATTTATCACAATTCACAAAATTTACCCAATTGATGTAACTTGGGTTCTAAAGACAAACTTAGTGATATTTTGACACTCAAAAAATACTGTCAACACTCAGTAAATTCTAGCACTTGGTTAAAGTTGAAGCTTAGTCCATACTGATTACTTCAAGTAGATTAAACTTGATCAGCACTATGTGACTTAGTGAACACTAAGAAACTTAATAGATATAGAATCACTCAGTTGACACTGCATGTCTTGGTCAACACTAGATTCACTTTATTAACATTGTGAGCTTGGTAGACATTGTAGAACTTGTTTAACACTATAGAGCTCAATTAACACTAAGGTCTTCATCACTTCTATTGGATAGCTTGGTAGACACTATTATGTTTAGACTATACTACAAACTTTCTCAACTTCTTAGTTAACATTGTGAATCTCAATATGAACTGCAATCTAATTGTTTATCTCAATAACAACTGAAACACTTGGTTAATGTTGTTGGATGAATGATAATCTCAGTAGAAACTATAGAGGTAGCAATGTAACAAACTAACTAAATGTTGAGTCATTAAAAGAAATTAACCTTTATGTCAACAATATCCCCATTTGGCATTAGTAACAAAAAAAATTATCAAACCAAAAAACTAAATAAGTAAACTTCCTTTATCAACATTCTATGTCTTCAACTCGGTTTTGACTTCTAGCTGTTGTAACTTGGCAACATACTTTTTTTTTTTTTCAAATTTTCTTTTGTAAACATATTTACTACTTATTTGTACATATTACTACTCCCCCATACATATATCTCTCCTATCTCTTTCTAAATACATATATTTGGAGTATAATATTCTTCTCCCCCTTTATTAATAGTATTGTTCTCTCCATTATTAATAAGCATATTTTCTATTCCCGTACTCTATAGAGATAATATTCTTCTCCCCCTTTTTGACATAAATGTCAAAGGTGTATAATAACTACAATTTAATACCAAAATGTGACAATAAAATAGAGTGTTTCTTCAAGATTAGTACCATAGTCTTGTCCTAATTCCCTTGCAATACCTTACTTGCATGCAAGGCTATTTGTACTTCTATTGACAGTTCCATCATGTGGTCAGTGATGGAGAAGTTACTATCATGGATGAGAATCTTTGCATGTCCAATGTTCTTTTGCAATGTATCCATGTTTGGAAGAATCATGCCTTAATTTCTACAAGTGTGGCCGTAATTCTAGCTTCTTCCCTTAATAATTTTGCCTGGAGATTTGTTAGATACCTGATCTTTTTGAAGTGTGTAAAACTATAACTTGGATCAAGTGACATCTATTGTGCACTTACCTTTATATTCTCATATATCTTGGATAATTTGTCCTTGATCTCCTTTTTGAAGATAAATGTGTCACTCAATTTGACAAATAAAGAAACAACATTATTGATAGATGTTTCTAATGAAGTAAGAATGCTATACAGTTCTACTTGATCTATAGAAATCTTCTATGCTACTTGTTCCAATGCTTTATTCTCAAATTTTCTCTCTACATTTTGCATGAGCTTTTCTCATCTATTTAATTCTTCATTTTACTTGTGGACAATTTCAACTAATCGATCCAAAATAGGTTATTTTTCATCAACCTCAATACTTAGAGCATCAAAAAATATGCTCTTTACATCCTCAAGGACTTGATTTTTATTTTTCTTCTCTTCTCTAAGGTTTTATTGCTTAGCCATATTCTCCCAAAGTTCACCTTGGGTATCCATTTGTTCAGGAGTGAGGTTAGAGTTATCCCAATTTGGAATAACAATGTCCTCATGTAGATCAATTTCTTCCTCTTCTTTATCCTTAACCTATGGAAAGGTACAAGCAATTTATTTACCTTTATCTACAATTTTGGTGCCTAGTTGAGATTGATTCACAACTATCATTGCATTGTCCATGGTGGAAACAATGGTGGAAAAAGTAGGAATAGCACCAAATGTACTCACAGTAGACACTAACAACAGGAATACCTTGCTATTGATTGGTCAAGCCTGATGCTGGCAGAACCTATTTCTTAATAGATGAAGTTTTGGGCACTTCAGTCAATGAAGTAATTCGTAGAAAAATTCTAAAGATTGGTTGTGTGCATGGTGTTGTATATTTTTCCTCAACCAACTTAGTGGAAGGCTTCTCTAAGCCTTATTGCACTAAGGATATGCTTAGAGAGTGAGGAAAGGAAGTCATAATCTATGCTATGATCTTTTTTGCATTAGATTCTTTAACACTCTATATTTCTAGAAGACTTCCTCCAATAGCTTCCTGTTCTTCCTCCTCATCATCAAGATTGAAATAGTCTATTTTGTCAGTTTTTATTTCTACTTCCTCTTTAGGATCATCATCTTCAACTTGCATAACAAAGTCACTAGGCTTGTGCAACTCATAGATATTATTCCATGTGGTAGTAGTAGACTTCACCATAGATTCAATGTCTTTGAGCAGTATTAGACATGTATTGAATTTAAGTGTGAGCTTCTTCTCATTAGTCTTTAAAGATTCCTTCTCCTTTTTCTCATTGAGACTTGGCATAAGCTATCTCAAGATTTTTTCACTAATGTCCTTAGTAATTTTCATTACACTATTCCATTAAGGTTTAACTACTTTCAAAATAACATTAGGAACTTATTGTGAAATTTCAGTTGGTGAATATTTTCATTTACCCAATTTTGTCAAAAGAGTATCCTCAATCTTCTTTTTCTCTTTTTCACTTATGGTCTCATACTTAAGAGACTTAAAACATGCCATAACCATTCCTTGTTCTATATTCTTTAATCTTTCCTCAAGGGTAGGTGTAGATCTCTAAAAGATAATCTATTGAGATTCATCTTCACCCAACCTTAGCTTCTTCTTCGACTTTTTAGATCTTCTTGTATACATAGGAGGGAAAGACTTAGCAGGTTTGGTTATTATAACCTTTCCTTTCTTTGTGGGAGGCTCCTCTTCCTCAGATTTTTCTTCCTCTACTGTATACTCTTTATCTTCATCCTCTATATCATCTCTTTTACCCTTGATAATCATGAGAGGAGAACTTTTTGACTTAGAAGTCTTGATTATTTTCTGTATCCTCTTCCTTCCTCTATTTACTACTTGAAGTAGCTTGATCTCAAGATCAATTATGGCCTTAGCCTCATCATAAGTGCCAAAATATGTAGCTTTAGGATCCATCAGCTCATTCAATAGAGCCTCAATGATATATTTAGTGTCATCAATGTTAACCTCATATTCCAGAGGCTTAACCCATGCCAGTCTAGGTCTAACTGCCTAAATGTAAACCTTATCAAAGTCAACCATAAAATAGATATCATCCTCATACTCTTAAACAAGTTTCCTAGGAATCATAAATCTACTCTATATTTTCTCCTTAAATATTTCAAAATATTTTTTCATGATACTATCAATTTCTTCTCCCATCTCTTCTATGAATTCATTTATTTGGTGCAAAATTGGAGTATCTTTCTTCCATACTATAGTTCCTTAGGAAGGAAAAAACTTCTAAACATAGAAATATAAACATGTCAAGAGAGAACCAAACTTACATAGATTATTCTTTGATACTTAGATTCTCTCCATATTCTTGTCTAGTTCATTCAACAAAAGCTCAAAAAGGTCACGGGATAAGTTTTTCATCACCATGTTGTATGCCAAGTCAAGCGCTTCACATGACAAGTTGTTCAACTAGATTGAGCTATAGATTTTGTGAGCTATCACATGGATGCCAAACTTCAATTCCATGTTAGCCACACCACTTAGCTTCATGCCTCTTCCATCTCATTTGGAAAGAGTTTTCTTTCCCAACTCAGCCCAACCTATGGTTTTAGTGGTCTTTTCTTTGTTTAACATGGGCAATCCAGTGATCTTGTGTATCATCTTCTTGGTTATTGGAATTGGATGATCTAACCATAATTTCATGTGATGAACATGACTCAAAATGAGTCTAATCCACTTCATTTGAAATTCCCTTAGCATATGCAAAATATGCATCAAACCCTTTGTCTCCAAATGTTTGTGCTTAGGTTTCAGAATGTCATCCACACAAAGTTCATTTTACACCTCATTCATCTATAGGGTTTCAAGATCCTAAATAGAACAATGATAGAAAGAATTAATTTCATGGATAAGAAGTACCTTCAGTGGAATTTGTGATTGTTCTTGAGTAAGTCTAGTGTCTCTTCAATTTTTGGACTTAATTTGAATATGGGAGCCTTGCAATCCACACCATGAACCAACATTTTAGAATCTTTCTTAACCTTGCTGCTTGAAGATGTCATCACTTGGTAGGGTTTCAAACATGGGAGAATCTTCAATAGAAACTACTAAAATAACTTGGAGTCTTTGAATTCATTTTTAACTCTTTTCGTTGAATATTCACAATGAAGAAATACAATCAATTTCCTTCTTTTAATGAATTTCAGTCTTTATAATTGACATTAATGCTTTGTACACATATCATCCTAGTGATAGGCTATCCTCCACTTAGTTTAGGTTTTAATGCTTAGAAGAAACCTTCAACTCAATAAGGTCTCTTGACTTAGTCAAAACTACAACTTGACATTTTCATCTTGAAAAAGATGTGCAACCTAACCTTTCTCGGTAAGGTCTTGTGACCCGATCTTGCTTGATAAGGTCTTGAATTTCCATCATCACTCAGTAATCCTTGTGCATCTTGAATTTTGATATGGATCCTTCTACTTGCGAGTTGGAACTGATGTTACATGATTTCTTTTGAATTTCATTTCCATTGATCTCCACAGGGAACTAAATTGAAATGGTTGGGCAACCCAGCTAATTGACTTGGGTTTCGAAAAAATTAGGACTTTAGCTTGCATTCTCTGGAGATTTTTGCACCCATTACTACCTCATTTTTTTTCTAATGTTATCATATTTGGCTTTCTTTTCATCTTCAATTCTATCAATTTTCATATAGTTATTGGCAAGGTGTCCAAGTTTTGTACAAACAAAGAACCTCTTTGTATTGTCTCTTTTCCTCATGCGATGTTTCACATAGTTTTCTCCAATGTGCCCAAACTCACCACAGTAGTGACATCTACACTATAATGCCCTACCTAGAGATCCTTGGAACACAAGGATAAAACATGCACCAAATTTTATTTTTCTTGAGATAAGTTACTTAACAACAACATAAAGTAACCAAGTGCAATAATGAAACACTAGGACAAGGTTATGAGAATAGGGAACATTTCCAAACTCACATTTTCACTTATACCAATGGAAGTCTTACAACTACTCCCAAAGATCTCTACGCTCAAAACTGCAATTCACAAACCAAGACCACACAAATCATGACAATATACCAAGGGAATGTTCACTTTCAAGCCCAAGTTAAAAGCTCCTACTATGGTTAGACATACAAGTCAATATCCACTAAACATATCACAATCAAGAATCACAAGCAGATACCAAAAATGGTCATGCAAAAGATAAGGGCTCAAACTTAACACCACTCATCTATTGGACACCATGCTAAAAGATAAATATTGGCTCCTAAAATTTGGCTAAGCCTAAAGCCCTTAAAATTGGCTTTTAAGTCCATATGCAAGAATGGCCAGCATAACAGTGCAAAACCCCAAACCCCCATCCTAGAAAATAGGGAAATGTTCATACCCACCCAATCAAGTAGAGCTAGCATATAGAAATAGAGGGTAACACCAGTTCTCATCCTCCTAACAAATGACTACCAAAGACAAAAGCAGAAATGGAGTTGAAACAATGAAACAAGAGAGCCCTAGCTCATGGCCAAAAGGATAAATATGAAAACACGAGCAATAAAATAAAAATAAAGCAGAAGTTACCAAAAATCATGACAAACCAAGGTCTCCCCAAGCTAGATCCAATGAGACCAATCTCGCAGTGATCCCATGCCTGTATCTCCCATAATGAACATAACAACATTTCTTCAGGAAGAGGATTTTAGGTCTTACTCTCAAACTTTTTAATTCAAAAGTGAGAAGTGAGGAATAAAATTCCTCTTTGGATACTTATTCATTTTTCAAGTGAATAATGGATTAGGGTAAATAACTAGGCAACCTAGTTAAACCTTGAATCAACCTTTAAAAAAATAGGATATTTCAAGTAAATGGAATTCAACTATGGAAAAATTGTCAGAAATTAAATTAAATAAGATAAGGCCCAAAATTCACTTAAACCAAAATCATAGAATTCCTTCGTAACTTTTGTGATAAATGTGTGCCTCTAATGCATAGACTACATGCTCACTGGTCTAATCACATAATGCAAATGATTCTAGATTTATTAAATCATTAGAGATTTAATTTAAACAATTAAATAGGGTATTTTGACTATACAAGGATGACATTGATTAAAGAAACTAATACAATGACATAAATCCAATGACCTCAAGGGTGTAGACTACTCATGGTCCCAATCATGATCATTTCCCAAGGAAAGATCATCAAGGTTGCATCCATCAAGATGACTTATGAAAATAAAATGGGAGGCAATACATACACCATGTGTTTTAATCCCATCCAAATATTTATTTCACAATTTTCTTTGCGGGGTTCCATTTCTTGGTTTTGCACTCTGAGGATTTGAGTCATTATTTGTTGCAATTGTGACACTTTCCTTCAAACTTAGATTTCTTTGTGCATTCACTTTCTCTATATCCAAGCTTATTGCAATTGTAACATTTTCCATTCAATTTTTCTTTACCATTACTCCAACATTTATTTGATGTATGACCTATCTTACCATAATGGTTACATGTAGATCTTTTTTTCTTTTGATCTCCTTGATGAGATGAGTCACCTTCTTTTGTATATCCTAATCTATCTTTTCCTTTGTGTCTATATTGAGTCTACTCATTTAATTCATTCATGCTTTCTTGAGATTTCATCATTCTCTCATTGGTTTTTTTTTTAATGCTAAGATCATTCTACAATCTTTCATTCTTTGTCTTTGGATTGATAAGCTCTTGATTTGCATCATTGAGTTGGTCAATAAATTCTTTTTTTTGAAGGGATAGTTGTTGAATTTCATTTTCCTTTGCCTCTATCTCTTCTTTGGCTTTGTCTTTTTCTTCTATGACTTCACATAATCAATCTAATTGGATTTTTTCTCTCTTTTTAGCTTTCTTACTTCCTCTTAAATATTGGAATTCTTTTCTAATAGGTCTTTGATTGCTGCATCATCTTCATCTAAATTTCTTTCTGGACATAAGTCTTCAATTATTTCTTCAATGTAGAAATTATCATCCATTTGTACTACAAGATTTTGTTTTCTTTGTAATGATTGAGAGAGTTAATCCTATGCTATCTGTAATCACCTAAAAATGGTCATCTAGACTATTAGCCCCCTTTTCAACATTTTGGCTAAATTAATTTAATCACTTACCTAAGCCAAATTGCTAATAATCAATTTATTTGATTATAACCTATAGTTTGACTATGCTATCCTAAGTTCATTATTTGATTAAAAGAACATGTCCCCTTTTAATTAAATAAAAGACCCCATTCTTCTAACCCACTTAAAGTGCACACATAAAGTCCTTTTTCTATTTTACAATTAAAAGAAAAGGCTTGTGAGACTTTTGTCTTATATGACAAGTCAACTTATATTCTATTGGTTGACTTGTGTGTGCACATGGATCACTTCTCTTTTCGAATTCCACCATTGATCATCCACCATCTCCATCTTGATCTCTACCGTCCATACAACTTTAAAAGGGAGAGAGATTTCCCCCTCAATCAATCCTCATTTGAATATTGTTATGCTACAAGTTTTCTAATATGTTTCTTTGGAGCTTTGTGGAGAACTTCTCATTTCTTGTCTCATTCTCTCATTCCATCACATTAGCATAAGATCATATGGCATTCTTAGCATAGTTACATTTTAGTTTAACTTTGATTTCTTGCAATAATCTCACATAGTTTAAATATTTGGTTTTGTAACAATCTCATACATGCTTAGTATAGCTGCATTTTGCATTATCATCTTAGCTTAGTTTCCATACTTGCATTGCATTCTTGAGGGATTCCTTGAAGATATTTGGACTCTTGCTCTTGTCTCAAAGAACCTCCCGTTGCATGGTTTACTAGCAAGAAGTACATTTCTAAGCCTTGGCTGAGAGCCTTCATGCTAAAATAATAACTCCTTACACTTCATGGATAGGGAGCTCTAAGCCGGCATCCAAGCATTCCAACTCATGGAATCGTTTGGATAGAATGGTTTAGAGTGTGACACATTTCTACTGTACATTTTTGGCATCCACCGTGGGGCTTGAATCAAGTTCTAGCTCCATTTGATTTCATTTTTTATCTTTGGTTTTTTACAGCAGCATATTGGATCTAAACAAGTGCTTTTGTAGAATTAGCACTTTGGTTTTAAGGCCAACCCATAAGTAGATTGGTTTGAAGGCCAAAAATCTAGTTGGTTTAAAGATTTGATCATATCTTTTAAACCGCTTAGAGTTTGGTTCTAAAATTTTTTTTACAAGTTGGGTATGTGTTCAAAATGTATCAATATAATTTTTAGAGCATTTTCATGTGATTTGAGAAAGTTATGATATTTTCTTATTTTTTCATAAAAAGTTGTTTCTGGTCACATATCAGCGTTTTTTTCAAAAAATCTTACATTTCCGAAAATATTTTTCAATTATAATGGGGGTTCTTTCTTTGTGTTTTGAATTTTGAGGTCGTATTAAGGATCAAAAATTTGATTTGAGAAATTTAGCCTGTTTTGACAAAATCAATCTCTAGAGCGAAAATGAAGAGATTTTTTTAAATTTCTTGCATTTTTGGAAAGCTCTCTAATTTTTAATATGGGTCTTTTCTTTTAATTTTTATTTTTGGATACAAAATCATAGTAAACAAGTCCAATCTTGTTGACTAGGTCAAAATCAAAGAGTAAAAATGAGAGCAGTTGTGATTAACTTGCACTTTCTTTGCATGCACTTGGTTGGAAGATAAATTGGATTTTTGGGGCAACTCACCACTTTTTATTGCATATTTTTATGTTATTTAATACTAACTTTTGGTGCTAACAAGTTTTGATTACAGGTTGCCATCCTTATCAAAAAAATTGAAACATTGCATAAAAAGAACGCATGTCAAAGCTTCAAATGCACAAGGGCTACTAACGATTGTTTGCAGGGCTGCCCAATGCATAAAAACATAATTTTTCATGTTCTTTACTTTTACATGTGCGGCATATACTATTTGTTTATTTTTAGGCACATTAAAACTTACAATTGGAATCTTTTGGTGATAGGAGAGTATGCTCTTCACCCTTGTGGTGAATCAGAAATCGTGACTTACCATTTGGTTTCAAGAGTAAGAGGCAACTAAATATTCTTGGCGTGTTTAGAAGAAAATGATTGGAATAGGAGAGTATGCTCTTCACCCTTGTGGGACTTCCAAAAGTTGATCTACTCTTTGTGTAGTTTAGAATCCTTTAGAGGGCCTGCTCTCGAACAACTTGAGAGGAACGACCCAAGTGGGGACAAGCCAATTACCTAGCTCTTCCAACCCACTATAAACTCAAGGCTACCAAGGACACAAAACTTTGGTAGACGTAGTGTTTATCTTTTCCTAGTGTGATCTCTTATGGGATTTCGACCATAGGGAGATCACTAGGAAAGAACGCTTAAGGTACTCTTGTGATAGCAAGATCGGTTACTCATCGCAAGGTGAGGTGTCCCATAATTTGGAGCAAGAGGAACACTATGAACAGAAGCCCGATCTAAAAACTCTAAGTTAGTAACTACCTTTTTTTAGCCGCTCAACTTCTTGGTGCAAGGATTGATCCTAGTGGACTACCCGAATCACCCCAAGATTTACACTCACCATATGTGTTCCCTTGGTTATGCTTATGGAATTTTCATGACAAAGCCAATATCTCTTGTGGGCAACCACTTGGTGTGAGGCGAAGGAGCATCAAGTGTGGGCCAATTTGTTGAGTAATGAACCATGCCCTTTAGGTAGATATTGCTTTATGTGTTCTCGAATGTGCTATACTTGTGAAAATCTTTTGAACATACACATGACGATAATTCTAGGGAATTCTTTTGAGACCTTAGATATGCTTGTATCGTGCAAGGTTGCTTTGTCCCTTGCTTGATTGTTTGAAGACTACTCCATGTGTTACTATCTTGCTTGGAAAGAAATTTCTTTTGAACATCAAACTTGCTATGCTATCAACTATTGTGAAACTTTGTCAACCAAATCAAAGCATCAAGTCTTAACATTTTTCTTGTGTTTCTTGCTAAGGGGAGTCTCATCATTTGACTTTGATTTGCTATGTCTCTAGTTTTTGAACATGCTTAAAGTGGCTTTTTGGTCTTAGCGCTCTTGGTCTTTCTATCTTCATGGTCTATGCATGCTTTCTAGTTATCCTTTTGCTAAAATGGTTCCCTTGATTTCTTGACTACACTCTTGGGTTAGAGATTTGTTCACTTTTCACCCTGCTTGCTCTATCTATTTGGCTATTTGGGCATCTTGACTAACTATTGACTTGAGTCATTCATGTCGTAAGTTTCTTGGACATATTGTTTGACGAGTCACTTTAATCTCTCTCTACTATCTTGGCAAGTGAACACTCTACCTCCTATAGTTTCAACATCAAGTTATCCTCTAGGCTTTTTTATGCTTGGCTTTGCATCTAAAACTATGGGATCTAAACCTTGTGCTACCAAACTTCAACAAAATCTAGATGATCATGATATACTCCATGTCACTAAAGAGTTCCAAGATCTATATGCACAATACAAAGAACTAGAAGAGACAAATTATCTTTCTTACCTTCATCTCTCTAAGCGCATGATAGAAATGAAGTCTAAACTTGAGAAAAGGTTAGAGGAGAAGATTGCATCATTACATGAATCTTCCTTAAGGTCTTAACATGCATGTGAGTCACCTTCTTTGAGGTCATCCTCTTCTTCTAGGTCTACATGTTCTACTTCAATACATCAAATGTCTTCATCTTCTAGATCTAAAGACCTCCTTAGAGAGAAAAAAAGTGATACCTCCTTTGAGCCTATGCTAAAATTTCATGATGGACCTATCTTTGACCAAGCTAATGATGAAGATATGGATGCATACCATTCACTTGAGAAACAAAAAAAGGACTCTAGACATGCTTCTAATAAAACTTTTGCTCCCTTGGAATATTCTTATGATGACATTTTGCAAAAACTTCTTGGCAATAAGATCATCATGTTACCAAAGTCTAGCTCATATGGAAACCCATTCTTGGATATCTATTGTGCTTATCATCAACATAATGAGCATGCTACTTCTGATTGTACAGAGCTGAAACATAAAATCCAAGATCTCATTGATGATGAGATTGTTGATCTTGGAACCTCTAGTGACTCATGTGTTGAGGATACTTCTCTTGAGAAAGATTGCATTGATGAACCTATGTCTAGTAGTGGCTCCATTACATCTTCCACTTCTTCCAACACTCGTGCATCTCCCAACACTTCAAATCTTTCCAACATGCCTCTATCAAATAAAGAACCTAATGCTTTCCACATTGACTACATGTATCCTCAAGGGCTACCTCTAAAAGAAACTCAAGCTAACCTTCACTTGTCTGCAAACTTTTTCCATGCTACTAATCCTAAACATCCTCAACCTTCATGCACTACTATGCCTAATCCAAGCACTACTCCATTCACTCTTCATTCTCCCTTGTCCTTAGAAGTGGCTCCATGTCAAGAGGACTCTGAAAAAGAAAAAGCTATAAATTTCAAGAAAGATCAAGATCAAGCACCCGTTCATCTCTTTCAAGATTTTTCCCCTCCATATCCTATATCTTGTCCACCCCCCAAGTATGATGAAGATACCACTTCCATTATCTCCCTTAAGCTTACTGAAAATTATGAGAAAAGTTCTCTTCATATGCTATCCAAAGCTACTTGTCAAGATCAAAGCATCCTGTCATGTTCTACTTCTCCATATCCACTTCAAAATTGTGCTCAAGCTTCAAGTGCTTCTATTAAAAATGTTATTCCTATGAAAGGTACTCATGAGTCTATTGATGGCTTTGACCATGTTGCTCACTCTAAAGATGTTGATATCCCTTTCCACTATCCCTCTGCATCTTCTAAATCTATCCTTGGACCTTATCCATCTAAGCTAAAGCATTCAAACCTTCCATCCATATTGGGACCTTATGTTCTTCCATCTCCTACATTCACTCCTAGCTCATTCCCTGGCTCTCCTATAAAACCTCAAGATCAACAAAGACACTCATCCTTGATGACTTTTCACCCATCTATATATCTGAACCAGTCATATCATCCTTATTCATCCACAAATCCCAATTCCTTTGGAAGTGAGAATAAACATAAGAATCCATTGAAAAAGAAAGATCACTATGTCCCATCTAATCGACATGTGAATGCTAAGAAGGAGAATGCACAAAAGAGACCGCAAAGGTCCACTATTAAGAGAGCTAAATCAAAGCAAATGTGGGTTCCTAAATCCATCATTGAAGAAATGAACTCTCAAGCACCCAAAGAACAAGGAAAATATAAAGCTATGTGGATTCCCAAGTCTCTTTTAAAAGACTTGAATATTGAAAATACTTCAAAGTTGACATTCAAGCTTCCAAAGGCTTCCAATCCATCTTCTTTCAAAAATCTTTCTAAAAATATTCCAAAGCCTTCCACTCCACTTTTTTCCAAATCTCTTCTACCACCTCATAGATCTAAATCTCAAGCTATTTCATCCATGATTCCTCCATTGTTCCAATACCCTTCAAGGTGTGTGTCAATGTTGATCTTGTCCAATATTTCAGCTACCCTCATGAAATCCTCTAAAGGTTACACTTACTTTCTATACATGAACTCTTATCCTCCATATACTCTTCCTACTACCATTTCTCTTTCATCACCCTATCAACATCTTTGAGCATACCTTTCTATGGTCTTGGCTTATCATGACTTATCTTTCTTATAGGAGCACTATCTACAAACAACTTGAGCTCTTTCTAAAAATTCAAAAAAAAAAAAAATAGAAAAAAAAAAAAAAAAAAATGTGCCTCGGTGAAAACCACTTCTTGTGGCACCTTGGTAGCAAAATTAAAGCGAAATATATTTATCCTATGGTGAAAACTACGTCTTGTGGCACCTTAGATAAGTACCATGATGAAAACTTGGCAAACAGGCATCATGCATAATTCTTCCATCATCCATCTATCCCCTCTTCTCTCTTTGATCTTGACAATGTTGAACTATCTTTGCATATTGGCTATCTTATCCGTGAGATTTTTTATTGTGTTCTCACATTCACTCATAGCCTCTATCTTGAGCTTTATTCTTATTGCTCTATCCCATTACTATCCTATCTAGTTGACCCCTTGGTCTTCATCATAATAAATGAAACATGGTTCTTATAGGCCTGTTGACATGTCTACTCTCTTGGATTTCACGCTTCCATGCTATCTTTCTCATTGGCTTCCACTGCATATCCTACATGCTATCTTACTCATTAGCTTCCATCACTTATCTTATATGCTATCACACTTGTTGGCTTCACCACTTATCCTACATGCTATCTTTCTCATTTCTTCCATTGCTTATCCAAAACATGCTTAATATGATTATTTCACCTCTTTCCCTAGCTTGGGTACTCTTGAGGATTCAGTCCTTGAGGATCACTTTCACTTGCTTCACATTCCTTTCTTATGCATCTTTGCTTATCCATCGGCTTGTTTCTCCATCATGTCCTATACCTTGCTAGACATTGGGAGAAAATGATGTGATCTTGCTTGAAAACTAGTGATATCTAAAACATTTCTAAAAATTTTTTTAAAAAAACATATATGATGCTGAAAAAAATCCTAAAAATTAGAAAATGTCCTAAAAAAATGATCATCTTAGTGAAAACCTAGCAATAGGTGCTTTGATGTATCAACAAAAAAATTAAAAAATAAAAATAAAAATAAAAAAAAGTCTTGAGAAAAATCTGTCAAGTGGTGAAAACCTGGAAACAGGCGCTACTTGAAATCCTTGCACCTATGTCTATCAGTCTCAATCATCCACTTCGCTACACATTTCCTAGCTTGAAATTGTTTCTTGTCCTCATCTTGGGGGCACAACTGCTTAGCCTACTGAGGTATTCTTGTGCATTAGGGTTTCTTGGACAAATCACAAAATAGTGTTTCTCAACACTTTCCCCACCTTGACATCAAGTGTTTTTCAACACTTTTCAGATAGTTTACCTATGGTCTCCGATGTCGCAATATTTCTCACTGTCAGAATCAAGTCTTCAAGAAATGGCCAAGTGACTTACACACATGCACTTTAACACTTAAACGACTGAGATATGCTAACATTTATCTACTTTGTGTGCTGTATATGATGATTTCTTTGCCATGTGTTCCCTCCCTAATAGTCTTTCGAGGATGTCATTGACTAGAAGACTGGGGGCATAGGGCATGTCTTCTTCATTTCTACTTGTGGGTATACTTTGTTTGTCTATAGTGTTGTAAGCATTTATGCTGGTCCTATTCAACATGTTGACTTACAAATGTATCATCCTTGACTGTTTTGCAAGATCACACTTGGGGTTTATCCTGGCACTTATGCCTTGATATAGGTGTAATCTTGCTAAATTAAACTTAGGGAATCTAATCACGTAGTTATCTTGAATTACATGTCTCTGATGCTTAGATTGGATTTTCACATACCTATCTGATATCAATCATATTCATATCCTCATTGTTATACTAGTGATGGTTGTATGATCTCATGATGTCCCTAATAAATGCTCAATGATGAAATTAAGAGTCTAAGTGTTATGCACTTCTTGCTGGTAAACCACTTTGCATATTAGCTTGCATTTTAGGTTCATTTTTTAGCTTAGTCTTGCATTTTTGCATATGGGGAAAGCTCTCTCTTCATCTTTTTGTGGACATATCAGCTAACTCCTTTCATATATTTTTTTACTTTCTTCTTGTTCATGTCTTTTCACCTTCTTAATCTTTCGCTTCATCTCTTTTCTATCTTGTCATCACATTATATAAAGTTTTGACCTCAGCCAAGCCTTAGAAATGTACTTCTTGCTAGTAAACCATGAAAATGTACTTCATGCTAGTAAAAATTCCATCTCATTGTTAGCATAGCTTTCATTGTGCATCTCATCCTAATTTAGTTTCATTTTTGCATTGCATGATCTAAGAGTTCTTTGACACTAGCACTCTTGCTCTTGTCTAAAGAATCTCTCATTTTGTGGTTTACTGCAAGGGCTGTATTTCTAAGGCTCGGCTGAGAGCTCCTATATACTCATTTGTATGCCCCTTGCACTCCATGACTAGGGAGCTCTAAGTTGGCATTCGATCTTTCCAATCTATGGAGAATTTCGGATAGAATGGTTTAGAGTCGTTTAAGTGTTAAAGTGCGTGTTAGATTTGATCATATTTTTTGCGCCCACTGTGGGGCTTGCATCAAGTTCTAGCTCCATTTTTTTTCATTTTTTATCTTTGATTTTTTACAGCAGCATATTGGATCTAATCAAGTTCTTTTGTAGAATTATCACTTTGGTTTTAAGGCCAACCCATAAGTAGATTGGTTTGAAGGCCAAAAATCTAGTTGGTTTAAAGATTTGATCATATCTTTTAAACCGCTTGGATTTTGGTTGTAAAATTTTTTTTTCAAGTTGGGTATGTATTCAAAATATTTTAGTCTAATTTTTAGAGCATTTTGACGTGATTTGCGAAAGTTATGATATTTTCTTATTTTTTCATAAAAAGTGATTTCTGGTCGTACATCAGCGTTTTTCCCAAAAAAACTTACATTTTTAGAAATAGTTTTCAATTCTAATGGGGTTTCTTTTTTTGTGTTTTGAATTTTGAGGTCGTATTAAGGATCAAAAATTCGATTTAAAAAATTTGGCTTGTTTTGACAAAATCAATCTCTAGAGTGCAAATGAAGAGATTTTTTTAAATTTCTTGCATTTTTGGAAAGCTCTCTGATTTTTAATAGGGGTATCTTTTTTTCATTTTTATTTTTGGATACGAAATCATAGTAAAAAATTCCAATCTTGTTGACTAGGTCAAAACCAAAGAGTAAAAATGAGAGCATTTGTGATTAACTTGCACTTTCTTTGCATGTACTTGGTTGGAAGATAAATTGAATTTTTGAGGAAACTCACCACTTTTTATTGCAGATTTTTAGGTTATTTCACACTAACTTTTGGTGCTAACAAGTTGTGATTACAGGTTGCCATCCTTATGAAAAAAAAATTTTGAAACATTGCATAAAAAGAACGCATGTCAAAGCTTCAAATGCACAAGGGCTACTAACGATTGTTTGCAGGGCTGCCCAATGCATAAAAACCCAATTTTGCTTGTTCTTTACTTTTACATGTGCGACACATACTAGTTGTTTATTTTTAGGCACATTAAAACTTATAATTGGGATCTTTTGGTGATAGGAGAGTATGCTCTTTACCCTTGTGGTGAATCAGAAATCTTGACTTACCATTTGGTTTCAAGAGTAAGAGGCAACTAAATCTTCTTGGCATGTTTTGGAAAAAATGATTGGAATAGGAGAGTATGCTCTTCACCCTTGTGGTGAATCAGAAATCTTGACTTCCAAAAGTTGGTCCACTCTTTGTGTAGTTAGAATCCTTTAGAGGGCCTGCTCTCGGACAACCTGAGAGGAATGACCCAAGTGGGGACAAGCCGATTACCTAGCTCTTCCAACCCACTATAAACTCAAGGCTACCAAGGACACAAAATCTTGGTAGACGTAGTGTTTATCTTTTCCTAGTGTGATCGCTTATGGGATTTTGACCATAGGGAGATCACTAGGCAAAAATGCTTAAGGTACTCTTGTGATCGCGAGATCGGTTACTCATTGCAAGGTGAGGTGTCCCGTAATTGGGAGCAAGAGGAACACTATGAATGGAAGCCCTCTCTAAACACCCTAAGTTAGTAACTACCCTTTTTTAGCCACTCAACTTCTTGGTGCAAGGATCGATCCTAGTGGACTACCCGGATCACCCCAAGATTTTACACTCACCATATGTGTTCCCTTGGTTATGCTTATGGCATTTCCATGACAAATCCAATATCTCTTGTGGGCAACCACTTGGTGTGAGGCAAAGGAGCATCAAGTGTGGGCCAAGTTGTTGAGTAATGAACCATGACTTCTAGGTAGATATTGCTTGATGTGTTCTCAAATGTGATATACCAGTGAAAATCTTTTGAACATACACATGACGATAGTTCTAATGATTTCTTTTAAGACCTCACATATGCTTGTATCATGCAAGGTTGCTTTGTCCCTTGCTTGATTGTTTGAAGACTACTTCATGTGTCACTATCTTGCTTGGAAAGAAATTTTTTTTGAACATCAAACTTGCTATGCTATTAACTATTGTCAAACTTTTTCAACCAAGTCAAAGCATCAAGTCTTAACATTTTTTCTTGTGTTGCTTGCTAAGGGGAGTCTCATCATTTGACTTCGATCTGCTATGTCTCTAGTTTTGGAACATGCTTAAAGTGGCTCTTTGGTCTTAGTGCTCTTGGTTTTTTTGTCTTCATGGTCTATGTTCGCTTGCTAGTTATCCTTTTGCTGAAATGGTTGCCTTGATTTCTTGACTACACTCTTGGGTTGGAGAGTTGTTCACTTGTCACCCTGCTTGCTCTATGTATTTGGCTATTTGAGCATCTTGCCTAGCTATTGACTTGAGTCATTCATGTCATAAGTTTCTTGGACATATTGTTTGATGAGTCACTTTAATCTCTCTCTACTATCTTGGCAAGTGAACACTCTACCTCCTATAGTTTCAACATCAAGTTATCTTTTAGACTATTTTATGCTTAGCTTTGCATCTAAAACCATGGGATCTAAACCTTGTGCTACCAAACTTCAACCAAATCTAGATGATCATGATATCCTCCATGTCACTAAAGAGTTTCAAGATCTATATGCACAATACAAAGAACTAGAAGAGACAAATGATCTTTCTTACCTTCATCTCTCTAAGTGCATGACAGAAATGAAGTCTAAACTTGAGAAAAGGTTGGAGGAGAAGATTGCATCATTACATGAATCTTCCTTAAGGTCTTTACATGCATCTAAGTCACCTTCTTTGAGGTCATCCTCTTCTTCTAGGTCTACATGCTCTACTTCAAGACATCAAGTGTCTTCATCTTCTAGATCTAAAGACCTCTTTAGAGAACAAGCAAGTGATACCTCCTTTGAACCTATGCCAAAATTTCATGATGGACCTATCTTTGAGAAAGATAATGATGAAGACATGAATGCATGCTATTCACTTGAGAAACAACAAGAAGATCCTAGACATATTTTTGAGAGGACTTTTACTCCCTTGGAACATTCTTATGATGACATTTTGCAAACACTTCTTAAAACTAAGATCATCATGTTACCAAAGTCTAGCTCATATGGAAACCCATTCTTGGATATCTATTGTGCTTATCATCAACATAATGAGCATAGTACTTCAGATTGCATTGAGCTAAAACATAAAATCCAAGATCTTATTGATAATGGAATTATTGATACCGCTAATGATTCATACAATGAGGATACTTTTCTTGAGCAAGATTGCATTAATGAACCTATGTCTAGTAGCGGCTCTATTACATCTTCCACTTCTTCCAACACTCATGCATCTCCCAACACCTCAAAGCTTTCCAACATGCCTCCATCAAATAAAGAACCTAATGCTTTCCACATTGACAACACATATCCTCAAGGGCTACCTCTAAAAGAAACTCAAGCTAACCTTCACTTGGCTGCAAACCTTTTCCATGCTACTAATCCTAAACATCCTCAACCTTCATGCACTATACTGCCTAATCTAAGCACTACTCCATTCACTCTTCATTCTCCCTTGTCCTTAGAAGTGGCTCCATGTCAAGAGGACTCTCAAAAAGAAAAATCTATAAATGTCAAGAAAGATCAAGATCAAGCACCCTTTCATCACTTTCAAAATTTTTCCCCTCCATATCCTATATCTTGTCCACCTCCTAAGTATGATGAAGATACCACTTCCATTATCTCCCTTGAGATTACTGAAAATTATGAGAAAAGTTCTCTTCATATGCTATCCAAAGCTACTTGTCAAGATCAAAGCATCACCTCATGTTCTACTTCTCCACATCCACTTCAAAATTGTGCTCAAGCTTCAAGTGCTTCTATTAAAAATGTTGTTCCTATCAAAGGTACTTATGAGTCTATTGATGGCTTTGACCATGTTGCTCATTCTAAAGATGTTGATATCCCTTCCCACTATCCCTTTGCATCTTCTAAATCTATCCTTGGTCCTTATCCATCTAAGCTACAACATTCAAACCTTCCATCCATTTTGGGGCCTTATGTTCCTCCATTTCCTACATTCACTCCTAGCTCTCCCATCATACCTCAAGATCAACAAAGACACTCATCTTTGATGACTTTTCACCCATCTATACATCTAAACCATTCATATCATCCTTATTCATCCACAAATCCCAAGTCCTTTGGAAGTGAGAATAAACATAAGAATCCATTGAAAAAGAAAGATCACTATGTCCCATCTAATCGACATGTGAATGCTAAGAAGGAAAATGCACAAAAGAGACTACAAAGGTCCATTATTAAGAGAGCTAAATCAAAGAAAATGTGGGTTCCTAAATCCATCATTGAAAAAATGCACTCTCAAGCACCTAAAGAACCAGGAAAATCTAAAGCTATGTGGATTCCCAAGTCTCTTTTAAAAGACTTGAATATTGAAAATACTTCAAAGTTGACATTCAAGCTTCCAAAGGCTTCCATTCCATCTTCTTCTAAAAATCTTTCTAAAATTATTCCAAAGCCTTCCACTTCACTTTTTTCCAAATCTCTTCTACCACCTCATACATCTAAATCTCAAGCTATTTCATCCATGATTCCTCCATTATTCCAATACCCTTCAAGGTGTGTGTCAATGTTGATCTTGGCCAATATTTCAGCTACCCTCATGAAATCCTCTAAAGCTTACACTTACTTTCTATACATGAACTCTTATTCTCCATATACTCTTCCTACTACCATTTCTCTTTCATCACACAATCAACATCTTTGAGCATACTTTTCTATGGTCTCGGCTTATCATGACTTATCTTTTCTATAGGAGAACTATCTACAAACAGCTTGAGCTCTTTCTAAAAATTCAAAAAAAATAAAAGAAAAAAATATTTAAAAAATGAAAATGTGCCTTGGTGAAAACCACTTCTTGTGGAACCTTGGTAGCAAAAATAAAGAGAAATAAATCCATCCTATGGTGAAAACTACTTCTTGTGGCACCTTAGATAAGTACCATGATGAAAACCTGGCAAACAGGCATCATGCGTAATTCTTCCACCATCCATCTATCCCCTCTTCTCTCTTTGATCTTGACAATGTTAAGCTATCTTTGCATATTGGCTATCTTATCCATGAGATTCTCTATTTGTGCTTTCTCATTCACTCATAGCCTCTATCTTGAGCTTTATTCTTATTGCTCTATCCCATTGCTATACTATCTAGTTGACCCCTTGATCTTGATCATAATAAATGAAACATGGTTCTCATAGGTCTCTTGACATGGCTACTCTTTTGGACTACACACTTCATGCTATCTTGCTCATTTCTTCCATTTCTTATCCAAAATATGCTTCATATGACTATTTCACCTCTTTCCCTAGCTTGGGTACTCTTGAGGAGTCAGTCCTTGAGGATCACTTTTACTTGCTTCATACTTTTTTTTCTTATCCATCTTTGCTTATCCACTGGCTTGTTTCTCCATCATGTCCTATACCTTGCTAGACATTGGGAGAAAATTATGTGATCTTGCTTGAGAACTAGTGATCTCTAAAACCTTCTAAAAAATTCCAAAAAAAAAATCATATATGATGCTGAAAAAATCCTAAAAATAAGAAAATGTCTTGAAAAAATGATCATCTTAGTGAAAACCTAGCAATAGGTGCTTTGATGTATCACCAAAAAAATTAAAAATACAAAAATACAAAAAAAATTGAAAAAAGTCCTGAAAAAATCTGTCAAGTGGTGAAAACCTTGAAACATGTGCTACTTGAGACCCTTGCACCTCTGTCTATCAGTCTCAATCACCTATTTTGCTACACATTTCTTAGCTTGGAATTGTTTCTTGTCCTCATCTTGGGGGCACAACTTCTTAGCCTATTGAGGTATTCTTGTGCATTAGGGTTTCTTTGACAACTCACAAAATAGTGTTTCTCAACACTTCCCCCACTTTGACATCAAGTGTTTTTCAACACTTTACAGATAGTTTACCTATGGTCTCCGATGTTGTGATATTTCTCACTATCAGAATCAAGTCTTGAAGAAATGGCCAAGTAACTTGCACACATGCACTTTAACACTTTAACAACTAAGCTATGCTAATCTTTATCTACTTTGTGTGTTGTCTATGACAATTTATTTACTATATGTTCCATCCCTAATAGTCTTTCAAGGATGTCATTGACTAGAAGACTAGGGGCATGGGGCATGTTTTCTTGATTTTTCCTTGTGGGTATACTTTGTTTGTCTATAGTGTTGTAAGCATTCATCCTTGTCCTATTCAACACTTTGACTTATAAATGTATCATCCTTGACTGTTTTGCAAGACCACACTTGGGGTTTATCCTGGCGCTTATGCCTTAATATAGGTGTAATCTTGCTAAATTAAACTTAAGGAATCTAATCACGTAGTTATCTTGACTTACATGTCTCTGATGTTTAGATTGGATTTCCACATACCTATCTGATATCGATCATATTCATATCCTCATAGTTATACTAGTGATGGTTGTATGATCTCATGATGTCCCTAATAAATGCTCAATGATGAAATTAAGAGTCTAAATGTTATGCACTTCTTGCTGGTAAGCCACTTTGCATATTAGCTTGCATTTTAGGTTCATTTTTTAGCTTAGTCTTGCATTCTTGCATATGGGGAAAGCTCTCTCTTCATCTTTTTGTGGACATATGAGCTAACTCCTTTCATATATTTCTTTACTTTCTTCTTGTTCGTGTCTTTTCACCTTCTTAATCTTTCACTTCATCTCTTTTCTATCTTTTCATCACATTATATAAAGTTTTGACCTCTTAAATAATTTTGATGTCCTAGATTCATTTTCGGGATCGAAATCCTAATTCGAGTTCATCTTGATGGTCAAAATTGTCTTTTAAAATTCTACTTTCTTCTGAGAAGTTAGCTGACCTTTTGAGGTCTAATCTCTGAATCATCACTGGGGCATCTTCATTTCTTCATGTATTCATCATTTCCATACTTTATATCTACTTCAATTCACTGTTTCATGTCTAAAATCACCTTTCTACTCGTTTCGGCCTAATTTTTATGCTATATCCTTCAAGGTCAACTCTAGTCAAACTGGGGCATTTTATCAATTTTTTTATATAGTCATTCTTGGGTTCTAATCATCTATCTATCATCTTGGACATTGCTATATTCTAATTTTCTCATTTCTAGCCATTTTTTGCATCCCCTTACCTCATTTCAATTTTGATCCCGAGGGGGCAGAAATACTCTATCACTGCTTAGGAGCATTTGTTTGATCTTCTCACTTGCTCTCACTCTATCTACTTTTCTAAGTGTTAGTATTCTTCTTGAATTCTGACATCATCTCTTCCTAGTGTTCAGTACTATTGCTATCAGGCTGTGCATTTAGGACTTGCTATCTATTTCTGCATTTCACTCTTCGAAATTAGACATCTATATCTATCATCGCCTACTTGGCTTTGATTTTCTTTGACATAACGTGTTCCCAGATCGATCACGCATTAGTCAAAGAGGGGCAAATGTAATCACCTAAAAATGGTCATCTAGACTATTAGCCCCCTTTTCAACATTTTGGCTAAATTAATTTAATCACTTACCTAAGCCAAATTGCTAATAATCAATTTATTTGATTATAACCTATAGTTTGACTATGCTATCCTAAGTTCATTATTTGATTAAAAGAACATGTCCCCTTTTAATTAAATAAAAAACCCCATTCTTCTAACCCACTTAAAGTGCACACATAAAGTCCTTTTTCTATTTTGCAATTAAAAGAAAAGGCTTTGTGACTTTTGTCTTATATGACAAGTCAACTTATATTCTATTGGTTGACTTGTGTGTGCACATGGATCACTCCTCTTTTTGAATTCCACCATTGATCATCCACCATCTTCATCTGATCTCTACCGTCCATACATCTTTAAAAGGGAGAGAGCTTTCCCCCTCGATCCATTTTTTTTTTTTTATTATGCTGCAGGTTTTCTAACAGGTTTCTTTGGAGCTTTGTGGAGAACTTCTATTTCTTGTCTACATTCTCTCATCCATGGCATCATGGCATTTTAGCTTAGCTTAGCTTTCATTTTTACATGTATCTTAATCTCACATAGCTTAATAATGGGATTGTAACACTCTCATCCATGCTTAGAATAGTTGCACTTTTCATATTCATTCTAATTTAATCTTTAGTTGCATTGCATTCTTGAGGAACTCCTTGGGACATTTGCATTCTGGCATCTTGTCTTTGGAACCTCCCATTGCATGGTTTACTAGCAAGAAGAGTATCTCTAAGGCTCATCTGAGAGCCCTTGAACTTGAAATACACTCTCTTGCACTCCATGGATAGGGAGCTCTAAGCCAGCATCTAAGCATTCCAAACTCATGGAATCATTTGGATAGAAGGGTTTAGAGTGGGACACTTTCAAGTGTACATTTTTGGCCAGATCAAGTTAATCACAAATGCTTTCATTTTTACTCTTTGGTTAGCATAGCTTGCATTGTCACACTCTAAACCCTTCTATCCAAACGATTCCATGAGTTGGGAATGCTTGGATGCTGGCTTAGACCTCCCTATCCACAGAGTGCAAGAGAGTATATTTCAAGAATAAAAAGGCTCTCAGATGAGCCTTAGAGATACTTTTCTTGCTAGTAAACCATGCAATGGGAGGTTCCAAAGACAAGATGCAAGAATGCAAGTGTCTACAATGAGTTCCTCAAAGATGCAATGCAAGATGGAAGCTAAGCTAAGATGATAATGCAAAATGCAGCTATTCTAAGCATGGATGAGAGTGTTACAATCCAAATATTAAGCTACATGTAAAAATGAAAGCTAAGCTAAGCTAGAATGCCATGATGCCATGGATGAGAGAATGTAGACAAGAAATAGAAGTTCTCCACAAAGCTCCAAAGAAACCTGTCAGAAAACCTGCAGCATAACAATGTTCAAAAGATGGATTGGATTGAGGGGGAAAGCTCTCTCTTCATCTTTTTGTGGACATATCAGCTAACTCCTTTCATATATTTCTTTACTTTCTTCTTGTTCATGTCTTTTCACCTTCTTAATCTTTCGCTTCATCTCTTTTCTATCTTGTCATCACATTATATAAAGTTTTGACCTCTTAAATAATTTTGACATCCTAGATTCATTTTCAGGATCGAAATCCAAATTCGAGTTCATCTTGATGGTCAAAATTGTCTTTTAAAATTCTACTTTCTTTTGAGAAGTTAGCTGACCTTTTGAGGTCTAATCTCTGAATCATCATTGGGGCATCTTCATTTCTTCATGTATTCATCATTTCCATACTTTATATCTACTTCAATTCACTGTTTCATGTCTAAAATCACCTTTCTACTCGTTTCGACCTAATTTTTATGCTATATCCTTCAAGGTCAACTCTAGTCAAACTGGGGCATTTTATCAATTTTTTTATATAGTCATTCTTGGGTTCTAATCATCTATCTGTCATCTTGGACATTGCTATATTCTAATTTTCTCATTTCTAGCCATTTTTTGCATCCCCTTACCTCATTTCAATTTCGATCCCGAGGGGGCAGAAATACTCTATCACTGCTTAGGAGCATTTGTTTGATCTTCTCACTTGCTCTCACTCTATCTACTTTTCTAAGTGTTAGTATTCTTCTTGAATTTTGACATCATCTCTTCCTAGTGTTCAGTACTATTGCTATCAGGCTGTGCATTTAGGACTTGCTATCTATTTCTGCATTTCACTCTTCGAAATTAGACATCTATATCTATCATCGCCTACTTGGCTTTGATTTTCTTTGACATAACGTGTTCCCAGATCGATCACGCATTAGTCAAAGAGGGGCAAATGTAATCACCTAAAAATGGTCATCTAGACTATTAGCCCCCTTTTCAACATTTTGGCTAAATTAATTTAATCACTTACCTAAGCCAAATTGCTAATAATCAGATTATAACCTATAGTTTGACTATGCTATCCTAAGTTCATTATTTGATTAAAAGAACATGTTCCCTTTTAATTAAATAAAAGACCCCATTCTTCTAACCCACTTAAAGTGCACACATAAAGTCCTTTTTCTATTTTACAATTAAAAGAAAAGGCTTGTGAGACTTTTGTCTTATATGACAAGTCAACTTATATTCTATTGGTTGACTTGTGTGTACACATGGATCACTTCTCTTTTCGAATTCCACCATTGATCATCCACCATCTCCATCTTGATCTCTACCGTCCATACAACTTTAAAAGGGAGAGAGCTTTCCCCTTCAATCAATCCTCATTTGAATATTGTTATGTTGCAAGTTTTCTAACAGGTTTCTTTGGAGCTTTGTGGAGAACTTCTCATTTCTTGTCTCATTCTCTCATTCCATCACATTAGCATAAGATCATATGGCATTCTTAGCATAGTTACATTTTAGTTTAACTTTGATTTCTTGAAATAATCTCACATAGTTTAAATATTTGGTTTTGTAACAATCTCATACATGCTTAGTATAGTTGCATTTTGCATTATCATCTTAGCTTAGTTTCCATACTTGCATTGCATTCTTGAGGGATTCCTTGAAGATATTTGGACTCTTGCTCTTGTCTCAAAGAGCCTCCCGTTGCATGGTTTACTAGCAAGAAGTACATTTCTAAGGCTTGGCTGAGAGCCTTCATGCTGAAATACTAACTCCTTGCACTCCATGGATAGGGAGCTCTAAGCCAGCATCCAAGCATTCTAACTCATGGAATCATTTGGATAGAATGGTTTAGAGTGTGACACATTTCTAGTGTACACTATCTTGAGAAGTAAAATAACTAATTTATGATCCATCTTTTCATTCTCAATATCATTTTCTAGCTTGTATGCCTCCATTAGCTTCTGATCTTATCTTAAGTTGTTAAACTTTTGATGTAGAACTAGTAGCTTTGATACCAATTGTTGGAAATATAAGGTAGGTTACTAAGAGGGAAGGGGTGAATCAGGAATCAATAAAACTTTAACTCACTTCACCAATTAATCCTTCACATATTATTCTAATCTAATTGCATTCATGAAATAATGAAAGCAATAAAAAATTCATAACACTTTGACACAACATATGGTGACCCAGAAACCTTCCAATTACAAAGTAAAATAGGGGTGGGGATGATACCCACAAGCTTTAGTACTACAGTGTAAAATTAACATGTTAAGGATTATAATTGATCACTTTTGATGATCTTCTCTTTTAAGAGAAATAAGGACTATGAGGTCCACCTTGTTAAAGGATTTACAAACATATAGTGAAGTATACACTTGATTAGGAGATTTAGAAATAGAATGTTAAGTCTATTTGGTTAAAGGATTTAACTGATACACATGTTAGAATGAATCAATGGTTTATCTCTAATCTATAACTTTGATTTGTTGAATTGGATTCCTTAAATTATAGTGATCACCTTGTTGTGATAGATAAATCTCAGTTTTCCCTTATACTTCTTGTAGCCTTCTTCAATTTGCACTCATACACTTCATAATACTTCGTATTAACACACTTGGATATGATATAATGAGTTACATATATATCAATCCAAATAACTAATCACTAGAGTTAGATACAATACCAAATTTATCATAATTCACAAAGTTTACCCAACTAATGTAACTCGGGTTCTAAAGACAAACTCAATGATGTTCTGACACTCAGCAAACACTGTCAACATTTGGTAAACTTTGGCACTTAGTTGAATTTGAAGCTCAGTCTATACTAATCACTTCAAGTAGCTTGAATTTGGTTAGCACTATGTGACTCAGTGAACACTAAGAAACTTGGTAGATATAGAATCACTCAGTTGACACTTCATGACTCGGTCAACACTAGATTCACTTTGTTAACACTGTAAGCTCAATAAACACTGTAGAACTTGGTTAACACTGCAAAGCTCAATTAACACAAAGATCTTCATCACTTTTACTAGATATCTTGGTAGAAATTACCGCTATGCTCAAGTTATACTGCAAACTATCTCAACTACTTGGTAAATATTGTAAAGCTTGGTATGAATTGCAATCTACCTATTTATCTTGGTAGCAACTGAAACACTTGATCAATATTGCTAGATAAATGATAAGCTCCATAGAAACTTTAGATCTTGGTAGAAATATAACCAACTAACTATGTGTTTAGTCACTACCAGACAAATTGACCTTAAATGATAAGCTCTATAGAAACATTAGAGCTTGGTAGAAATATAACCAAGTAAGTGTTGAGTCACTAAAAAACAAATTGACCTTAATGTCAATAGACCTAAGTTAAAGATCAAGATTTCTTATAGAAGAGAGATTCCCAAGTTGAACAAAGATAGCTTCAAGGCATTGTATGAACTTATGAAGCTACATATGGAAACCATCAGTTGTTTAAGTCTAAAATATTTGAATACCCAATATAAGGCTCCTATTGGAACTCTAAATATGGAGGAGATTGTTGAAAGGAAGAATCATAAAATTATGATGATTGACATTGAATATACTCTTAATTATGCTAAATTTGATGAAATCAAAGGGTGTGTTATTGCTCATGAGTTGTCAACCAAGCTAAAAGATATCTATGTAGGTGATGATAATGTGAGAAGAGCCAAGGTAGAAAGCTTAAGAGGTCAATTTGATCAAATGAAGATGAGGGAAGATGAAAACATTGTAAAATATGTTGAGAGAATCAAAGCTAGTGTAAGTGAAATCATACTGAGCTTCACCTCCCAAGTCCCCAAAATCTCTAGAAGCACTCGAGTTGCAGCTAGTGCAACCCAAGTCACAATATGAAGAACTTGAATCATATTCAAAAGCTACTGAGTTGCAGCCAGTGTAACCCAAGTCTGAGTCTAAAGGACCTGAGTCATAGATAGTGGGACTCAAGCATGTTGAAGATCATGGTGATGCAAGTGAAACAAGCTTTAAATCCAAAGTGCATGTACTTTTAAGATATTTTAGAATACACCATGAACCTAAGAAAATCATTGGAGACAAGTAAGAAGGTACAATGACAAGGAACAAATTAAAGGTACATGTTTGCTCACTGAATTTGAACGTAGAACAGTTAAAGATGCTTTGGATAATGAAATTTTGTTGAAGTAATGAATGAAGAGATAAAACATATAGAAAGGAATAAGACATGGACTCTTGTTCCTAGACCCAAGGATAAGAATTTAATTGACACAAATTGGGTTTTCAAAAATAAGTTGAATGATGATGGAGAATTTTTAAGAAATAAAGTAAGGTAAGTAATCAAAGGTTATTCTTAAGAGGAAGGTATTGATTATGGAAAAAAAAATTCTCTTGTTGCAAGATTAGGTGTTAGGAGTCTACTTGCTTATGATAGACATAAAAGATTTAAAGTGTATCAGATGGATGTGAAATCTACATTCTTGAATGGAATTCTAAAAGAAGAAGTCTACATAGAGAAACCTGAAGATTCTATAGATCCTAGCAAAAAGGATATGGTTTGAAAACTACACAAAGCATTATATGGTTTCAAAAAATCTCCTATATCTTGGTATGAAATACTTCATAATTATTTGATGAAGATTGGTTTTCAAAGGACAAATGATAATAATAGACTATACATCAATGAAGGACTAGATAAGAAGACTATGTTGGCAAAAATATTTGTGGATGGTACATTGTTTACTAGAAATGATGATTTGTGCAAATATTTTTTAGATGAAATGAGTAAGTAATTTGAGATGTCAATGTTTAGAGAAATCAAATTCCTTATTGGCTTACAAATTCAATAAAAGAAAAATGGCATCTACATTACTCAAACTAAGTATATCAAGGAGATACTAAAGAATTTTGGAATGGAGGATTCAAGGCTAGTTGGAACATGTATGTCTACTAGACATAAGCTTTCCAAAAATGATGATTCCAAGGAGGTAGATCAAACCAAATATAGATCTATGATTGGAAAACTTTAGTATGCAATCAATACTAGGCCTAATATTACTCTTGCAGTTGGTATGGTGGTAATATTTTCAACTAATCCCAAAGAAAATCATATGATGGAAATAAAAAGAATCATGAGGTATCTAAATCGTACTAAATATTATGGATTATGGTACAAGAAAGGAGGCAACTTAGATTTGAAAGTCTTTACTAATGTAGATTGGGCAGAAAGTGTTGATGATAGGAAGAGCACCAATAGTGGAGCATTCTTTCTTGGTAAGAGACTAATGTCTTGGACAAGTAAGAAGTAGAATTACATCTCTCAATCTACAACAGAGGCAGAGTAAGTTGCAGCAATAGTCAATTGTTCAAATATTGTTTGGTTCAAACAACTGTTGGTAGTCATGAAGGTAGAAATCAAGGATCCAATGGTTAGCTTCTATCATAAAACCAATGCAATCAATATATCAAAGAATCATGTGATGTATACCAAGACCAAGTATATTGCAATAAAATATTATTTTCTGAGAGAATTGGTACAAGATAGAGAGGTGAGATTAGAATATGTGAATACTAAAGAACAAATTGTAGATGTATTTATCGACTTAATACCTAAGGATGCATTTTTGTATCTAAGAGTTGTGCTAGGGGTCATTCCCCTATCTGAAGCTCACTAAATAGCATTTAGTGATGCATCCACTAAGTACTCTTGAAGATTAGTGAAATTAATGCAATAATGAAAGAGAAGATTTCATATGAATTAGTATATCATGTGCATTTAAAATTCATTGAATATTGTCTTTGGCATAAGATGTCCAAGAGGGAGATTTTGTTATATCATATAAATTTTCTAAAGAAACAGTTTTCTATATCAAAGAAATTTTTCTAAATATTTGAAGATATCAAAGAGGAAGAGTTTGATGAAGAATAAACTTTGAAAGTTTGCTGACAGAGGGAGAAATTTAAGTCAAAGAGAGTTCACATTGATAGAGGAAGTTCTCATGGATAAGAATTGAAATGAAACTAAGGATGTTATCCTTACTTCTATTTTTCTCTAAAATTTCATTATATTATGACATGTTTCCATCAATGCAAAGAGGGAGATTGTTGAAAATAATTGATCAATTGTATATTATCTTTGATGCTACACAAAATTCCATATCTTACTAGTCATTGTATGTCAAGCTCACTCAAGTGATGAAGATAGTTTCCTGTATCTTTTGAACATTCCAGTGCTTACCAAGTTCAGAAGATAGTGTCTATCAAGTTCACTTAGGAACCTAAGAGAAATTCATTGAAGTTTAGTGTTAACTAGGCTTACTCGTTTAACAAAGGAAAATTTGGATGGAACCAGTATTAATCAAGCTCACTCAATGTCCAAAGGAGGTTTATGAAGTTTCATTATTAACTAAGTTCACTTGGTTAACATTGTGGAAGAGGATACAGAGGTGGAGAGTACTGAAGGCTCAGATAAGGATATCCCTAAGGAAGAGGAAGAGATAGATACTGGGGATTTTAGCTCTAACCCAGATGGTTATCCAGATATGAAAGACAAAAATGAGGAAGGGAGAGAGGAAGATACTACTGAGGATAACTCATAACAGAGCAAGTTTGATAAGGAGGATACTCATATTGTGTCTAGGAGAGATGATAAAGAGAAAGAAAATTTAATCGATGATCTAGCCATTTTGAGTGAGGAGGAAAACATGGGGATAGCTTCCACTCCTATAAAGGAGATTGAGGGACAAGATAAGGAGGTCCTGAGCCATCATATTCTTGTAAAGCCTGGTGAGGAGGAGATGTTGGATGGGGAGGTACAAATTGATAAAGTTGGCCCCTTACCACACACCACTACTGATGATGCGGGTGACTCCCCGACGAGGGAAACAAAACTTTCCTTCCTTCACTCTGCCAAACAAAAAGATGACTCTTTCCTTCAAGTTGACTCCTAGATTTATAATGAAATAATGGGGCTGAAGAAGAAAGTGGATACCTTGCAACATAACCAAGAGGTTGACCGGGCTATTATTCAATAGATGGAGGTGCAAATGGGAGATATCCCAAAAAAAACTAAAGTATTATGAGAAGAATCTTAGAATGCTCATCAAGGAAAGTGGAACAAAAATGTAGCAGGCAACCTCAAGCATCTGTGCAGTTGTGACGACATTGGGTAAAAGAGAAAATGAAGGAACCATATCTTCGAAGGGCCCTAGCAAGAGGACAAGATAGAGTTTGAGGAAGAAAGCTTTGATTTTTTCTGCTTCTTCGGCTACTAACTCCATCCAAGACATGGCTAAGATTGGTAAGGAGGTAGTTAAGATGATTACAGAACTACAATAGTTTCCTAGGTCTTCTTTTCTGGTTGGGTTCCTATTCAGGTCCTATTTGCTGGTTGTTACTTTTGGTTCCTGTGTTTGGTCCTTTTTTTGGCTTTTAGTTTTTAATCTATACTGTTGGTTCTAGGTCCTTGTAAAACATGGGTTCTGTATTTGGACTTTGTTAGTGGTTTTAGGTCCCTGTAAAACCTAATTCTGGTATTGCTTCTAGTAGGTATAAGGACTCCTTCCTGATGGATGGCTTGTTTTTTCCTTTTTTGAAGATGTGAAATGGTTTAAGGGTCCCTTCAAAACCTATTTTTATCGTAATCTAAAACATAGGAAAATCATTTTAGAAGGTAGTATCTACCAAATAGTATTAGCTAACAAAGGATTTTCTTGTTTTGGCATATTAAGTTTTATGGATTTGTTTGTTGGTTTTGGCCAATTGAAGAGATGAAGAATTATTATTATAAGTAATATTCAAGATGGCTTGACAATGTAT
Source organism: Cupressus sempervirens (assembly GCA_028749045.1). Lineage (NCBI taxonomy): Eukaryota > Viridiplantae > Streptophyta > Pinopsida > Cupressales > Cupressaceae > Cupressus > Cupressus sempervirens. The sequence goes on from CM053786.1 coordinate 509,469,759, forward strand.
ATGATATAAGTTTAAGGTCAAGATGAGGATTGAATGAGAGAAAATGTGTGGAAGATAAGAAGATTCTTAGAGGAAGTGAATTGGAAGGATAAGAATAATATCCTTGTTGGGCTCTGAAGATTAATCTAATTGGAAAGGATCAAGTATTCAAGCCAGAATTGAGATCTAAAATCAGCAATACAATTGCATCAACAATCAATCCATTTCATTGTTACTCTCTAACCTATGTAGCAATGAACTAAATATCTTAATAGAGTTAGCCTAATAGCTATTTGTAAATCCTCTAACAAGGTGGCATTTCAAGATTGAAGTGTCTAAAGACCTCTAACAAGGCCACTACTAATAGGTTGATTAAATCCTCTAACAGGGTCATACCTAACAGTGTGTTTTGTAATCTTTAACAAGGTTGACTCCTAACAAGGCTCACTTTAGAAGAGTGAAAAATAGTAACTAGTTGCAATTCGCAATTTTTTCCAAATTAGGTTTCCATGTTAAATCTTGGTGTCACTTGTGTTCATGCCATTTCTTTTGTGTTTATACAACTAACTTAATTAATATTAATCACACTTTATATCTTAAGATTTCATGTTCAATATTTTTTGAGTAAATGGTTGATATTATAGTACTTGTCAAGTTATAGCATATTGATAGTGTTAACCAAGTTCTTGTGTGTTAACCAAGTGACAGTTTTAGCAAAGTTTATATTTTGTACTAACATCTAAGGGATCTAGGATTTATTTTTGTGGTAGTTGATTCACCACTCCCCTCTCAGTTACTCTTCTTATATTTCAAATAGTTACTTTCTAACCATTGTGGTAGTAAAATCTTTTAATCAAAGTTGACCTAACAGTCATATTGTAAATCCTTTAATCAAGGTGACATTATGATGTAATGATCTAAAGACCTCTAACCAGGCCACTACTAATAAAGTGATTAAATCATTTAATGAAGTCATACCTAGCAATGTGTTTTGTAACCTTTAATAGGGTTCGCTCTTAACCAGCTCACTTTAGAATAGTAAAAAGGGTTAGCATGTTACTTGATAGTTTTTCCCAAATTGGATTTCTATGTTAAATCTTTTTGTCATATTTGTGTGAATGTTTATTTCATGATGCATATTTTTTATTATATATATTTATGGTATTTGGAATATACTACAAAAAGAGCTAAGTGATGAGATGAACAAGTTGATTTTTTGATCAATTTTTATATTGGTCAAGTGGATTTATGAGATTGATTAAGTTGTTTGAAGTTGTTAAAATTTGAATTGGTACATCTGGACCTAGAATTAACTGATTCAACCTCCTCCCCTCAATTATTCTAATCATTCTAACAATTGGTATCAAATCATCAGTTCTTGTAACAAATTTTTTAAGGGACTTAAGCTAAAGATCAAAATGTACAAGAGAGAGGTACCCAAGCTGGAAAAAAAGAACTTCCCAACATGGAAACATTTGATGAGATGGCATCTATCTAGAGTTGGAGATTTTACACTATACTACTTAGACAATGAATACATTGAAGGTCCTAGACCCATGACTATTGAAAAATTAAAGGAGAAGGAGTACAATCAAATTATGATAGATCTAGCATCTTTTTAGAGTTATGCTAAGTTTAATGATATGAAGGATTGCACCAATGCAAAGGAGAGACTATTGCACAATATTGTAGCTAGATCAAAGAGGTTGTGAATAAAATTAAAGGAGATGGAGTAGGCATATTTGATGAGACTATGATAAGAAAGGTATTGAGTACATTACTTCTCATCTATGCAATAAGAGTACCTACAATATAAGAACTGAGATGTACACTTGGTAATGATTTGGCCTTGGATAGTTTAATTGGTAGAATCACTACATTTGAATTGTTAAACTTGAATAATTATATACCTTCTAGCGTTGAATGTGCTTTTGAGTCTCAACCAACCCTTGATGGATCTAAAAGAAATAAATGTTCAAAAAACAAGACTGTGGACAGTGATAGTGAAACTAATGATGATCTTAACAATATAGAAGCATTATTAGCAAGAAGGGTACCAAGGTGAAAATGAAAATACAAAGGTAAACTTTTTAAAATTTATTTTACGTGTGTAAAAAAATTCATATTGTTGCAAGATATCCTAACATAGATGAAAAAGAGGAAAGGAAAGACAAAAACTATCGAGGAATGAGAGACAACCAAGCTAACAAAGACTACAAGGAAAAGGTAAGAAATCATGTTACATTGTTGAAGAAGATGGTTTTGATAGTGATTATGATGAACATGATGAAGAAGTTGTTTATGTTGTTATAAAAGATGAATCTGGTGAAGATGAAAAACTTTTTAAAATGCTCTAATCTGATATGTGAATGATAAATGGATAATTGATAGTGGTTGCTGACATCATATGACTCGTGGTACAAGTAACTTTGAAAAGCTAGAACATTATAATGATAGCAGTGTCAAGTTTGGAAATGATGTACCATGTTATGTGAAAGGTATAGGATTAAATATACTTAATGGAAAAATCATATGTGACAATGTATATTAGATTGATGGAATAAAATATAACTTATTGAGTGTGGCACAGTTAAATAGTTCAGGCTATGGAGTTGAATTTTAAAACTAGAAGGAAAAAATCTATGATTCTACTGGTGAACAAATTGGAAGTGGAGATAAAACAAAAGGTGACTTGTTCTATCTAGACCTGTATGAAGATACATGTCTTTTTGTGCAATTTTAAGATGTTTGGTTATGGCATAATAGGATATTTCATGTTAACTTTGATAATTTGGTAAGCATTAGTAAGAAGAAAAGAATAAGAGAATTAACAATATTGAGAAAACCTAATAAAGTGATGTTCAAACAATGTCAAATGGGAAAAATGACAGTCAAGTTTCAAAAGTAAGACATATTCTTCTGATGATATTTTGGAGTTGGTTCATACTAATTTATGTGGCCCTATTGGAGTGAAAAGTTATTATGGTGACAAGTACTTTATTTTGTTTGTTTGACATATCTCTAGAATGACGACAAAGGAATCAAAAGAAAAATGTCAACACCAAGGACTCCACCATAAAATGGGATAGATGATAGAAAAAATAGATCAATCATAGACTATGCAAAAATATTGATGATGGAAAAGAATGTTTCACAAAAGTATTGGAGAGAAGTTGTAAGTACTATTGTTTATACATTGAACCAAGTTCAAGTCAAGAAAGGTACAAACAAAACCCCTTTTGAACTGTGGCATGGTTATGCACCTAATGTCAAATATTTCAATGTTTTTGGAAGAAAATTCTATATATTGAAAGATGCAAGGAAAGGAAAACTTGATGCAAAGAGTGATGAAGGTATATTCTTAGCATATTCCATAAAAAGAAAGGCATAAAAGTGTTCAAATTCTAAAAAAAAATATGGAAAGTATAAATGTTAGAGTTGCTGAATTTTTAGGAAAGAATGAACTAAAATGCAAGAAGGAACCTGAAGAATACAAAAAATTTGAATACATCTATAAAGGAGAACCAATTACCTTCCCTAAAATAGAGAAGGAGATTGTTGAGCATCAACAGAATGACACTATCAAGCATCATTAGACAAACACTATTGATCCTCAACAAGTCGTTGAACATCAAATTATAGGAGTCGATTCATAAATAGAGGAGACCACATACTAGATAGAGGGAACCAAGTTACAATAAGATATAACTCAAGAGAATAAGCAAGTTAAATGTATTGAATTATCCCAAGGAAAAAGAAGATCTAAACCTATTTTAGCAAAATCTATGAGAAGATATCATACACTAGATCAAATCATTAAAGACAAAGATTTAAGACTCATGAAAAGAAACAAGTTGAAGAATGATACATTTTTACTATGTGATTTTGAGCCAAGAATAGTCAAAGATGCATTAGAGAATTAAGATTTGATTAAAGAAATGAATGAGGAGATTGATCAAATAAATAAGAACAATACATGGACATTGGTACCAAGGCCAAAGGATAATAATGTGTGTTGGAACAAAGTGGGTATATAGAAACAAGCTTAATGAGAAAGGTGAAGTCACAAGGAATATAACAAGATTAGTTTATAAGGGACATGCACAAAAGGAAGGAATTGACTATATTGCAAGGTTGGAAGGAGTAAGAACATTAATTTCATATGTTTCTTAAAAGAGATTCAAAATATATCAAACGGATGTCAAATTTATATTTCTCAATGGAATATTGGAAGAATTTTACATTGAACAACCTAAAGTGTCTGTTGATCCCAACAAGAAGAATATGGTGTGTAAGTTGCACAAAGCATGTATGGTTTGAAAAAATGTCCTAGAGCATGGTATGAAAGGTTACACACATATTTCATGAAAATTGGTTTTGCAAGAGCTAATGACAATAGTGATATGTATATTAAAAGTGAATCTAAGAACAAGATATTGCTAGCTTTGGTGATATCATATTTGGAGGACATGATATATTGTGAAAATAATTTTATAATGAGATGAAGGAATACTTTTATATGTAAATATTTGCAAAGATTAAATTCTTTGTTGGTTTACAAGACTATCAAATGAAAGGATGTATATACATTACATAATCAAAGTAAATCAAGGAGATATTGAAGACCTTTGGAATAGAAGATTCAAAGTTAGTTGGAACACTTATGGCTACTGGACATAAACTTTCAAAGAATTATGATTCTGCTGAAGTACTTCAGACATTGTATAGGTCAATGATTGGGAAAGTGCAATATGTTATTATTTGTAGACCTGATTTTGCATTAGTTATTGGTATTGTTGCAAGATTTTTTTCTAATCCTATGGAGAATCACATAAAGGGTGGGAAAAGGATATTGAGATATCTAAAAGGTGCAAAAGATTATGGAATATGGTATAAGAAGAATGAGAAGTTCAAACTAAAAGTCTACATAGATGTTGATTAGGGTAGAAACATTAATGATAAAAAGAGTACAAGTGGAGGCATTTTCTTTCTAGAAAAGAAGTTGATTTCATGGAAAAGTAAGAAGAAAAATTGTATTTCTAAATCCATAATAGGAGATGGGTATGTTGCTACAGGACTTTAAGAGTAACAAAGATAGGAACTAGTTTTACAAGGACTAGTAACCTAGAGTTCCATACAAAATTTGAAGGTTGGTTTTACAAGGACCAAAAACCAAGTCTAGCTAGTTTTACATGGACCAGCAACCAAAATAATTTAACTAAACTAGTAGGGGTCAAAAGACTAGAAATAGACAAAAATTTAAATCAAATCTTTAATAGCTCCAAAAATAGAAGAGCCTAACAAAGAAACCTCTTTAAGATAATCATGAATTCTCTTCACAAGGATCTGGAGGTCAACTTTCTTAGTACTTTTTTTCGTGTGTCTACTCAGACCACCATCTAGCATCAGAGCATGACTAGTCAAAATCACTTCATCTGGAGAGGCTTTCCCAATTGACACAACAATAGCCAGGATGGAAAAAGTGACATCCTACATTCCCATTTTGCTATCCTTTAGCATCTTCTTAAGGGAGGCTTCATACTCGTGAAGTTTAGTTGGGATATTCCCAACTAGAGCTTCTAGGTTCATCTACTTCTTACATTCCTCAACCAACTTTGCTCGTAAACTTAGGGTCTTATCTTGCAAGGAAGAAATAGAAACATGGAGTTTTTTTATTTCATTGTATACCCAAATGTCCAACTCCATCCCAATATTGGCTCTTTTTTTGGCTTTGTTCAAAAATTCTAGGACAATTTCATCCTCTTTTGGATCTTGGACCTCCTCAAAAACCACATTCAATTGAGGCTTTTCCATGGGTTCTTGGGTATGGGTAGTGAATTTTCTAGGATTAGTATCATCATGGTCACTATTGGCATGAGTAGAATCAGTAGAGATAGGATCAAGGGAAGGGTAGTAATAACACAAGTCATGGAAATCTTCATTTTTTGAGCATGGGAGGACATGTTAATCAAATAATTATTGGAAGGAATGAAAAAGAAGATTTATGAACCTATGGTGATATATTATGATAACACACAAGTGTTATAAACATACCCAAGAACCTTTTGATGCACACAAAGATCAAGCATATTTCAATTAAGTATATTACTAAATGGGATTAGAACAAGACAAAGAAGTAAGACTAGAATATTTGAACACAATGGAATAGATAGTCGATATATTCACTAAGGCATTATCTAAGGATAATTTTGTGTATCTAAGAGGTAATCTAGGGGTCATTTCCCTATCTGAAGAAAACTAAGAAGAGATACAGTATTGCATCAATTGTTATGATGAAAAATATCTTATAAATTGATGCAAAAGGTTACACTTTAGGACCATCCTAAAGCTGTGAAAAGGAGAATAGTAGTATGAGTTGATGAAGCTACAAGCATAAGATGAAAGAGGGAGTGACATTTCAAAATCAATCAAATAGTGACAAAGAAGGATCTTTGTATAAGTGGATGATTTCTTTGGTATTGTTTTCAAAGAGGGAGAAGTATGACAGTTACCATCTAATAATGGTTATAAATCAAGAAAGTTGAATATGAATATAATATCTAAATTTTTGTAATAGGGAAGTATGTAAAGTTAGAAATCAAAAGGAAGATGATGTACATCAAATAGGGAATCATCACAATTGGTAATTAGAGGGAGAAGTGTAAAGAAGAAGAAAAGTTGATAGAGCATATAAGAGAGTGCATGAATGAGAATTAGAATGAAACTAAGGATATTAATAAAGATTTGACATAGAATACAGAGGGAGTTGTTAGTGACAACCATGAGAAATATTTTTCCATTGAATGGTAAGTAAATCTATTACCATTAAAGAGAAAGAGGAAGATTGTTAGAAACTAAAATTGGAACAATTGTTATGGTGTTATTGATGCCAAATCTTACTCATTAGAAATTTTCTAATAATGTAGAGTGTCATAACAGTTGATTGATGAACATGATTTGAAAAGAGAGATAACAAGGTGAACTAGTAGAGATGTTGAGTAAAGAGGATTAAGTATGTTAGAATTACAATGGGCACTTGACCCATTAGTATTTGATAAGATAATGTGTTTTTTATTGTCATTGTATAAAATGAAGAAGAAAAATGAGTTGAAGTATAGAATATAAGAAGTTGAAAAAACTACTAAGCTTGATCAAGTGACAGTCCACTAGGTCAATGAATAAGTTGAAGTAGAAGAGTAAGGAACTTAAGAGATAGTTGAGAAAACAATATTAGCCAAATGATAGTTATAGTTGAGAAATATGAAGAAGAAAATTGGAGAAGTGAATGAGCATAGTAAAGGCTAAGAGATCCAATATAAGTTGGGCAAAGATAAAATAGTAGAGAACGAGCTACTGAATTATGATTGAGTTGAAGAACATAGTGATGAATGATGCATGGTATTTTCTTTCTTTCTTTCTTTCTTTTGGCATATAATAAACAAAGATCTAAGTGATGAGATGAATAAATGTACTTTTTGATGAATTTTTGTATTGTCCAAGTGGATTCAATATATTGATTAAGCTTTCTGAAGCTATTAAAATTTGGATTGGTGCATCTAGACCTGAGGATAACTAATTCACCCCGCCAACCCCTCTTAGTTATTCTAATCATTTTAACAATACATAGTCCCTTCATGCATAATTATTGATCCTGATTCCAAAATAAAGTATAGACTTTTTTAGAAATGGAAAAAGAAATATGGAAATAAGAAAAAAATAGGAAAGAATCTAAGTGAGTTAATGCATGAAAAGATATTACCATAAAATAGGAGAGAGAAAGCTTCAAGATCCAACACCATGAGACAAGATATTTGGAAAGGGGAAAGCAAAGAAAACCCCTTGTGATGTTATGAATGAGGCATGAAAAGCCTAACAAGAAAGAAAGAGAGAGAAAGAGAGCAATTTCTCATACAATAATTAAGAAGAGGAAGAAACCTCATTGAGAAATGAGAGAAGAGGGTCATCTCTTAAATAGAGATGAGAGAGAGGAGTTAGAATGTAACTCCCATGTCTATGAATGTCACCATTCATAAGTGTGTGAGGCCAAGTGTGAGATTCCTCTTAAGGAGGAATAATCTAAATTACAAATTATAATAAATATTTGTCCTCACATATTCCACTAGATGACAAAATAAGATGAAGTGGAAAAAGGACAAAAAAGAAATATATTAGGATACCTTGGCTTATATCCTAATATATTATAACAATAAAGAAAGGAGGTCTAACCTTGGCTTATAAACACACCAAGGAAAGATTACAACTTCTAACACCCCCCTTTAATCTTTACTTTGGGAAATTACATCAAAGGGTATTAAACCCATAATTTACAAAAATCTGCAACTTAATCTTCAATATGAAGTAATTTGATTGTTTTCAAGCCATATGGTATATTTTTAGATCCAAGAGAAGTACATGAGTCCTTTGAATGTGATCAAGTGGAAGCATAGACACATCTTCAATTATGCAAAAAGTCTCTATGAGTGTATGTAAGTCTTCATAGAGCCAAGAGAGAAGTGGATAGGTACACCAAATAATATTGTCTTGTATGTGCCTGATGGATTACCTAAAAAACATAGACACAAGAAACAAGACAACTATCCACAAGAAGTATTTCATCTGATATTCAAATTAGAAATCCTTTGAATAATAAAACTCTCATAGAGAAATAATGAGGAAAATAAAACATGTTACCACAAAACAATGGAGATAACCTGATATCAAGATAAATTATATGCTCAAAAAATTGTCAACAAGGACAAATTGAGTAAAAAGCTTGATCAATGCTCTCATGAAAAGTATATTATACTAATGCACAAATGACCACAGACAAGGCCAACTAATGATACTTGTATCAATATTGCATCAATCGCGTGGATATAGACAATCCACTTAATGAATCATCTCACTGCAAGTTAATGGGTGATCAATCCATAACATGCATGACTCATGATCTAAGCAATAAAGTATACAGATCATTATCACATTAATATATAAAAATAAAGTAAAAAGAGAGACATGCTGATCAAATTAGTATTATCATGATTTGTTAGGATACTCAAATGAATGGATTATGAGGGTGTAACAACATATTGCCTTCAAATCAGAAATTCATCATGGACAAGCAACTTCATTGCCACGAAAAAAAAATCATCATGGGTCAAAACAACTTTCTCAAATAGAGTCTCCAATATTGGAGTGCTCCAAGATATGGTAGCCTCGTCACCTATACACTCAAAAATGAGCAAAGTGTAGGAAGTCATACCATGACTAAATCAAAACTAGGAGCATACACCAAGGAGATAAAGAGATTGAAATGGGAAATCCCCATAAAATATCATCCTCGCATTGAGGAACAAAATGGAACAACATGGAGAGAAACTCCATAAATATCAACCTTTCAAAGTAGAGCATATAGAATCAAATGGAGGGAAACTCCATATAAATATTAATCTTCCAAAGTGGAACCAATAGAACCAAATGGAGGGAAACTCCATAAAGAAATTATCCTATCAAAGTGGAACGGATAGGATCAAATGGAGGGAAACTCCAAATAGAATGAGTGCACACCAATATAGGATGGAGGGATACTCCATGGGCTAGATAAGGAAACTATGTATCAGTTATACTGAGGGGACCTACATAGTTATCCTTGAAAAAAATTGGCTCCCTATGCAACTCAAAACAAATATCATATAAATCATGTATATCAATGGTATAACACCATAAAGTGCCAACATGGGAATAGAATGATCAAAATATCACAATAAATTCGAAGGCAAATGTGTAAGATAACTCATAATCCACTCAAAATGAATTAAACTTTATTTTCAAAATGCAGAGATCCAAGGATGATCAAAATAAAAAAAATATGTATATCAGGTATAAAACTCCACTGAGGGTAAACATGAGTACTTAATTCATTTTGTGAAGGTATAAATCAATTTTTGAATTATTATAGTCATAAAATTATATATTTATCTGGGTATATATGTGTGCACCCATATATACTTAAATAAATATATGATAAGTCACAATATTTTAAGGATCCTTAAAAATATATATAGATCAAGTAGGATGAACATTTTGAATAAAGACAAAATCTCCTTAAATAGTACTTTTAGATAACAGAATCTAATCACAATTATTAGGAATGATTGCCAAAATAGAGTGCTTTTTTGTAAAAAAAAATTGAATTTTCAGAATGATAAAAGCTGAAAAAGCATCTTATATGAATAGATAACGTGGTTAATTAGCAAAAACCCTTTTTTAGCAATGATTTCTCTTTATCATGTCATGCTACAAATGGAAGACTTAGAATAATATTCTAAAAATAATAATCAAGAGTTATAAAAAGTTGTCAGAGAATATCTTAGAATAGATGTTGTAATAGGTGAATAATGATGTAGACCTACAAAAAAAAGTTAGAGGAATAATTCTATTTTGGCAATAGAAATAATTCTTCTGCAAATATAGAAACTGTATCTGTCAGATGAAAAAAAAATTTAGAATACAATCCCATGTATGCCTGTCATTCGCAACTTTCCTTGAAATTGCGTAACGGTTAAGATATCTCAACTGAGGAACTAATTCTTAGGCGTGGCCCCATCATCCCTTTGTGCATGCTAATAGCTGCTATATAAAATAGGTCATTACCCAAACAATTTGTTCTACTGAAAGTCTTTCTCAGAGGAGCTTAGTTGAGATCCCCAAATTGAGAATGGCAAGGCGCCCAAGGGCTGTCAAAATAGGGGGCATGCCCTACTCAAATTGGAAGACCACAACAGCAAATGGCTAAATCCATCAATGGAGAGCAAGGAGGGGGTGGAGGAGAAGTGGTGCTTCCTATCAAGGAAAGACGTGATAAGATTTCTCATCGGTTGCCTAGGAGCCCTGGCACCACTTCCTCTGACATCAATCCAGACCCTCAGAGCATTAACCCCACATCCTTTCGCTCTCGACAATCGGGCTCCCTCAAGAGATTCCATCAAAGTCTTGGGCAATGATCCCATAGCCATTGCTGTGGTCGATCAAAATGACCACAATGGCACCAATAACCAATAACCTGGCAGACATAGCAGATTGGTCCCATTACCTCTGTTCGAGTTTGCAGGGATGTCACTATCAAGACTTCTCTCAGTTACGCCTATGTTAATTACGGCTCTATCAAAAATGCTGGCAAGGCAATAGAGGCACTGAATTTACTCCTATCAGTGGAAAGCATATTCGAATAACGTATTCACATCGTGATCCTAGCATACGCAAGAGTGGAGTGGAAAATATATTTATCAAGAACCTTGATAAAGTGATAGACAAGAAGGCACTACAAGACACTGCTGAGGCGATCCCCCACCAAGACATTGATGGGCTCAGGTAGGTTAGGGTCATGAGGTTTTGACATGAGATTCAAACCTTCGTCAAGGGAGCGAAATGGCTTCCTACTGATGCATAAAATATATCTCACATCCAAGTGAACCAAGCACAAAAGCAATGTAAAAGAACTTATCGTGCACATGGAAGAATCTATCCTTACATTTCACATCCTTGCCACATTAAATTAATACTCTCTAAAATGGAGGCACCTGTTAAAATAAGATAATCCCTGTAGGAGAAATTTTGCTTCCTGCAAATTTCCTAATTAAATCTTTGAGACAAAAAACAATAGGATAGAGACAACGATAGAGGCTGGATGGAAGGTGCTGCAGGTTTTCCAGCTCTTGCACAGTTTCTCTTAATGGTGTTTTTGCCAGAGTCATCACGTCGGCCCTTCTTGGAGAACAAGCAAGTTGAAGCAATTGCAATTCTAGAAAAGATATATGATCCTGAGAGGCTAGAGAGTGAGGTCGAGCTCGATAACGTGGGCTTGTGACCTAAGTGGGGACGCAAAAGATTGAAGATTCAATTTTTTTTATAGTTGAAAAATCTGATTGAAGATTTGATCTAGGTTTAGAAAAACTGAAAAAAAAACTGCGCCTACAAGAAAGTTGGCATAATTTTTTTGCGTGAGATAGCATTATGGATAAAAATGGCCACCAAATATACTCTATTGGTTAAGAAGAGAAAAAAAAATAAAAAATTGATATCTAGATAGGAAAACCCTTTGGTGGAAAGCCTTCCAAAGGGGGTTAGATGAAAACTAATATAAAATAAGAAGTAACCTGCAGAAATTAGAGCAAACAAAAGTTAATCAGGTTTGGCGGTAAACCAGCCAAACTCAAAAAAAATTCAATTTCTTCCATCTTAAGAAGATTAAAGAAAAAATTAGTGAAATCTCTCTAAAGAGTCTCCTTCAAATCTTACCTTCATGCAAACACTCAAAACAAAGATTAAACTACTCTGATACCATGTTAGAAATGGAAAAAGAAATATAGAAATAAGCAAAAAATAAGAAAGAATCTAAGTGAGTTAATGCATGAAAAGATATTACCATAAAATAGGAGAGAGAAAGCTTCAAGATCCAACACCATGAGACAAGATATTTGGAAAGGGGAAAGCAAAGAAAACCCCTTTTGATGTTATGAATGAGGCATGAAAAGCCTAACAAGAAAGAAAGAGAGAGCAAGAGAGCAATTGCTCATACAATAATTAAGAAGAGGAAGAAACCTCATTGAGAAATGAGAGAAGAGGGTCATCTCTTAAATAGAGATGAGAGAGAGGAGTTAGAATGTAACTCCCATGTCTATGAATGCCACCATTCATAAGTGTGTGAGGCCAAGTGTGAGATTCCTCTTAAGGAGGAATAATCTAAATTACAAATTATAATAAATATTTGTCCTCACATATTCCACTAGATGACAAAATAAGATGAAGTGGAAAAAGGACAAAAAAGAAATATATTAGGATACCTTGGCTTATATCCTAATATATTATAACAATAAATAAAGGAGGTCTAACCTTGGCTTATAAACACACCAAGGAAAGATTACAACTTCTAACATTACAAAAGGGAAAAATAAACTGCAATATTTGTTGGTCTCACAATAGAAGCATTTGTCAAAGTCATGTGTTGTGAGATAACAAATAAAATATGAGTAAAACTTTAAACCATATATCGAAGTGATGCAAAATCTATAGAGTCCAAACTTATAACTATAAAAACTCATTTTAATGGACTTAAAATGAATGAATATGAAAATGTGTCAAACAATTTCTCATGAATAGATGAAGTGGTCAATGCTAGAATGTTGGAAATATAAGAGGATTAATTAAGAGTGGATGATGAATCAATTACTACAAAAATAAATCCTAGATCCCTTAGATGTTAGTACAAATCAATACTCTATACAAACTAAATTATGATGTAACTCAAAAAATACACATGCAATTGGTTTACACTAGCAGATGTTGTAACTCAGTAAACACTAAAATAGCTTGACAACTTCTTAACATGAAATCTTTAATATATTATCTATGATTAATCTTACTTAACTTAGTTGCATACATATAAAAGAATTAGCATGAACACAAGTGACACCAAGATTTAACATGGAAACCCAATTTGGGAAAAATCACCAATTACAATTGAGTACTGATTTTCACTCTTCCCAAGTGAGCCCTATTAAGATCCAACCCTATTAAAGGTTACAAACATACTGTTAGGTGTGACCCTATTAGAGGATTGAATCACTCTATTAGGAGTGGCCTTGTTAGAGGTCTTTAGACAATTCAATTAAAAATATCACCTTGTTAGAGGACTTTAAAATAGCTATTAAACCAACTAAGTTAAGAGATTTAGATCACTGCTACAATGGTTAGAGAGTAATAATGAGATGAATTAATTTATAATGCAACTAAATTATTTATTACAGATCTCAATTATGGCTTGTATGCTTGATCCTTCCTAATCAAATGTATTTTTGCAACTCAACAAGGATATTCTACTTATCATTCTAATTTCCTTCCTTCAAGAATCATCAGATCTTCTATTCACTTCCACTTTTTCTTCTTGAAATTTAATCCTCAACTTGACCTTCTATTTATATCTTACACGTTGTCAAGTTGGCTTGAATACAAATTAGAATGATTAATATTCAACTTCTCAATCAACTAGAACCCACAAGTAAATCAATTGAACTCAATATACCAAGACAAGAAAATCCTTCATTAGTTGACCATGCTCAGTAGACACTAACTCAAAAATAATTTTCCTATGTTAACCAAGTGATCTTGGTTAACACTACATATTCACAAATTTCCTTTAGTAACCAAGTGAGCTCAGTTAACACTGGTTCCATCCAACATTTTCTTCATTAACCAAGTGAGCTTGATTAACACTCAACTTTTGAAAACTTTCTTTTGATGACCAAGTGAACTTGGTAAATATCATCTTCTAAACTAGGAAAACTCTAGAATGCTTGGCAAACATAGGAAACTGTCTTCATTGCCCAAGTAATCTTGGCATATACTAACTGGAAATGATATGACATTTTGTGTAACATCAAAGACAATACACAATTAATCAATTGTGTCCAACAATCTCCCTCTTTGGCATTGATAGAAACATAGCATGTCATAATACAATGAAATTTTAGAGAAATAATAAAGTAAGGAACATATCTTTAGTTTCATTCTGATTCTCATCCATGAGAACTCACTCTAGCAATGTGAACTCCCTCTGCCTTCAACATCTTCTTTTGATAGAAAACTATCCCTCTTTGATATCAGATCAAGTTCTCTCTCTTTGACATTGCCAAAGAAGATGTCTTTTCATATGATAGCCAAACTCTTCCTCTTTGATATCTCATGCTAAAGAAAATATTCAATGAATATCAATGTACCTCATATGCTAATTCATTTGTAATGTACATTTGTCAATACTGCATCAACTATCTAATCTTCAACATGCTCTAGTTAATGCATCACTAAATTGCATTTAGTGAACTTCACAAATAGGGTAATGACCCCTAACTTACTTCTTAGATACAAAAATGCATCCTTAGGTAATGGCTTAGTGAATATATTTGCAATTTTCTCATTTTTATTCACATATTCCAATCTTATCTCTTTATCTTGTACCAATTCTCTCAAAAAATGATATTTATAGCAATGTGCTTGGTTTTGGTATGCATCATAGGATTCTTTGATATATTGATTCCACTAGTGTTATCACAAAAGATAACCATTGGATCCTTGATCTCTGTCTTTGTATCTATCAACAATTGTTTGAACCAAATAATATTAGAACAATTAACTAGTGCTGCCACATATTTTGCCTCTGATGTAGACTGAGAAATACAATTTTGTTTTTTGCTTGTCCAAGATACTTGTCTTTTACAAAGAAAAAATGCTCCTCCACTTGTGCTTATTTTTTTCATCAAAACTTCCTATCCAATCAACATCCGCGAATGTTTTTAAATCCAAGTTTCCTCATTTTTTGTACTACAAACCATATTCTTCAGCACCTTTTAGATATCTCATGATTCTCTTAATTGTCATCATGTGATTTTCTTTGGGTTTTGGTTAGAATCTTGCCACCATACCAACTACTAATGTAATATCAAGCCTTGTGTGCACTACATATTACAATTTTCCAATCATTGATCTGTATGTGGTTTGATCTACCTCTTTGGAATCATCATTTTTGTAAAGCTTATGTCTAGTAGACATAGGTATTCCAATAGGTTTTGAGGCTTCCATCCCAAACTTCATCAATATCTCCTTGATATATTTGGATTGAGTAATATAGATACCATCTTTCTTCTATTGGATCTACAATCCAAAAAAGAATCGTATCTCTCCAAACATGGACATCTCAAATTCTTACTCATCTCTACTAAAAATTTCTTGCATAAGTCATCATTTCCTATAAATAAAGTGTCATCCACAAATATTTATGCCAACACAATCTTCTTGTCTAGTCATTCATTTATATATAGACTAATTTTATCATTTATTCTTTGAAAACCAATCTTTATCAAGTAGTTATGAAGTCTTTCATACCAATCTGTAGGAGCTTACTTAAGACCATATAAATCTTTGTGTAATTTACAAACCATATCTCTTTTGTTAGGATCTACAAAACTTTCAGGTTGTTCAATTTAGACTTCCTCATCAAGAATTCTATATAAGAATTTAGATTTTACATCCATTTGATAAACTTTAAATCCTTTGTATGAAATATATGCTAATAAGGTTCTAACACCACCTAATCTTGCAACAATAGAAAAAAATTCACCATAATCAATACCTTTTTCTTGAGAATAACCTTTACAAACTAGCCTTGTTTTATTTCTTGAAACTTCTCCATCTTCATTTAGCTTATTTCTAAATACCCACTATGTACCAATTTATTTTTATCCTTGGGTCTAGGAACAAGAGTCCAAGTCTTTTATCTATTTTATTTCTTCAATCATAGCTTCAATCCAACTTTCACTATCCAAAGCATCTTTAACATTTCTAGGTTCAAATTCAACAAGCAAGCATGTACCTTTCAATTTGGTTCTTTTCATTATTCCATCTAACTTGTCTCATATGATCTGATTAGGTGCATGATGATTTCTAACATATCGTGCTAACACATGTACTTCAAATTTAGAACATGTTCCATTAACATCTTCATGATCTTCTAGGTTAAGCTCGTGTCCCACTATCTATGACTCAAGTCCTTCTGACTCAATTTTCTCAAGCACTAGCTCAATAGTGTCTAACTATGACTCAAGTCCTTTTGACTATGACTCAAGTTGCACTGGATGTAACTCAATAACTTTTGGAGATTTTGGGGAATTAGGAGGTGAAACATCCTAATTTTCAAATAGATTTGGCATGGTATCAAGTTCATAATAAACAAACTTTTTGTAATCCTTTAGTTCTTTGCTTTCCTCTTCACTCTTTTTTTCAAATTCATCAATTCTCACATGTCCACTTTCTATGATCTTATGATTAGTTATATTCAAACACTTGTATGCCTTACTTTTACATCAAATTTACCATTCCTTGATTCCTTCAGGATATAACATTTGCTACCAATTACTTTCAAGTAACTTACAATGGGTTTGTAGCCATACCATATTTCATAAGGAGTTTGATTTGAGTCTTTCTTCAATGGTACTCTATTCAAGGTATGCATTATAGTACTGATTTCTTCCTTCCAGTATTTGATTGCAAAACTCTTTTCTATCATCAAGGTTCTTGCATAATCCATAATGGATCCATTCCTTCTCTCAGCTATACCATTCTGTTGAGGTGTACCAGGGGCTAATACTTGTCTCTTAGTTCCTTTTTCAATATAGAATTCATTGAACTCGTTGAAAATTAATTCACCACCTCTGTCTAATCTCAAACATTTTAGCTTATTTCCATTTTCTTTCTCTACTCTTGCTAGATAATATTTAAACTTTTGAAAAGCTTCATATTTTTCTTTTAGATACATTACAGTCATCATTCTTGAATAATCATCAACAAAAAAAATAAAATACTTATCTCCATTTTAGCTCTCTATTCCAATAGGTCCACATAAGTATGTATATACTAGATCCAAGACTTCTTCTAAATGATAGTCTTTGCTTCTAAAACTTGTCTTGCCCATTTTACCAATTTGACAATTTTTGCATAGACCCATATAAAGTTTCCTCAAACAAGGAATACCTCTTACTCTTCTACTTTTTCTTATCTTTCCAAGATTATCAAAGTTCACATGACAAAATATTTTATGCCATAACCATATTTCTTCTACTTGAGCAATAAAATATGAACTTTTACTAAGATCTAAGTAGAATAGGTTACCTTTTGTTTGTTTGCCAGACCCAACCAATTATTTTTTCCATCCAGTAGTTTGGCCTTCCCATTTATGAATTCTACATTGAATCCAATGTTATTCAACTATTCTACACTCAATATATTATGCTTTAGTCCAACCCAATAAGCATTGTCACATCTAAGTTCATCGGTTAGTAAAATACAACATTTTCCCTTTATGCAACAAGGTTTATTATTTCCAAATCTCACACTACCACATCATAATGTTCCATTTGTTCAAATTTTGTTTTATCACTAGTCATATGATGTGAGTAGCCACTATCAATAATCCATGTATCATTTTTCCTAACATGAGAGATAAGTGTCATTTTATCTCCTTCATCATCAAATTCATCTTTTATAGAAATGTAAACCATTTCATCATCTTCGCTACTATTTGAATCTTTAGAAATAAAACAAGGTTTCTTACCTTTTTCCTTGTAGTTCTTTAAGTTCTTAAAATCCTTCTTGCCTTTGGACTTATTGTGCTTCTCTTCATCTTTGTCTTCGTTGTTTAGGCACCTTGTTGCAATGTGTCCAACTTCTTCACAAGAGAAATGGATTAAAGGAATCTTACCTTTATAGTTTCCTTTGTCTTTTGGATACCTTCTTGCAAGAAATGCTTCAATGGCTTGAAGACCATTGTCAAAACCATCTTCCTCTTCACTTTCAAATTGTTTTCTTTTATACTTTTTAGCTTTCTTCTTGAGTGATTATCTTCAAATGTAGACTCAAGATTTCTCAAACTAGGAGTATAATTATCATATTTATCTAGTTCAAATGTTGTCACTCTTCCCACTAGAGCATCTAAAGTTATAGTATGATTTGGATTACATCTAATCTCTTGAATAGTAGATACTCTAATTACATAGATAGGAAGAAGGCTTTTGAGTGCCTTGCTTACCATTTTTACATCACCAATTTTTCCATCGGAGGCTTTGATAGTATTGACATTGGCTTTAATTTTATCAACATATTTTGCAATATTTTTGTCCTCTCTCATTTTTATCTAATCAAACTATCCTTTAAGACTTTTAGCTTTGGCTCTCCTTACATTTCCATCTCCTCCATAGATATCTTTTAGTTTGGTCCAAATTTCATGAGTACTTCGACAATCTTTGACTTCATCAAATTTGTCATAGTTGAGAGATGAAGCAATATCAATCATCATGATATTATGATTCTTCTTCTCTGCAATTTCTTCAATAGTCATAGTTCCAGTAGGAGCCTTGCATTTCTTGTCTATATTCTTTAGCCATGTATGTCCAATGTTTTCCAAGTGCAGCCTCATGTGTTCTTTCCATGTTGTAAAGTCATCTTTTTTCAACTTTGGAACCTCCCTTCATTAAGACATCCTGATCTTTAGCTTAGGTCCTTAAAACCTTTTCTACAAGCACTAAAAATCTCTGATACTAATTGTTGGAAATATAAGAGGAGTAACTAAGAGGGAAGGAGTGAATCAATTACTACAAAAATAAATCCAAAATCCCTTAGATTTTAGTACAAATCAATACTCTATATAAATTGAATTCTGTTGTAACTCAACAAACACACATGCACTCAGTTTACACTAGCAGATGTTGTAATTTGGTAAACATTGAAATAACTCAGCAACTAGTAAACATGAAATCTTTAAGATATTATCTATGATTAATCTTACTTAACTTAGTTTCATACATATAAAATAAATATCATGAACACAACTGACACCAAGATTTAATGTGGAAACCCAATTTGGGAAAAACCACTAATTACAACTAGTTATTTATTTTTACTCTTCTGAAGTGAGTCTTGTTAGGAGCCAACCCTGTTAAAGGTTAAAAAACACACTGTTAGGTTGACCCTATTATAGGATTTAATCATCCTATTAGGAGTGGCCTTGTTAGAGGTATTTAGAAAATTCAATTAGAAATGCCACCTTGTTAGAGGATTTACAAATAGTTTTTAAGCCAACTTGGTTAAGAGATTTAGATCACTACTAAAATGATTAGAGATTAATAATGAGATGACCTAATTTCTAATGTAATTGAATTATTGATGACAGATCTTAATTCTGGCTTGTAAACTTGATCCTTCCTGATTGAATGTATCTTTGCAGCTCAACAAAGATATTTTACTTATCCTTCTAATTCACTTCCTCTAAGGATCATCAAATATTCTATTCACTTCCACTTCTTCTTATTGACATTCAATACTCAACTTGACCTTATATTTATATCTTACACATTATCAAGTTGGCTTGAATACAAATTAGAATACTTAATATTAAACTTCTCGATCAACTAGTACCAATAACTAAATCAACTAAACTCAATATGCCAAAACAAGAAAATCCTTCGTTAGTCAACTATGTTTGGTAGACACTAACTTAAAAATGATTTTCCCATGTTAACCAAGTGAACTCGGTTAACACTGCATATTCACAAAGTTCCTTTGATCACCAAGTGAGCTCGCTTAACATTGGTTCCATCTAACATTTTCTTTATTAATCAAGTGAGCTTGGTTAACACTCAACTTCTACAAAATTTTCTTTGATGATTGAGTGAACTCGATAGATACTTTCTTCTAAACTAGGAAAACTCTAGAATACTTAGCAGACATAGGAAGCTATCTTCATCACCCAAGTGATCTTGGCATACACTGACTAGTAATGATATGACATTTTGTGTAACATAAAAGACAATACATAATTAATCAATTGTTTCTAACGTAGAAGAGGTCTAGGAGAAAAGGTTGTAGAATGTAATGTCATGTCCAAGGTTGTAAGAACCTTCCTACCAAATTTTAATACTAAAATCTCTACTTTAGATGAGAAGAAAAGTTTTTCAGCAATGAACATGCATCAATTGTAAGAGATTCTGACAACATATGAAATAAGAATTAGAAGCAGTGCTTCCTCTTCAACAGAAATGAATTTTAAAGATTTAGAAAGGAAGATAGTGATTCTAACCTATCTAATGCACTTGACACATTAATTTTTAGTAAGTTTAAAAATAAATAAAAAGGAAAACTAAAATGTTTCAATTGTGGAAATTTTGGACATTTTATTGCAAAATATATTGAAATTAACCAAAATGAGGTCAAAGAAAAACTACAAAGGTTCTCTAACCTTAGACTCAAAACAAAATATTTTAAAACTTTAAAAAGAAAATGTTATTGTCTAAAGAAGACTCTAATGAATCTTGTGGATGAAGAGAAACGTTGTTTATGGTAGAGATTATAAACAACAGTAAGATTGAGAATTTTCAAATAGAAGTCTCATCTTATTCAAATGAAGAAGAAGTTAACCTTGAAGTGGAATTACATTTCTCTCTTCAAGAAATTAAAAGGCTAAAAATATTAGTATCTACTCATGAAAGCACATGTCAATTTTTGTAAATATATATAAATTCAGAAAATCATATTATTGAAATCCATAAAACTCTTATAGATGAAAAGGAGAAAAACATTATTTGATTAATTCACATCTCAATAATCCTGAAAAAGGGAAAACATTAGAGCAGCATTCAAATCAAGCATCTAAAATTGGATTTTTAAAGCATTTTTGTTTCTTTTGAAACTCTTTTGGGTACATGGCTAATAATTGCAAGTTTACATCAAAAGAACATATGTTTGGACATAGACACTCTTATGAATTTCAAAATATTTTAATGTGATTCAAATACTTTCATTATAGACACTCTACAAATCAATGTAAGTTGAATAAAAAACTTTTCAGTTTTGGAAACCAAACATTTTGAATATTGAAAAATTGTAAATTGTATGAACAGCTCTATTTTGGAAAAAAAATCACATGGGTGTTAGATAGTGGATGTTCCCACCACATGACTAGTAGTAAAAACAAATTTCAAAATTTAGAAGATTTTGATGGATTTTTTATAAGATTTTGTGATAACCTTGGTACTTATATAAAAGGATGTGGATTTGTGTATTGAATAAGGATACTCTTGTGCATGATGTGTACTATGTTGAGGTTTTAAAACAAAATCTCTTAAGTTTTAATCAAATATATGATAGTGGTTACTCTATTTCTTTTGATGCCAATGGTTGTACAGTTAAGAATAAAAAGGATAAAATAATTTCAAGTGGTTTAAGAATGGGGGTCTATATAATCTATTAGATGCAACAACTAAAGATACCTCTGTGATAAATTCTTGTTTGATGAGTTAGATTGAAGAGAATTGACTTTAACATAAGATACTAGACCATATTAACTTTGACAATTGGCCAAAATAAGCAAAAATTATAATGTTAAAGGTCTACTCTTGATCAGTAAACCAAAAAATGTAATACATGATGAATGTGTTAAAGGAAAGAAAACAAAAAAACCTTTTAAAATAAAATAATATTCATATACTAGGCCTTTAGAATTGGTATGTACAGATTTGAGTCCAACCTAAACATAATCCATAAATAGTGAGAAATATTTTATGTTATTTGTAAATGATTATTTTAGTTCATAGTTTGAGTAGCCTTTTTAAAGCACAAATCTATTTAGTATTTGAAATGTTTGAGGTATTTAAAAAAATTGTTGAAAGGGAATCAGATTTAAAACTTAAGTGTTTAAGATCTAATAGAGGTGATCAATTCACCTTTCAAGATGTAATTAAGTATTGTGAAAAACATGGTATTAGAATACAATGTTCTTGTTAGATAACTAAGAGGGAGAGGGAGTGAATGAGTTATGTCCAGTTATCCTACAGTCGCTTCAAAATATTTTTTGTACCTACAAAACTTCATAAACATCAATAGAAAATAATTTTTGTGCACATCCAACTTATCACTTAACTCTTTCAATAATTTTACTTCAAATTGTTAACTTATTGTGCTTTGCATAACTATGGATCAATAAAATAACCTAGTATTCATCTTGTAGCTACTCAATCATTACTAGTTTATGCTAATAGGTGAAACATGTAAAACAACTTATGACACAAATAATATTCACATAATTAACACATTGATTTTAATGTGGAAACCCTGTAAAGGGAAAAGTCACCTAGGAACAGCACCTCAAAAATGTTCACTCTTCTAAAGTGAGCTCGGCTAAGAGGCCAACCTTGTTATAGGTCACATACACATTGTCAATGTGATCTTGTTAGAGGATTTTACCAAAAGAGCATCTAAACCTTATCACTCTTTGATCTTGTCTAAAAAGTGGCATGTTCTAAAGGACTTACAAACATCACTAATTGATGCTACCATTTAGGATTTTACAAAACTTGTTAGGTCCACTTAGTTCTTAGAGATTTTTTGCTACAATGATTAGAAAGTAATAGTAAAGTGATTTGTTAAGTATAGCAACTACCTTTTCCTTTTTAGCTATTTTTTCTTATCTCTTTCTCCTTTTGGTCTCTCATTCATCTTATCAACACCTTCATGTTCACCAACTCTACTCCTTCCTTTCATTTTCTCTGGTTAGTTTACCTTTCTATTTTCTTCTTTTCATTCACAATAGCGTTAGTAACATAATCAACATAATTAAAAATATGATCAGCAACAAAAACTATCTTAAGCTCCTCCTTAAATAGTCATTTTGATGCTTCTAGATTCTTCCATCTATTGTCACTTAATCACCATCATTGATTCTAGATTCAATGTACTTAGCCATATAGAAAGTAGAACTTCGTGTATAACTATGTGCAATTCCTTATCTTTCTTCAATCTTCATCATCATATCCTTCTTGAATTTTCTTAGTCATAGACCTTGTAAAAACCTTTTTCTCATGTCTTTGACCATCTCAAACTTTCCATATTTCTATCAAATTTCATCCTTATATTCCAATTTCCAAACTTTTTCTTCCAATTGTTACTCAATGAACATAATGTTTCACTCGAGTAAAATAGTACTCAATTGGTACTAGACTTTCTTTCAAACTATTAAATTTATTCTTATTTTGACAAACTTCTCGATCAATACTATAGTTACTTGGTGATGCAGGAGCATCCAAAGTTATAAGGGCAATCCTGTGTCACCCAAAAAAAAGTACTTAGACTTAGTTTCTGTTTCATGTGTTTTCATTTTTGGACACCCATTTGGGTCAAATAAAGGTTCCAACTCTCACAGTTCCACTATTAGTGTGCTAGAAAATCTTGAAAAAATAGGAGCATGTAATTGGGCCATCATTTTGGTAAACTAGAAGGTGTGAATTGGCTAGATGAATGTAATTGTGATTTAGAACATTCCAAAAAAAGAATCAGGTCAAAAGGCCCCACGGTTTGAAAGTTATTGCAATTTTTTGGGTTTTGGAGACCTCCCAAGAATGCTTCAAAGTCAAGTTAGGGGCATTAAATGACCTCGAAAAGGGCTGAAAAATGGGGGACAAGTAGAGCTGGTCAATAAGGCTATAGAGCACTTTGAGAGCTTTTTGAAAATGTAAATGATTCATCAATCGGAGCTATGGTTCAAAAGTTATGCCTCCTAAAAGTTTGATTACCGTTTCTAGATTCTTCTAGATTTGCGTTGACTTCTAACGTAGCTTCTAGAGCCTTCTATTTGGTTGGTGGATGCCTACTAGCACCTTCTAGAATGTATTCCTAGTCCTTAACCCTTCGAGGTCTATTTAAGGATATTCCTGGCATTGTAAAAGGTAGTTCAGAGTGGAGTTTGAGAGGAGGTACTGAAAGGAGAAATTATCTTTACATTTATGCTATTGTAAGCCCTTAGGGCATGTTTTGAAGTTTATTTTCTCTATACTAAATGTACTAGCTTATTTTTTAGTTAATACAATTTCCCTTTTTCTATTGTGTCCATTCTGTTCTTGGGTCCTGTCCCCATCAAGTGGTATCAGAGCCAGTTTTCCTGAGTGTGTAGACAGAGTGTCGACTATGAGGCAGTTTGTACCAGGATTGTGTGGTTGTGGGTTAGAGTTAGAAGATGCCTCCACGAAGAGAGCATGGTGGAAGGGCTAGAGCTATTAATCTTGAGGAGGTTAGAGCCCTCCAAAGGCAGGTACAAGCATTGCAAGAGGAGCTCCGTAGAGGAGCAAATGTTGCCGTAGGTGACGACAGTGAGGATGACAATAAAGAAGAAGAAATGGCACCAGAAGGGGAATTTGATGGGGAAGTTCTAAATCATGCAGAGGAAAGGCTTTTTAGGGCCATTACTAAGTTTGGGAAAAGACCCACAATTGAAGTGGGTGTATTTTCAGGAAATCTGAAACCAAATGAGTTGATTGATTGGATCAATGAACTAGAAGAATACTTTGAGTATGAGGATATCAGGAAACCAGATAGGGTTAAGTTTGCAAAGGCCAAACTAAAAGGCCATGCCAAAATTTGGTGGCAAGAGGTCCAATTGGAAAGAAACAGAAGAGGAAAGGAAAAGATCACAAGGTGGGATCGCATGGTGGACAAATTAAAGAAGCAGTTCATTCCTGTGGACTACGAGCTTGATTTGTTTAAGAAGATGCATGGGTTAAAGCAAGCAAGAAGATCAGTCCAAGAATATATAGAGGAATTTTATCAACTCTTGATTAGAGTGGGGCATGCAAAAGCAAATAAGGAGAAGGTTTCTCATTATATCAGTGGGTTGCGACCTAGCATCCAGGAGGAATTAAGTCTGGTAAGAATGACCAACGTTGAAGAGGCATACTAGTTTGCCCTATGAGTTGAAGAGAAGCTGAATAAAAGGTTTGAAGGAAGACAAAGAGGGTGTGGTCAAGGAGGAAGGGGAAGTGGTAGATCATCTAGAGGCTGCAATGAAACCCAAAAGAAAAATGAAGATGTGGGTACTAGCAGGAACCAGAGGAATGAGGGTTTCAACCGCTCCCATGATCAAGACTTTGGAAATTGGAGAGGAAGAGGTAGAGGACATGGACAAGGAAGAGGAGTCTTCCATGGTACCTATTTCCATTGCAATGAGGAAGGTCATCGTGTCTTTGAATGCCCTCAACGACAAGGAAGGACATATAGGAGAGCTGAGGACCAAGCTAGGGTTGCTCATGTGGATGAGGATGCACAATCATCACATTCAGAGGATGAAAAATGAGGAGAGACCTTGGTAAATGAAAGAGTCCTACTAAGTGGTGAGATTGAACCGGGACAACGGAGGATTTTGTTCTGTACTAGATGCAAGTGTCAGGATAAATGTTGTGACGTGATCATTGATGGTGGAAGCACTGATAACTTTGTATCAAAAGAGATGGTCTCTAAGTTGAAGCTCAAGAGGGAGAAACATCCCTAGCCCTATCGAATTGCTTGGGTAAAAGATGATCATAAGGTCTTGGTAAGTGAACAATGTTTAGTGAAATTCAAAATTGGGAGCTACCATGATGAAGTTCTCTATGATGTTATTCCGATGGATGTTTGCCATCTATTGTTGGGTAGACCATGGCAGTTTGATAGACATGCAGTACATGATGGGCATGCAAACACATACTCTCTGACAAAGGATGGAGTTCGCCACAAATTGAAGCCCATGAAAAAGGAAGTTCAAAAGGTATGTAGCAGTGCTAGCATTTTTCTTGTTGATAGAAGGATGTTTTTAGATGGCATGAAACATCAGCATATGTGCTATGCTTTGATTCCTAGGAAAGATAAAGTAGGTAGTAGTGAAATACCACTTGAAGTTTCAGATTTACTAGGAAAATTTGGAGATATTATCTCTGATAATGTTCCAGATGGATTGCCACCAGTAAGGAAAATTAGTCATTAGATAGATCTGATTCCAGGAGCTAGTTTTCCTAACAAGGTTGCTCACAAGATGACTCCTACTGAAACAGAGGAGCTAAATAGACAAGTTCAGGAGCTGTTGAGGAAGGGCTTGATTCGAGAGAACCTGAGTCCATGTGCAGTACCTATAGTACTCGCACCAAAGAAGGATGGAGAGTGGAGGATGTGTATAGATTCTCAAGCTATAAATAGGATAACCATCAAGTACCAATTTCCTTTGCCAAGGATGGATGATCTTATGGACTGCTTGAGTGGAGCTCAGTACTTCACAAAGATAGATCTCAAAAGTGGCTATCATTAGATATGGATTTGAGAAGAAGATGAGTGGAAAACAGCCTTCAAGACCAAGGAGGGTCTTTATGAGTGGTTAGTCATGCCCTTTGGATTGACGAACGCCCCAAGCACCTTCATGTGGCTCATGAATGAGGTACTTAAGAAGTTCTTAGGAAAATTTGTTATTGTCTATTTGGATGATATTTTAATTTTCACCAAGACTTTGGAAGAACATTTACTGCATATTCATAGTGTCCTTGAAAGGCTAAGGGAAGAGAAACTGTTAATTAATCTGAAGAAGTGTATCTTTACAAAAAGGGAGTTAGTCTATTTGGGGTTTGTTATATCACCCGAAGGTCTCAAAATGGATCCAAAGAAGGTAAAAGCCATCTTGTAATGGCCTACTCCAAGGTCTGCTACTGAGGTAAGATCATTTCATGGTCTAGTTAGTTTTCACAAGAAGTTTATTAATAATTTCAGTGGCATATGTGCACCCCTAACTGATACAATAAGAGGGGATAGAAAAGAGTTCAAATGGACTGCAGCAGCTGTGAGAAGTTTTGAATTGCTGAAGACGAAGGTGACAAAACAACCTGTGTTGGCACTTCCAAATTTTAGAAAAGTGTTCCAGGTGGATTGTGATGCTAGTGGTAGTGCTATTGGGGTTGTATTAAGCCAAGAAGGTAAGCCTATTGCATATTTTAGTGAAAAATTGAATGATGCAAAGAAGAAGTATTCTTTTTATGATCAAGAGTTCTATGCAATAGTTCAGGCCTTAAAGAAATGGAGGCATTATTTATTTCCAAAGGAATTTTTTTTTGTATACTGATCATCAGGAATTATAGTACCTAAATAGTCAAGGTAAATTGAATTAGAGGCATATAAAGTGGGTAGAATTCTTGCAGAGTTATACATTCGTGTTGAAGCATAGAAGTGGAAAATCTAACAGGGTTGCAGATGCACTAAGTAGGAGACAGTTGTTGCTTACAGTAATGCAGGTTGAAGTAGTTGGGTTTCATGAACTCAAGAATTTGTACCCTGAGGATCTTGATTTTTCTGAAGCATGGAAAGCTTGTAAAGAGCCTATTGCTGTAGATAGAACCAAGTGGTTAGACTATTTGATTCAGGATGGCATTTTGTTCAAAGGTAGTCAATTGTGCATTCCAAGGAGTTCCATGAGGGAAAATCTGATTAAGGAGAAACACAGTGGAGGGATGGCAGGACATTATGGTCAAGATAAGACCATTTCCATTCTTAGAGAACATTATTTTTGGCCTCAAATTTCACAGGATGTGAAGAAGTTTGTACAGAGTATCTAGGTTTGTCAAGTTGTCAAGCGGTTTAGTCATAATACTGGCCTATATCAGCCATTTCCTGTTCCATCAAGGCCATGGGAGGACATAAGTATGGATTTTTTTCTTGGATTGCCAAGGACACAAAGGGGTAATGACTCAGTATTCGTGGTGGTTGATAGGTTTTCCAAAATGGCACATTTCATTCCATGCCACAGAACTCATGATATTGTCCATATTGCAGACTTGTTTTTCAAAGAGGTGGTAAGACTACATGGTCTTCCAAGGAGCATATTTTTTGACAGAGATACTAAATTTGTGGGGTATTTCTGGAGGGCATTGTGGAAAAAGTTAAGAACTGACTTGAAATTCAGTTCCACGCATCACCCACAAACCGATGGCCAAACAGAAGTGGTAAATAGAAGTTTGGGCAATTTGCTGAGATGTTTAGTTGGGGATAAGCCCAAGGGATGGGATTTGATTCTACCACAAGCAGAGTTTGCTTACAATAACTCTATAAATAGGAGTACTAGAAAATCACCATTCCAAATTGTATATGGGAATAGCCCAAGGACTACACCAGAATTAAGGAAGATAGAGCAAGGGGAGAGGACAAGTGCTGAAGCGAAAGAATTTGCTGAACATATCAAGCGTCTACATGAGGAGGTTCAAGCAAACATTACCAAGATGAATCAAGAGTATAAAGCTAGGGCTGATCAAAGGAGAAGACATAAGGAATTCCAAGTAGGGGATCTAGTCATGGTGCACTTACGAAAAGAAAGATTTCTAGCCGGTACTTACAACAAGCTGAAAATGAAGAAATTTGGCCCCCGCAAAATTTTGAAGAAACATGACTTAGGAAATGCATATGAGGTGGAGCTGCCAGATGGTATTCACATTTCTCCCATTTTCAACATTGCAGATTTAACAGAGTATCATGATGATGGTGCAGATGAGGAGTTGGTATTAGAGCCATGTCCAATTCCTGCTTCTAAGAAGGAGGAGATAGAAGACATTCTAGATCATCGTGTGGGTAGGAGTACCAGAAACAAGCAGTATGAAGAGTATTTGGTCAAATGGAAAGGATGACTGATCGAGGACTCAACTTGGATTTCAGCAGCTGAGGTTTCCCATTTGGGATTTCCTCTACCATTCATAACGTGACAGGGTCACTTTTCAATCTACCCTGGGTGTCTGATGTAGGAGCATCCAGAGGTATAAGGGCAATCCTGTATCACCCAAAAAAAGGTACTTAGACTTAGTTTTTGTTTCATGTGTTTTCATTTTTTGACACCCATTTGGGTCAAATAAAGGTTCCAACTCTCACAGTTCCACTATCAGTGTGCTAGAAAATCCCAAAAAAATAGGAACATGTAATTGGGCCATCATTTTGGTAAACTAGAAGGTGTGAATTGGCCAGATGAATGTAATTGTGATTTAGAACATTCCAAAAAAAGAATTAGGTCGAAAGGCCCCATGGTTTGAAAGTTATTACAGTTTTTCGAGTTTTGGAGACCTCCTAAGAATGCTTCAAAGTCAAGTTAGGGGCATTAAATGACCTCAAAAAGGGCCAAAAAATGGGGGATGAGTAGAGCTGGTCCATAGGGCTATAGAGTGCTTTGAGAGCTTTTTAAAAATGTAAACGGTTCGTCAATCGGAGCTATGGTTCAAAAGTTATGCCTCCCGAAAGTTCGGTTACCATTTCTGGATTCTTCTAGATTTGCGCCAACTTATAACGCAGCTTTTGGAGCCTTCTATTTGGTCATTGGATGCCTACTAGCACCTTCTAGAATGTATTCCTAGTCCTTAACCCTCCGGGGTCTATTTAAGGAGATTCCTGGCATTGTAAAAGGCAATTCGGAGTGGAGTTTGAGAGGAGGTACTGAAAGGAGAAATTATCTCCACATTTATGCTATTGTAAGCCCTTAGGGCATGTTTTGAAGTATATTTTTTCTATACTAATTGTACTAGCTTATTTTTCAATTAATACAATTTCCCTTTTTCTGTTGTGTCCATTCTATTCTTGGGTCGTGTCCCCATCACTTGGTAAATATAGTCTTCCTTCATTAACCTTGTCATTCAATTAGGCTTTTGTACTTTAATAATTTTTAATATTTTATGATTATGAAATAATCAAACCACATTACATTATCTGTGTCCAACTCATTCAATTTCCCATTAAATAGAATACTTATCAATTTTGTCTTCAACATATTTTCTTCAAATACTCTTCATCAATTATAATGATATAGTACTCTACTATTTTAGCATAATTCATAGCCAACTAAAACTTTGACATCAATGACAATATAACAAATGATATGACTCTCTTACATGCATTCATAGAATTATCTATAACATTATCAATTAAGGCTAACAATTTTTCCCTTTGGCATTGATGGCAAGACATAACATATGATTGTACATTTAAAAATATTATATAATATAATCAAATGTATCTATTTTCAATAACAAAAAATTTCATCTCTTTGACTTCATCTTTATGATTTGTGTAACTTGGTTTTTATCTTAAGCAGCAACAAAAATATTTTTTAACACTTCTCCCTCTTTGGATATGATCTCATTCTATTCAACATTCTTCTAATTTCTTCATCTTCATTATGTATTCTCCCTTTAGATTCTCTCTTTAGTATATTCTCCCCTTTATACATTCTCCCCCTTTCACAATGCTAAAGGTTATTATAAATCTCAATATGAAACTGATACAATCTTGTAGTTGTCCTTATGCCTTTCATGTTCATCATTTATTAGTTTCATCACAATTATCTTCACTACTTCAAAAATGTTCCTAAAGTGTGAACTTTTGCATCAACTCCACAAAGATATTACAATTTGTCCATGAATTGATGCAACATGTATCTTCACCTAGTGAATTTTGGATAGGGGTAAGGCCCCCATTTTGGCTCTTAGATACTCAAAATCATTCTTTAGAAATGTCTTAGTAAATATATCTACAATTTGTTCTTTAGACTTCACATATTCAAGCCTCACTCATTTCTCTTGTATTTTCTTCCTCAAATAATGATACTTTATTGATATGTGCTTTGTTTTTGCATGCATAACCGTATTTCTTGAAGTGTTGTCACAATAAATAGTAATTGCCTATGTTACCTCTTCTCAAATGCCTTCTAGAAATTCATTAAACCATACAATATTTGAACAATTGTTTGCAATAGTAACATATTTAGCTTTAGCAGTATATTGTGAAACACAACTTTATTTCTTATTTATCCATGTTATTAGTCTTTCTCCTCAAAAGAAAGCTCCACCACTTGTTCTTTTTCTGTCATGCACATTACCAACCCAATCAGTGTTTGTCTATACTTTAAGATTAAATTCATCCTTTTCTTTATACTATAGGACATAATCTTTAGTTATCTTAAGATATCAAATAATACTCTTCACAAAAAACATGTTTGTCTCCTTTTAATTAGATGAAAACCTTGCAACAATTCCAATAGCAAGTACAATATCATGTCTACTATGTACAACATACTATAATTTACCAATCATAGATTTGTATTGAGTCTCATTTACCTTAGCAAGTACAATATAATGTCTACTATGTACAACATACTATAATTTACCAATCATAGATCTATATTGAGTCTCATTTACCTCATCAATAGTGTCTTCTTTTGATAGCTTTACTCTAGTCACCATAGGTGTATGTATTGGCTTAGACTCATCCATCCCAAATATTTTCAAGGTTTCTTTCACATACTTAGGATAAGCCGCATATAGACCTTTCTTTGTTTTATAGACTTGTAGTCCAACAAAGAATTTTATCTCACCAAACATTGACATCTTAGATTACTCATTTGTTCAGAAAATCTCTTACTCAATATGTCATTTTCACCAAATATTATGTCATACACAACTATCTCAGCAATCAATGCCATATCTTTAGATGCATTTTTTCAAATATATATTATTTTTTTCACTTTTTCTTTCAAATCCAATCTTTATCAAATAAGTATATAACATTTCATAACATGATCTTAGTGCTTATTTCAATCCATACAATTTTTTTTTAACTTTAGACCATGTTCTTCTAATCAAGTTCAATATTGAATCCTTCAATTTGTTCAATATATACTTCCTCTTCAAGTATTCAATTCAAAAAGGCATATTTGACATCCATTTGATATACTTTAAACTTCTTGTATTTAGCATAAGACAACAATGTTCTTACTCCTTCCAATCTTGTCACAGGTGAAAAATGTCTCATCATAATCTATTCCTTCTTCTTGTACATAACCTTTGCAAACCAATCTTTCTTTTTTTCTTACCACTTCTCCATTGTTATTCATGTCATTTCTAAAAATCCATTTGGTTCTAGTCACATTCTTGTCATAAGGTCTCAAAACTAATATTGAGGTATTATTCTTCTTAATTTGATCAATCTCTTCATTCACAACAATTACCTAATATTCATTATCCAATGCAGACATTTCTATTATTTGTTCAAAATCAACAATTAAACAAGTACCATCTCTTAACATAATTCTTATTTGTACTCCAAAACTTCTATATCCAATTACTTGTTCAGTTGAATGATTATTTCTAATATATTTAGCTAATATAGGTTCAATTCTTTGATTTCCAACAATCTATTCACTGGTAGAGGTTGAACTTCTTTTGTAGGTTGAACTATTTGATGCTCAGCTAAAGCATTTTGTAATGTGGGTGTCATTGGTTAATGCTCAGTGGATTGTTTTTATAACTCAGGCACTATATCAAGTGCCTCTTCATAGAAATATACCAACTTATTATAATCTTCAGGTTCCTTCTTGCTTTCTACATCATTCCTTTCTTGAAACTCATCAAATCTTATATTTGCACTTTTGATTTGTCAAATAGTTATGACTTGCTCTTAGATGAGTAATCAAGGAATATACCTTCATCTGTTTTAACATCAAATTTTCCACTCCGTGTATCTTTGTGAATATTGCATCTACTTCTAACAATTTTAGAATAACTTCCATTAGGTGTGTGACCATACCAAAGTTCATATGGTGTTTTGTTTATTTTTTTCTTCAATTGAACTTGATTGAAAGTGTAAATAGTAGTGCTAGTTGCTTCTCTCCGTAATATTTGAAAAACCTCCTTCTTAATCATCAATATCCTTACACAATGCATAATTGATCTATTTCTCCTTTCATAAATCCCTTTTCTTTTTTGGTGTCCATGGTGTAGATAATTGTCTTTTAATATCATTATCGGCACATAAGTTAGTGAATCAGTAGATATAAATTCACCACCTTTGTCAAATCTTAAATATTTCAAATATTTGTCTGTTCCTTTTCAATTCTATATTTATACCATTTAAACATACCAAAAGCATGAAATTTCACCTTCATAAACATAATAATCATCATTCTTTAATAGTCATAAATTAAAAAAAATGAGATGTTTATCACCATAGTAATTTTCAACACCAATAAGAATACATAGATATATATGTACCAATTATAGGATATCATTTGACGTGTGTGTCAAGCTAGAAAAAATAGACTGTCATCTTCCTGAGATAACTTTCTTTACACATAGCATTCTCTAGTTTGTGTGAATTTGGTAGGCCTCTTACTATTTTCTTTCTACTAACTTTCTCCATGTTATCAAAGTTCACATGCGACAACCTTTTATGCCATAACCATATATCCTCAATTTTAGAAAATAAGCATGTCTCGGTTATAGGATAAAGATAAAATAGAACCATTTGTTTCATGTTCCAATTAGATTTCCTTCTGCATCAAATATTTTTAATTTTTTTATTATGAAACTCCATCTTGTGACTTGATTTATTCCATTATGCAACACTCAAAAGATTATACTTTAGTCCTTGAACCCGAATGCATCATCGTGTCTAATCTTATCATTCAGTATTAGTGGTCATTTAACTTTAATCGGGCATGAAACATAATTTCCTAGCTTAACAGTTCCACCATATCAATTTCTTCAAATTTATCAAACTTACTTAGATTTCCAGTCATGTGATGTGAGAATCCATTATCAATAATCCATGAGTCATTATTACTAACAATTAAAATAAGGGTAGTTTCACTTTCATACCTTTCACCATTTGTATCTTCTTTGATTGCAATATAAACTATCTCAACTACTTCATTGTCATCATTAGAAATATACTCAAAATGCTCTTCTTTAGTAATATAGCATAACTTCTTCCATTTGTCTTTGTAATCTATGTTGTTATTGTACTTGTATTTTTTCTTTTTCTTTTTATCACTCTTGCTTTTGTTGGGATATTAAGCATCAAAATGACCAACCTCAATGCATTTGAAACCAATCAAAGGTAATTTACATTTATATTTACCTTTACCTCTTGACCCTCTTCTTTCAAGCAATTCTTTAAGTTCATCCAGATCAACTTCAAATTCAGCTTTACTTTCCTCTTTACTTTTATTTTCTTTCTTAGAACTTCCAATGCTTAGAGAAGATTTAAATGCATTACAAGTTGTGACCATACTATTATCGTAGTTTTACAAATCAAATGCAGTCAACTAACCAAATAAATTGTCATGTGTCACTACATTACCAAGCATGGCTCTCACTTCTTGAATAGAAGAAATTTTGATATCTTAAAGAAGAAGGAGAGTTTTGATAACTTTACTTACAATTTCAAAGTCACCGATAGCACCTCTAGTATCTTTCATTATGCTTACTGTACACTTGATTTGTGTCACACTCTAAACCCTTCTATCCAAACGATTCCATGAGTTGGAATGCTTAGATGTCGGCTTAGAGCTCCCTATCCATGGAGTGCAAGAGAGTATATTTTAAGAATAAGAAAGCTCTTAGATGAGCCTTAGAGATACTCTTCTTGCTAGTAAACCATGCAATGGGAGGTTCCAAAGACAAGATGCAAGAATGCAAATGTCCCAAGGACTTCCTCAAGAATGCAATGCAAATGAAGATTAAGCTAGAATGAAATGTAAAGTGTAGCTATGCTAAGCATCTATGAGAGTGTTGTAATCCAACTATTAGACTATATGATTTAAGCTACATGTAAAAATGAAAGCTAAGCTAAGCTAGAATGCCATGATGCCATGGATGAGAGAATGTAGACAAGAAATAGCAGTTCTCCACAAAGCTCCAAAAAAACCTGTTAGAAAACTTGCAGCATAACAATGTTCAAAAGATGGATTGATCCTTTGAGGGGGAAAGCTCTCTCCCTTTTAAAGTCGTACGGATGGTAGAGATCAAGATGAAGATGGTGGATGATCAACGGTGGAATTCAAAAAGAGGAGTGATCCATGTGCACACACAAGTCAACCAATAGAATATAAGTTGACTTGTCATATAAGACAAAAGTCACAAAGCCTTTTCTTTTAATTGCAAAATAAAAAAAGGACTTTATGTGTGCACTTTAAGTGGGTTAGAAGAATGGGGTCTTTTATTTAATTAAAAGGGGACATGTTCTTTTAATCAAATAATGAACTTAGGATAGCATAGTCAAACTATAGGTTATAATCAAATAAATTGATTATTAGCAATGTGGTCTAGGTAAATGATTAAATTAATTCAGCCAAAATGTTGAAAAGGGGGCTAATAGTCTAGATGACCATTTTTAGGTGATTACATTTGCCCCTCTTTGACTAATGCATGATTGATCTGGGAACACATTATGTCAAAAAAAATCGAAGCCAAGTAGGCGATGATAGATATAGATGTCTAATTTCGAAGAGTGAAATGCAAAAATAGATAGCAAGTCCTGAATGCACAGTCTGATAGAAGTAGTACTGAACACTAGGAAGAGATGATGTCAAAACTCAAGAAGAATGTTAACACCTAGAAAAGTGGATAGAGTGAGAGCAAGTGAGAAGATCAAACAAATGCTCCTAAGCAATAATAGAGTATTGTTGCCCCCTCGGGATCAAAATTGAAATGAGGTAAGAGGATGCAAAAATTGGCTAGACATGAGAAAATTAGAATATAGCAATGTCCAAGATGACAGATAGATGATTAGAACCCAAGAATGACTATAAGAAACTGATAAAATGCCCCAATTTGACTAGAGTGGACCTTAAAGGATATAGCATAAAAATTAGGTCAAAATGAGTAGAAAGGTGATTTTAGACATGAAACGGTGAATTGAAGTAGATATGAAGTATGGAAATGATGAAGACATGAAGAAATGAAGATGCCCCAATGATGATTTAGAGATTAGACCTCAAAAGGTCAGTTAACTACTCAGAAGAAAGTAGAAATTTAAAAGACAATTTTGACCATCAAGATTAACTCGAATTTGGATTTTGATCCCGAAAATGAATCCAGGATGTCAAAAATATTTAAGAGGTCAAAACTTTATATAATGTGATGATAAGATAGAAAAGAGATGAAGTGAAAGATTAAGAAGGTAAAGGACATGAACAAGAAGAAAGTAAAGAAATATATGAAAGGAGTTAGCCAATATGTCTGCGAAAAGATGAAGAGAGAGCTCTCCCCATATGCAAGAATGCAAGACTAAGCTAGAAAATGAACCTAAAATGCAAGCTAATATGCAAAGTGGTTTACCAGCAAGAAACGCATAATATTTAGACTCTTAATTTCATCATTGAGCATTTATTAGGGACATCATGAGATCATACAACCATCACTAGTATAACTATGAGGATATGAATATGATCGATATTGGATAGGTATGTGGAAATCCAATCTAAGCATCAGAGACATGTAAGTCAAGATAACTACACGATTAGATTCCTTAAGTTTAATTTAGCAAGAGAAGTATCCTCAGCACATGAGTAACTAGAGGTTCCAATAATTCCATTATCCATAAGATCTCAGATTTTATGTTTTAGCTCAATGCAATCTAAAGTACTATGCTCATTATGTTGATGATAAGCACAATAGATATCCAAGAATGGGTTTCCATATGAGCTAGACTTTGGTAACATGATGATCTTATTGCTAAGAAGTTTTTGCAAAGTGTCATAATAAGAATCTTCCAAGGGAGAAAAAGTTCTATTAGAAGTATGTCTAGAGTCCTTTTGTTGTTTCTCAAGTGAATAGCATGCATCCATGTCTTCATCATATTGGTCAAAGATAGGTTTTTCATGAAAACTTGGCATAGGATCAAAGGAGGTATCACTTTATTTCCCTCTAAGTAGGTCTTTAGATCTAGAAGATGAAGACATTTGATGGCTTGAAGTAGAGCATGTAGACCTAGAAGAAGAGGATGACCTCAAAGAAGGTGACTCACATGCATGTAAAGACCTTAAGGAAGATTCATGTAATGATGCAATCTTCTCCTCTAACCTTTTCTCAAGTTTAGACTTCATTTCTATCATGCGCTTAGAGAGATGAAGGTAAGAAAGATCATTTGTTTCTTCTAGTTCTTTGTATTGTGAATATAGATCTTGAAACTCTTTAGTGACATGGAGGATATCATGATCATCTAGATTTGGTTGAGGTTTGGTAGCACAAGCTTTGAATTCCATAGTTTTAGATGCAAAGCCAAGCATAAAAGAGCCTAGAGGATAACTTGATGTTGAAACTATAGGAGGTAGAGTGTTCACTTGCCAAGATAGTAGATAGAGATTAAAGTGACTTGTCAAACAATACGTCCAAGAAACTTACGACATGAATGACTCAAGTCAATAGCTAGGCAAGATGCCCAAATAGCCAAATAGATAGAGCAAGTAGGGTGACAAGTGAACAACTTTCCCAACCCAAGAGTGTAGTTAAGAAATAAAGGTAACCATTTTAGCAAAAAGATAACTAGCAAGCATGCATAGACCATGAAGACAAAAAGACCAAGAGCACTAAGACCAAAGAGCCACTTTAAGCATTTTTAAGCACTAGAGACATAAAAAATCATAGCCAAATGATGAAACTCCCCTTAGCAAGCAGCACAAGAAAAATGTTAAGACTTGATGCTTTGACTTGGTTGACAAAGTTTCACAATAGTTGATAGCATAGCAAGTTTGATGTTCAAAAGAAATTTCTTTCCAAGAAAGATAGTAACACATGGAGTATTCTTCAAATAATCAAGCAAGGGACAAAGCAACCTTGCATGATACAAGCATATCTGAGGTCTCAAAAGAAATCCTTAGAATTATCGTCGTGTGTATGTTCAAAAGATTTTCACAAGTATATCACATTCGAGAACACATCAAGCAATATCTACCTTAAAGACATGGTTCATTACTCAACAACTTGGCCCACGCTTGATGCTCCTTTGCCTCAAACCAAGTGGTTTCCCACAAGAGATATTGGCTTTGTCATAGAAATGCCATAAGCATAACCAAGGGAACACAGATGGTGAGTGTAAAATCTTGGGGTGATCCGGGTAGTCCACTAGGATTGATCCTTGCACCAAGAAGTTGAGAAGATTAAAAAGGTAGTTACTAACTTAGGGTGTTTAGATAGGGCTTCCGTTCATAGTGTTCCTCTTGCTCCCAATTACAGGACACCTCACCTTGCGATGAGTAACCAATCTCGCGACCACAAGAGTACCTTAAGCATTCTTGCCTAGTGATCTCCTTATGGTCAAAATTCCATAAGCGATCACACTAGGCAAAGACAAACACTACATCTACCAAGGTTGTGTGTCCTTGATAGCCTTGAGTTTATAGTGGATTGGAAGAGCTGGGTAATCTGCTTGTCCCCACTTGGGTTGTTCCTCTCAGGTTGTCCGAGAGCAGGCCCTCTAAAGGATTCTAACTACACAAAGTCGATCAACTTTTAGAAGTCAAGATTTCTGGTTCACCACAAGGGTGAAGAGCATACTCTCCTATTCCAATCATTTTCTCCCAAACACGCCAAGAAGATTTAGTTATCCCTTGCTTTTGAAACCAAATGGCAAGTCAAGATTTTTGATTCAACACAAGGGTGAAGAGCATACTCTCCTATTATCAAAAGACTCCAATCACAAGTTTTATGTGCCTATGAAAAATGAAAAATTAGTCAATGCCACACATGAAAATAAAAAAGCAAGAAATTTTGAGTTTTTATGCTTTGGGCAGCCCTGCAAACAATGTTAGTAGCCCTTGCGCATTTGAAGCTTTGACATGCATTCTTTTTATGCAATGTTTCAATTTTTTTTTCATAAGGATGGCAACCTGTAATCACAACTTGTTAGCACCAAAATTTAGTGTGAAATAACATAAAAATATGCAATAAAAAGTGGTGAGTTGCCTCAAAAATCCAATTTATCTTCCAACCAAGTGCATGCAAAGAAAGTGCAAGTTAATCACAAAGGCTCTCATTTTTACTCTTTGATTTTGACCTAGTCAACAAGATTGGACTTGTTTGCTATGATTTTGTATCCAAAAATAAAAATGAAAAGAAGAGACCCCTATTAAAAATCAGAGAGATTTTCAAAAATGCAATAAATTTTTAAAAATCTCTTCATTTGCGCTCTAGAGATCAATTTTGTCAAAACAAGCCAAATTTATCAAATCGAGTTTTTGATCCTTAATACAACCTCAAAATTAAAAACACAAATAAAGAACCCCCATTAGAATTGAAAACCCTTTTTGAAAATGTAAGTTTTTTTGAAAAAAATGCTAATGTACGACCAAAAATGACTTTTTATGAAAAAATAAGAAAATATCATAACTTTCGCAAATCATATCAAAATGCTCTAGAAATCGGATTAAAAAATTTTGAACACATACCCAACCTTCAAAAAAAATTTCAGAACCAAAATCCAAGCGGTTTAAAAGATATGATCAAATATTTAAACCAACTAGATTTTTGGCCTTCAAACCAATCTACTTATGGGTTGGACTTAAAACCAAAGTGATAATTCTACAAAAGCACTTGATTAGATCCAATATTCTACTGTAAAAAATTAGAGATAAAAAATGAAAGCAAATGGAGCTAGAACTTGATTCAAGCCCCACGGTGGGCGCCAAAAAATGTACACTCGAAAGTGTCCCACTCTAAACCCTTCTATCCAAACGATTCCATGAGTTGGAATGCTTAAATGTTAGCTTAGAGCTCCCTATCCATGGAGTGAAAAAGAGTATATTTCAAGAATAAGAAAGCTCTTAGATGAGCCTTAGAGATACTCTTCTTGCTAGTAAACCATGCAATGGGAGGTTCCAAAGACAAGATGCAAGAATGCAAATGTCCCAAGGACTTCCTCAAGAATGCAATGCAAATGAAGATTAAGCTAGAATGAAATGTAAAGTGTAGCTATGCTAAGCATGTATGAGAGTGTTGCAATCCAACTATTAGACTATATGATTTAAGCTACATGTAAAAATGAAAGCTAAGCTAAGCTAGAATGCCATGATGCCATGGATGAGAGAATGTAGACAAGAAATAGAAGTTCTCCACAAAGCTCCAAAAAAACCTGTTAGAAAACCTGCAGCATAACAATGTTCAAAAGATGGATTGATCCTTTGAGGGGGAAAGCTCTCTCCCTTTTAAAGTCATACGGATGGTAGAGATCAAGATGAAGATGGTGGATGATCAACGGTGGAATTCAAAAAGAGGAGTGATCCATGTGCACACACAAGTCAACCAA
The DNA here is from genome assembly GCA_028749045.1 of Cupressus sempervirens. Taxonomy (NCBI): domain Eukaryota; kingdom Viridiplantae; phylum Streptophyta; class Pinopsida; order Cupressales; family Cupressaceae; genus Cupressus; species Cupressus sempervirens. The sequence goes on from CM053786.1 coordinate 509,510,229, forward strand.
TAGAATATAAGTTGACTTGTCATATAAGACAAAAGTCACAAAGCCTTTTCTTTTAATTGCAAAATTAAAAAAGGACTTTATGTGTGCACTTTAAGTGGGTTAGAAGAATGGGGTCTTTTATTTAATTAAAAGGGGACATGTTCTTTTAATCAAATAATGAACTTAGGATAGCATAGTCAAACTATAGGTTATAATCAAATAAATTGATTATTAGCAATGTGGTCTAGGTAAATGATTAAATTAATTTAGCCAAAATGTTGAAAAGGGGGCTAATAGTCTAGATGACCATTTTTAGGTGATTACACTTACAAGTTCTCTGATTTGGTTTACATACTAAGCAACATTTTCACCTTATTTTGTTCTCATTTCATTATACTTTCCTCTAAGAGTTTCAGCTTTGGCTCTTCTCACATTATCATCTCCTCCATGTAAAGTGCCAATTTATCCCACATCTATTTGGAAGTAATGTAATTCTTGATATCATCAAACTTGAAATCATTGAGTGTAGAAGCAATCTCAATCATCAAGCTACTTTGATTTCTCTTTTCATTAATTTTCTCCACAATCAATAGACTAGTAGGTATAGTGTATTCATGTTCCAATAAATGTGTGGAATTATGTCCAATTCCATATATATGTAACTTCATTCTATCCTTACATGATGAGAATTTATCCTTTTTTAGTCTTGGTACTGCTCTCTTGTACATATTTGATCTTTTTTGAAGGTCCTTGTGGTCTGATATCAATTGTAAGATAGATGACAGGGGGGTGAGTCATATGTATAGTTATCCTACAGTCCCTTAGCATGAATGTTGATGATATTCCTTTGGGGGAGTATCCTAACCATTGGATAGATGGCTAGCATGATTGACATGTTGCATATATGATTATGTTAGTCATTGATGTCAACATAGTATTGCTTTTGTCAAGACTGGTAGAGTAGTAGATAGAGAAAAAGGTCGTACATATTGCATATTGATGATTAGGTCATGCATAATTGAGAACATATTCTACATTGTGTCCTAATTAAATAGAAAAGTGTGTGTACAGAGTTAAAGATATGTGAGATTTATTTAAGAATTACATAGGACAGTGTGCAAATAGAGTACTTGATAAATAAAAATTAATGTTTGGATTGTATCTCTTAACTGGGATAAAATCATGATGATTGTAGTTAGAAAGTGATAGTAGACACCCTAATGATTATGTTAGCAAGTATGCAAGGTTAGAGGTCACGTTTGTAAAAATTTATAAAGACTGCGAGCTGAGAATGATTAGTAATGTGAAAAGATATAATGTTTTGTATATTTTAATGAGGTCCTTTTATAATTAATTAGAAAAGCCTCAAGGCTGAAAAAAGGAATTATTTTAAGGATATGGTATAAAGAAAGGTTATTTTCCTTGTGGTGAAGTGTGACATGTAAGACAATGTTTGCATCCCATTTTGTATTGAGCAACTTATATGAAAATTTGGTAAATGTGCCTAAGTGATCCAAGGGATTATTTGGATGTGAAGTTGTTGATCTGGTATTGAATCAAAAGAGGATTGGTCTGATCAAGAGGATAGAGAAGTTCAAGATCATTTATTTCTATAATTCTAAAAGGAATAATGCAAGGGCTAGTTGGATGGTGAGTTTGGCGGTCTTTCCCTTGACGTTGTTTGGACAATGGGTCCTTCTACCTTCTATAACTCCTAAAAGGGTTGGCACAACTTGTAATGAAATAATTTGCACAATAGAAGAAATAATATGAAATATTATATAAATACTTGATAATAATTGAGAGTAATAGGCCACTTCAAGTGGGAAACCTCCAAATATCTCCAATGAGAACACACTTCACAATTCGATGATGAAATAAGACTCACAATCTCCTATATATACCTAATTATGCTTAGGTTGAATAGACACAACCCAACATAACACCTAGGCCAACCTACATACCTAAATAATAATATAATGATAACATAACTTAATTAAGGATTAAGATAGCCAGAAGTTGACTATTTATAACCCTATATAACTAATATTATGGGTGTAGCATGCCCCCTCTCTTGAAAGAATCATTGTCCTCAATGCTAACCAAGTGTGGATTCTTTTGAATGAACTCTTCATACTTGCATGTGGCCTCTTCAACTAGTAAATTCTTCTATTGGATGAGATACTGAGTCAGGGTTTTGTTCCTCAACTTCTTTGTACGTGTTTGAAGAATACACTCTAGTTCCAAAATTATTCTTCCTTCTTCATCAAGTTCTAGTAATGTTGTTTGAGTAGGAATATTTTACCCAATTACCTTTTTCAAACAAGAAACATGAAAAATTGGATGTATCCTTGTTGTTGGTGGCAACTCAAGCTTGTAGGAAATACTACCAATTTTTTGCAAAATTTGGTATGGTCAATAATATCTTGGAGACAACTTATTATTCTTTTTTTGTTGCTTCATTGAGATTTGTTTATAAGGTTGTAAACTCAAGAAGACCCAGTCCCCAACTTCAAATTTTCTTTCACTATGATGTTGGTCCACTTGTTGTTTCATTTGATTTTGTGCCATAGCTAAATTCTCCTTGAGTCCTCAAAGTACCTATTGTTGATGAAGCAAATGGTCCTCTATTGCCTGAACTCTTGGTGACACCTTTAATGATGATGTGATGGAAGGAGAATGACATCAATAAAGTTCCAAAATGGAGACATTTTTGACTAGATATGGAAAGAATTATTGTACCACCATTCTACAAGAAGTAGCCAATCTACCCACTAAGATTGTTTTTTTGAACTGAAACAACATATATATCCTTCCAAATATTTATTAACCACCTCAGTTTTCCCATCTGATTGAGGATGGTATGAAGAACTATGAGCCAATTGAGTACCCAAAGATGAGAATAAATCTTTCCAAAAGTGACTAATAAAGATAGGATCACGATCACTAATAATAAAATTAGGTGTACCATGTAGCTTTTGGATAGTTTCCAAGAAAACTTTTTCCACTATACTTGTTGTAAAAAGATGTGATAATGCAATGAAATGTTCATATTTGTGAGGCAATCAACTACTACCATGATGGCATTATGACCTTTAGATTTGGGAATCCCTATGATGAAGTCCATGGATACCTCTTCCCAACAATGGCTAGGAAAAGATAAAGGCTGCAAGAGACCTAGTGTCTTAATTGTTTCCCCCTTATTTCTTTGACAAACCAAACATTCAGCCACAAATTTTTGAACATCACCTTTTAGCCCTTCCCAAAAAAAATCTTGCTTCACCCAATAATATGTCTTCAAAAATCTTGAATGACCACCAAATGGTGACTCATGTAGCTCTTTGAGAATCTTGTGTTTAAGAGTGGAATTCTTGCAGAGATACAAGCACTATTTATACCAAATAATATCCCTGTTAAAAAAAATTATCTAAACTACTAGGGTCACTTTTTATTTGCTGGATGAGATTACTTGTTGCAACATCATTTTTCCACTCTTCTTTGGCTTCTACCACCTAATTTTCTTGTAATATTGAAAGGGCACACAATAAGGCTTCATCTTTTTCAACCTTCCTTGAAATTACATTGGCCACAATATTTTCCTTCCCTTTCTTGTATACAATTTCAAAGTCATATCCCAACATCTTAGTGACCCATTTTTGTTGCTCTTCTGACAATAGTCTTTGTTCCAAAAAAAAAAATTAGGCTATCATGATCTATCTTAACCTTCAATTGTCGACCCATTAAATAAGGCATCCATTTTTTAACTGCATGAAGGATTGCTAACATTTCCTTCTCATAAATAGGTTTGATTTTATTTTTATCTTTTAATTGATGACTCTCAAAAGCAATTGGTCAACCTTCTTCTATGAGAATTGCTCCTATCCCATTTCTAGAAGCATTACATTCCATAATGAAGTTCTTGGTGAAGTCTAGAGTGGCAAGCACTGGAGTTGTACACATAGCCTTTTTTCAATTGCTCAAATGATACATAAGCATATTTATTCCAATGAAATTAAGAATCCTTTTTTTTTAATAGATTTGTAAGGGGTGTTGCTAGACAACCATAATTCCTCACAAATCTTCTATAGTATCCTATCAATCCCAAGAAACCCCTCAACTTCTTACTAGTTTTTGGAATCAACCATTTCATGATAGCCTTATTTTTGTTAGGGTCCACCTTTACTCCTTCATGTGAAACTATGTGTCCCAAATAATCCACCTTCTTAAGACTAAAAGCATACTTGGATGGCTTAGCATAGAGTTGATGATCTTTGAGTAATTGTAATGCTTGATCTACATTATGCAAATTTTCTTCCCAAGTCTTGCTATAAATTAATACATCATCAAAAAACACTAACACAAACTTTCTCAAGAACTTCTTAAAAATGGAATTCATCAAACTTTGGAATGTAGTTGGTGCATTGGTAAGACCGAATGGCATCATCAAAAATTCATAATGACCCTCATGAGTTTGAAATGTTGTCTTATAAATATCTTCCTCCTTAATCTAAATTTGGTGATAACCCAATCTAAGATCTAACTTGGTAAAATACATAGCTCCATTTAATTCATCTAGAAGATCATCAATGACTGTAATAGGAAACTTATCTTTAATGGTGTACTTGTTGAGCACTCTATAATCTGGACACATGCACCAAGTTTCACCCTTCTTATGCACCAGTATAATAGGTGAGGAGTAAGCACTTTGGCTATGCCTAATAATTCATACCTCTAGCATTTCCTCAACAATTTTTTCTATCTCACTTTTTTGTATGTGTGGGTACCTATAAGGCCTGATGCTTGGTGGTTGGCTCCCTAGAACTAGTTGTATGGAATGGTCATGATCCCTCTTAGGAGGAATTCCTCTAGGAATATCTCTAAGAATCATTGAGTGACAATCAATTATTGCTTGTAAATCTAGATGAGTAAGAGCATTATATTGAGAGACTTCTAATGAATATAGCTAGGCCACAAATTTGTCTGCACCTTTCTTAAGAAGCTTTTGCATTTGATGAGATCCTACCATCTTTGGGGATTTTTCCCTCGATCCCCTTAGCTCCACTACCTTTCCTTTTGATTGAAATCATATGAATAGTTATTGGAAGTTCATCTCAATTGTTCCCAATATAGTAAGCCATTGTACTCCCAAAATAATATCCATTGCACCCATGGATATCGCATACATTGGGGTATCAAGTTGATAATTTCCCATGGATAATTTGATGCTATGACACTTCCCTAAACAACTAACTATGCCCCCATCTATAATCAAAACCTAAAACATTGGGGCTAGATATATAAAACAATTTAGAAGAGTTGCCAACTTTTTTTTTGATGAAATTATGACTACTACCTGAGTCGATCAACACTGTTACTTTATGCTTCTTTAGGAAACCCACTACCTTGAGAGTTTGTGGTGCACTAAACCCTAAAAGTGCATGAAAAGAAATGATTGGTTGAGAATCATGTGACTCCTCACCTGACTCCCTATCCTCCTTTGATATAGGCTCATCCTCTTCTTCCTCACTTGGACCTTCAATATAGAACAATTTCTTTTCACTACATTTATATCATTAACTATATTTGCTATCACAATTGAAACACAACCATTTCACTCTTTTCCCCTCAATTATTGTGAAGCCAACCTAGTAGGTTGAGGAAGAGAAGGTTTTGAATATCCTTTTTCTCTTGTCATTTTAGCCCCTTGCTTTCCTGGAATCAAGAACTTTTCCTCTGTCCTATGTGCCAATATAAAAGACTCATTTACTCAATTGGGACAAAACATGTGTACCTCATGTTGAGTATGATCCTTAAAGATCACCCAAGAATAAATCATTCAATTTCTCCACTATAATTTTATCCACTCTTAAGGATAGATTTTGAAATTTTTGAATATAATCCTTAACTGATCTTGTTTGTTGAAGCTTAGCAAGTTGACTAAAGAAGTTTTTTGTCACACTATTGTTATATTGTGCTCAGAGTTCTTTTGTAAAAATTGACCATGATAAAGTGAGACCCTTTTTCCTCCTATGAGTATAAAGCCAATGATACCAAATGAACTGATTTGGTTCTAGGTATAAGGAATCCATCGTAACCTTTTGTCCATATGGGATTTGATGTACTTCAAAAAAATCTCCATTTGATTTATCCATGTTAGAGGATCATTTCCATCAAATTTTCACATATCCACCTTTGGAAAAAAAAAAATCCTAGATCCCATAGCATTAATAAAATTTATGTTATTATTAGCTGACTTGAAGGTTTCACCTTGATTGCTTGAGAGCCCCTTCCTTATTTCATCCATATAGGTGCTTAACATGCTTTGTATATTTGATATATCTCCTCGTAGGTCACACATATCCCTCTTAAGCTCTTCCTTCAACTTACTAAGTTCCTCATTGGGATTACTATCCTCTATTGCTTCAAAATTTTGATCAAAGGATTTCCCCAGTGTGACAGCATTTTTTTTTGCCTCTTGTTGAAGGCCCCATCATGATGGAAACCAATGTAAATTCTCTAATTTTTATTTTTTTAACTGTAACTTACTAGGGCCAAGATATCATTATTCAGAAAAAATTCCCAAAAAAAATAGCAAATTTACTGCCTTGAGAGAGAATTTTCCTAAGTCTGCAATATTTTGTTTTTCAATTTCTGCAAGCTTTGAATTTAAGTTCCTCTACTATGTATTGAAAAACCCAATACAAGTTATACTCATATTCAGCAGGATGTGAGAGATATGAAGATCTTAATAGATTGTGTAGAAATAGTAATTCTGCAATACTTTTCTCAAATTTGCTCCAGTTCATCTAAAATTTTTACTATAGCTTCTTTAATATGTTCTTCAAAAACCCTTTAAAAATCTTTGAAAATATCACTAAAATCTAAAAGTTATGCTCTTCCCAAAATCACCCCAATGTAGAGAAAAAATCTTGCCTCTATGGTGCCAAGGTCATGCTCTGATACCACTTGTAATGAAATGACTTGCACAATAGAATAAATATTTAAAAATATTATATAAATACTTGATAATAACTGAGAGTAATAGGCCAATTCAAGGGGGCAACCTCCAAATATCTCCATGAGAACACACTTCACAATCTAATGATGAAACAAGACTTACAACCTCCTATATATACCTAATTATGCTTAGGTTGAATAGACAAAACCTACATAACACCTAGGCGAACCTATATACCTAAATAATAATATAATAATGATAGCATAACTTAATTAAGAATTGAGATAGCCACAAGTTGACTATTCATAATCCTATATACACTAATATTAAGGGTGTAGCACAACTCCTCATAGGGTCGACACAACTCCTAACAAGGTTGGAATCTCCTAACAAGGATTCAAGGTATCCTAATAGGGACTGATATGTACCAAGTTTATTCCATTGTCTCCTAGCAAAGTCAATCCTCTTGCAAGCAACTTTTATTAAGACATCATTTTATGGGTATCATCCCCACCATAGTTTTCCCTATGATCAAGGGTTTCCCTAGTTAACATATCTAGTGTTATTATGTATGTGTATCTTCTTATGGTTGTTGATTGTATTGCTCACATGGTTAATGATCAATAAGGTTAATAAATTTTTAAATGATCAGATAACTAATTCACCTCCCCCCCAGTTATCTTGGTGGGCTTTACTTTCTAGCAATTTGTATTAGAGCATCAGGTCATCAAAGAAAAAGATGAATAGCTTAAGGAGAACAATGGTGGGTCACTTTAGAAAAGAAATTCCTAAATTTGATAGAGTTAACTATGATAGCTAGAAGGAGAAGATCAAAACTCATTTTCTATGCATGGGTCTAGGGTATTAGTTGATGACAAAGAATGAAAAGAAGATTTTGGAAGAAAGAAAACTTGAGGAATGCAATGAATCCAAAAGAGATTTGTTTATATTCAATATGCTTGCCAAAGAAGCATTATTATCAATTTCTAAGAATGAATATAGTCGGGTAAAATCCTTAGAGACATCTCATTAAAGTTGGAAAGCTTTAGAAACTACATTTAAAGGTGATGTGCATGATAAACAAAGAATCAAATTGTAGAATTGGATATGTTTATTTCAAGATGCTAATATGATGGAAAATGAATCTATAAGAAGCTATATTGGTCAAATATCAAAAATGATTGCATGAATTAAGTTTTTTAATAGATCTAAAACTAAAGATGGGGTTATCCAAAAGATCTTGAAGACTCTGACACCACCTTTCAAGAAAACATTGTAGATGATTGAGCTAGTGATACCCTACACTAAGAAGTTTACCATAGAAACACTACTTGGAAGATTAGAAGTAATATAAGAAAGCTTTAAAAACATGGAGGTTCACCCAAAGTGAAAATAGCCTTGAGTGCATTAACCCTTCTTTATCAAGAAGTGTGAGCACTAGTGGAGACCATGCTAGTAGTAGCAAATCTAGATCAGAGGAGGATAGAAGAATTAATGAAAGAATTTTCCTAGTTGTAAGGAGAGAATCAAATCATAAGAAAATCTTTAAATATTGTACTTGCAATGAATTTGGTCATTGTGCTTCTAAATGTCCTAAGAGAGACAGAAAAATATAAGAAGAATTTCAAGTCTAGAAATCCTAGAGATTATTTGTATGCAAATGAAGATGATGAGTATGAAGAAAGAGTTTAGACTAAATGTGATGATGAGTCAGAATTTGTAACTACAAAAGAAGAAAATCCAAAAAAAATAAGTTACAAAAGAGAAAGCCTTAGTTTTTCAAGTTGAAAAGAAATTTGATTGGATTATAGATAGAGGTTGTTCACACCATATGATTAGAGACATGAATAAGTTTGTTAAGTTTAGTGATTATGATGGAGGAATTGTCATAGTTGGTAACAATGCATCTTTTCATATCATAGAAATAGGATCTATTACTCTTGATGTAAATTCTAACATTAATGATGTATATTTTGTTGATGGATTAAATCATAACCTATTCCGTGTTGGATAATTATTATCAATTGCAATTCATAGAGAAGACATGCATTATCAAGGATAAAGATGGTAAGTTGAGTGGCACTGGTACAAGATCCATAGATAATGTGTTTTAATTGAACCCTAAAGAGATGACATGTTTGGTTGAAAAGGTGGATAATAGTTGGTTATGGCATAGAAAAAATTTTCATATAAACTTTTATAATATTGATAAGGCTAGTAGTACATTTTTTGTTAGAGATTTACCAAGAATTATGAAACCTACTAATGTTGTGTGCAAATAATATGTTATGGTGAAGCTGAAGAAATTTTCTTTTCCTGGTAAGAAGTTTACTACCACAACAAAATTGGAGATTTTTCATACATATTTGAGTGGTCCTACCAGAACAAGAGGTTTCTAGGGTGAAAGGACCTCATGATTTTCTTTGATGGTTTCACTATAATGATGTGGGTAGAATTTCTTAAAGAAAAGTATGAGGCATTTGAAAAGTTTGAGTTATTTAAGAATAGAGTTGAGAATTAGCCAAGAGTAAAGATAAAATAATTAAGGTCAAATAGAAGTAAAGATTTTACCTCAAGAGATTTTAACACCTTTTGTAAATTTAGTGGCATTAAGAAACAATTATCAGCACTTGAGACACCTAAGAAAAATGGGATTACTAAAAGATGAAATAGGTTTATAACATAAGTAGCAAGAGCCATGATGTTTGAGAATGATGTATCCAAGATATTTTGGAGAAAAGCAGTCAACACAAAAATATACACAATGAATAGAGTGCAGATAAGAAAAGGTACAAACAAGACTCCCTATGAATTATGGTTTGGGCATGCACCCTAGGTGAAATATATCAGAATTTTTGGAAGCAAGTGTTACATAAAGAGAGATGATAATATTGGTAAGTTTGATGCAAGAAGTGATGAAGCTATGTTCTTTGGTTATTCATTGATAATAAAAACTTATAAATTTTTTAATCAAAGAACTAAAACTATTGTTAAGTGTGCAAATGTGAAAGTGGATGAAAAGTTTGGATTTAAGGAAAGAATGTTGGATTATAATTTTGATGAAGAAGAAGATAATTCCAAACATGTTATAGGAAATGTTGAAGTTTTCTTTGAGACTACCAATGATTTTTAGAATAGTGTTCAAATTGTTGAACAGTGAGAAGAACCAAGATTTGAACCTAAAGAAGAAGTAAGAGTTGAAATAGAAATGCCTACACCATATAGGAATTTGCCAAAAAATCACCTTGCTAATCATATCATTGGAAGAAAAGGAAAATGAGTTATGACAAAAAATAGAGTACATGAAGAACTGTGTCTAATTTCTCAAGTTGAACCAAAGAATGCAGATGAGGCATACAAGGATAATCATTGGATTCAAGCAATAAAGGAAGAACTAGATCAAATTGTGAAGAATAAAACATGGGAATTGGTTCCTAGACCTAAAGACAAGAATGTTATAGGAACTAAATGGGTTTTCAGAAACAAGATGAATGGACAAGGTGAGGTTGTAAGAAGTAAATAAAGATTAGTATGCAAAGGATATTCACAGCATGAAGGCATAGATTATGAAGAGACATTTACCCATGTTGCTAGACTTGAAGTAGTAAGAGTGTTTTTAGCTTATGCAGCAAGTAAGAAGTTCAAAGTATATCGGATGGATGTAAAGTCAGAATTTCCAAATGGAGAACTTGAAGAAGAAATCTACATTGAGTAGCATGAAGGATTTCCTTTGATTACATGCTATACAAATTAAAGAAAGCATTGTATGGTCTAAAGTAAGCACCTAGAGCCTGGTATGCAAGATTGGACAAATATTTGGAAAATTTGGAATTCACTAATGCTATGGAAGATAGCAATTTGTATTTGAAAGAAATCAAGAATGTATTGTTGATTATTGTGATATTTTTGGATGACATAATCTTTGGAGGAAATGATGAAGTAAGTGAAAAATTTGTTGATGAAATGAACAATGAATTTGAGATGCGTATGATTGATAAGATGAAATATTTCTTAGGTCTACAAATTATATAGAACAATAATGGTATTTTTCTATCACAAGCTAAGTATTTAAAAGACTCTTTGAAAATACTTGTCTTGGAAAGTTGTAAGCCTATTGGTAAACCTATGATAATTGGTCACATGTTATCTAGAAAAGATGAGACACCTATAGTTGAGTATAAGTACATATCCATAAATGGAGGTTTACATATCTAACTAACACCAGACTAGATATAGAAAATGTAGTTGCTATAGTAGCAAGATTTCAAGTAGATCCTAGAGAAGAACATTATGTAGCACTAAAGAGAATGTTTAGATATTTGAAGGGTATACTTGATTTTGGTTTATGGTATGATATATCAAGTGATTTTACTTTGTGTGCTTATATTGATGCAGAGTGGGTAGGTAGTGTGAATGACAGAAAGAGCACTAGTAGTGGAGAATTTTCTCTTGGAGGATGATCAATTTCTTGGCTAAGCAAGAAATAGGACCATATCTCACTGAGTACAATAGAAGAAGAGTATGTAGCAACAACAAACAGTTGTAATCATATTATGTGGATGAAGCAAATGTTGAATGACATTGGGATAGAGCTTTTAGAATCTGTTATCATACATTATGATAACACAAGTATAGTAAGAAGTATGTCTAAGAATCTTGTGTTTCATTCTAAGAATGAGAATATATCTATTAAGTATCATGTTTTGAGAGAGAAATTTGTAGAGAAAGACATAAGATTAGAGTATGTGAATACAAAAGAGCAGATTACAGAGATCTTTACAAAACCTTTTTCCTAAGGATACATTTGTACATTTGTGAGGTATTCTTGGGGTTATGCCCCTGTTTACTTTTGAGTAGATGATGTATAAATTGCATCAATCTAATGGTACATAGCACTATTGTTTATATGGACTAAATTTTGATGCTTCTTGTATAGGGGAGTATCTATGATGAGTAGAGTCATAAAGGACTCTTGGTAGTTGGTATAGAATAGTGTCTCTGGACACTTGAGCTGGTTGACGAGTTAGAAAAGATGATTTACATAATGAAGCCTTTGTCATTGATGTCAATGGGGGAGAGATTGTATGAAAAACATCTCCTATGTAGGGGGGAGAAGTGTTGTAGATGGATAATAAGCTCTCTAACATAATGGAGGAGAGATTGTGTACATGCAACATGTATGTATGGGGGAGAATTATTCCTAGATAGATTGATTGATATCAATACGGGAGAAGTTTTGAATAATTGATTTCCATCTAGGTAAATTAGATAAGAATGGAGACCTGGTCATGTGAGTTAGAGTGTGAACAACTAATATCAATCTCAAATATGAGAAAGCACAGACAAAACATCATTCTTGTGAGCTTTAGATTTGAAATTGATGAAGAGGATTTGAAAAGAAGAGAGAAACAATAGAAGAGTTTGATTTGATATTCTTGGAACTTAGATATTTTTCATCTATGTTTACATCAATGCCAAAGGGGGAGATTGTTATCATGAATGTTGATGGTATTCCTTTGGGGGAGTATCATAAGAACTAAATAGATGGATAACATAATTGACATGTTGCATTCATGATTATGTTTTTCATTGATGTAAACATAGTATTGTTTTTGTGAATACTGGAAGAGTAGTAGACAGAGAACAAGGTTGTGCGGATTATATATTGATGATCAAGTCATACATGATTGAGAACATATTCTACATTGTGTCTTGATGAAGTAGAAAAGTTTCTGTACAAAGAGTCAAAGACATGCAAGAGTTATTTAAGAATTAAAGAGGATAGTGTGCAGACAGAGTACCTGATAAGTAGTTTTTAATGTTTGGATTATATCTCTTAGCTCGGATAAAATTGTGATGAGATCAATTAGAAAGTGATAGTAGACAACCTAATGATGATGTCAACAAGTATACAAGGTCAGAGGTTGCATCTGTAAAAAAAATTTAAACACTATGAGCCAATAGTGATTTGTGATTAGGAAAAGATGTAATGTTTTGTAATATCTTAATGAGGTCGTATAATAATTAATTGGCAAAGCCTTTAAGGCTGACTTAAGGAACTATGTTGATAATATGGTATAAAGGAAGATTTTTTTCCTTGTGGTGAAGAGTGATATGTAATCAAGTTTTTGTGTTCCATTTTGTATTGAGAAAGTGATATGCGAAGTTGGTAAATGTGTGTAAGAAATTCAAGGGATTATTTGGATTTGAAGTTGGTGATCTGGTATTGAGATAAGAAGAGGAATGGTTTGGTCAAGAGGATGGAGGAGTTTGAGATCATTTATTTTTATTATTCTAAAAGGAATAATATAGAGGCCAGTTGGACAGTGAGTTCAGTGGTCTTGCCCCTGAAGTTGTTTGGACAGTGGGTCCTTCTATCTTCTACAACGCCTAAAAGGGTTGGCATAACTCCTAACAGGGTTGTTACAACTCCTAACAAGGATTCAAAGTCTCCTAATAGGGAATGATATGTACTATATGTATTTCATTAGATCCTAACAAAGTCCATCCTCTTACAAGGAACTTTTATATTAGTACATCATTTTGTGGGTAACATCCCCACTAGAGTTTTCCCTATGTTCAAGGGTTTCCCTAGTTAACATATCTAGTGTTATCATGTATGTGTATCTTCTTGTGGTTATTGATTCTATTTCTCACATGGTTAAGGATTAATAAGGTTGATAAATATTTAAATGATTGGATAAGCAATTCACTCCACCACCCCCCCAACTTATCTTGGTGGAATTTACTTTCTAATAGAAAAATTCATAAACATCAATAGAAAATATTTAATGTACATATCTAACTTATCACTTAAAAAATTTAACCATTTTACTTCAAACTCTTAACTTATTTTTCTTTGAATAACTATGTGTTAGCAAAATAACCTAGTTATTACCTTGCAGCTACTCAGTTATTACCAAGTTTCAATAATATGTTAAAAAATCTAAAACAACTTGAAACACAATCAACACAATGATTCTAACATAGATACCTTGTAAAGGGAAAAACTACTTGGGATCTAAAACCCAAAAAAAATTACTCTTCTAAAGTAACCTTGGCTAAGAGCCAACCTTGTTAATGTACACTAGAATTGTGCACCTCCCTAAACCCTTCTATCCAAGGTTTTCCATGAGTTGGGAAGCTTGAATGGTGGCTTAGAGATCCCTATTCATGGAGTGCAAAGTGCATGCATAAGCATAGAAAGAGCTCTTAGTTGAGCCTTAGAGATGCAACCCTTGCTAGTAAACCATGAAATGGGAGATTTATTTAGACATGAGCAAGATTTCTAGTGTCAAAGAAACTCTTGAGAATATAATGCAAGAATTAACTATGCTAGAATAGAATGTAAGAGTGCAACTAACCTAAGCATATGAAAGCATTACAAACTATGCTAATTAAGTTAAGTGATATATGATATTTCAAGGGAAAATAAGCTACTTGAAAATTAACTATACTAACGTGCATATGCAAAGAATGAGACAAGAAGAAAGAAGTTTTCCAAAAATGCTCCAATAACCTATAGATAAACTTGTAGCATAACTTTAGCTTAAAAATAGGAACCTTAGAGAAGGAGAGAGCTTTCCATTTTAAATGTGTATGGATGATTAAGATGAAGATAAATAAATGAGGGATCAAGGGCGGGGGTTGAATTTTAGGATGATCCATGTGCAAGATCATGTCAACTAATAAGAGAGTTGACTTTTCATGTGAGACGAAGTTTTTTCTTTTAATTTGTAAATAGAAAAAAGGACTTACGTGTGTATATTGAGTGGGTTAGAAGAATGGTCTTTTATTTAATTAAAAGAGGACATGTTATCTTAATCAAATATGGGCTTAGGATATTTTGGTCAAACTATTGGTAAATCAAATAAATTGACTTTTAGCAATTTGGCCTAGGAAAAAGATTAAATAATTAGCCAAAATGTTGAGAAGGGGGCTAATAATCTAGATAACCATTTTTTAGGTGATTAAATTTTTCCCTCTTTGATTAATGTGTGAATTACATTGGAACACATTACATCAAAAAATAGAGAAGCCAAGTAGGCATAGCAGATAGAGAGATTTGATTTTGAAGAAGAAAATGTAGAGTTAGATACCAAGTCTTGAATGTATAGCCTGGTAGCAATAGTACTGAACACTAGGAGAGAGAAGTGGTATTAGGGATCAAGAAGATTACTAACATAAAGAAAAGCATATAGATCAAGATAAAATGGAAAGGTCAAGCATATTCTTTTAAAAAATAGATAGTTATAGCAAGCAGGCAATGATAGAATATTTATGCCCCCTTAGGATCAAAATAAAAAACAGGCAAAGGGAATGTAGAAATGAGAAATATATGATCAAATATAGATAGATAAAGGTCCATGATGATATATATGTGATTAAAACTAAAGAATGACCACAAGGAAATGATAGAATGCCTTGGTTTGACTAGAGTTGACCAAGAAGAATAAAGTATGAAAATTAGGTCAAATCAAATAGAAAGATGGTCTAGATGTGAAATGAAGTGAATTAAAGTGGGTAAGAAGTATAGAAATAATGAAGACATGAAGAAATGAAGAAATGAAGATGCCCTAGCAATGATTCAAAGATTAGACCTCAAAAGGTCAACTAACTACATAGAAGAAGACAAAATTTTAAAATGTGATTTTGACCATCAAGATAAACTCAAATTTCAATTTTGATCCCAAAATAGAATCTAGGATGTAAAAATTAGGTCAAAAGGTTATATATCTATGATGATAGGATAGAAAACAGATGAGCGAAAGCCAAGAGAAGATACAACGTATGATCAAGAAGAAGCAAGAGAAGATGAACATAGCTAGCTAACATGTCTATTTAAAGATGAAGAAAGAGCTCTCTCCATATGCAAAATGCAAGACTAAGTTAGAATAATCCTATAATAAAAATTAGTATGCAAAATGGTTTACTTAGAAGGGACGCAAAACATTTAGACTCTAATTTTTTCATTAAGCATTAGTAGGGACATCAAAAGATCATACTAGTATAACTATGAGGATATGAATATGATCAATATCAGATAGGTATGTGTGAATCCAAACTAAGCATCAAAGATATCTAGGTTAATATGACTAATGTAGTTAGATTCCCTAAGTTTAGTATAGCAAGATTACACCTGTATCAAGGAATAAATGCCAAGATAACCTTTGATTGTGGTCTTGCCAAAACAGACAAGGATGATACATTATAGGCCCAAAGTGTCAAGTAGGATAATCCTAAAGGCTCTCAACACCTTAGACTAACAAAGTATATCCACAAGCATAATATAAGTAAAACATACCTTGGGCCCCTAGTCTTCTAGTCAATGACATCCTTGAAAGACTATTAGGGAGGGAACACTCAACAAAGAAATCATCATAGATAGAACACAAAGAAGATAAAGTTCATCGTATCTCAGCAAGTTTAATTTTTAAGGACATGTATGTCACCTAGCCATTTCTTCAGCACTCAAATCTACAAGTGAGAAATATCATAGCATCCTAGGCTTTATTTAAGATACCCGAGAAGTGTTGAGAAACACTCAAAGTCACGGGGGGAAGTGTTGAGAAATGATGTTTTAGATGAGCTTCTAGAGAAACCCTAACACACAAGAAGACCCTGATAAACTAAGTAGTTGTGCCCCCAAGATGAGAAAAAGAGTTGAATCCATATAGGAAAAGGATCATGAGATGAATGAGTGTGAAGTGAGATTGATAGACATAGGTGTGAGGGTCTCAAGTAGTGCATGTTTCCAGGTTTTCACCACTTTTTTCAAGACCTTTTTCATTTTTTTTATTTTTTTGTTGATACATCAAAGTGCCTATTGTTAGGTTTTCACTAAGATGATCATTTTTTTAGGACATTTTATACTTTTTAGGATTTTTTCAGCATCATATATGATTTTTTTAGATTTTTGCTAGGATCATAAGATATATACAAATAGATGATTCAAAAGAGCCTTAAGCATATAATTTATTCAGATGTAAAATACTAATAGGCTCATTGAATTGTTCCCCTTTAGGAGTAGAAAGTTGATAGGCCCAAAATCTAAATGTTGTTTTGATGATGTAAAGACCCAACTAGTTAGGCTCAAATTTTACCTTGTGTTCCCTATTTTGTTGATTCTTAGGCTTCTCTTAAAGAATGAGTTCACCCACTTCGAACTCACAAAGATGGGCCTTTTTTTTATAGCTAGTAGACATCATTTTCTAATAAGCCCTTATGTGATCAAAAGTGGCCTTGTGGCGTTCATCGAGGGTTTCTAGCTTTGTATCCTCATAGCTCTATGGTCTTCATCTTTAATTAACACATGTAGGGAGACTTGCAAGGATGAAATCTCAACTTCTAAAGGTAGGATAACTTCAAAACCATAGACTAGTGAAAAAGGTGTAGCCCATGTAGGAGTGTGCATAGTGGTCCTGTTAGCCCATAATATCGGATTGATTTGCAAATGCTAATCTCTACCTTATTTTTGGATCATTATATGCAAAATCTTTAGTAGTGTTTTTTTAGAGTCCTTGTCTTGGCCATTCCCTTTAGGGTAGTATATAAAGGACCAATGATGATTTCTTGCAAAATTGCTTGAGGTCCTTATTTTTGAACTGTTCTCCATTATCAATGGCAATAGAGGATGGGATACCATAGCAACAAATGATATCCTATAGCAACAGATAATGGCACAACTTCAACCCATTTTGTGAAGTACTTAGTCATTCTAATGATAAATTTGTGACCACTAGATGAGGTTAGGTGAATTTTTCCCACCAAATCAAATGCTCATTATTGGCAAGGCCAATACATGATAGAAGGGATAAGCTCACATGTAGGAGCATGAATCAGGTTACCAATTAAATGACACTTCTTGCAAGATTTTGCATATATGACTGCATCAGTCTACATAGTTGGCCAATAGTAACCCACCCTAAGCATTTTTTGAGCAATTTTCATGCCATTAGAGTGTGCCCCGCAAATGTTGTCATGGACTTTGGCCAATTCCTTTTTAGAATCTTCCAGTTCTAGACACCTAAGAAGTTTTCCATCTAGAATCTTCCTATACAAATCACCAGAGACAAGGGTATAATGGGAACCATTGTGAAGGAGTTGGAATTTTTGGTTGTGAATGAGATTTTTAGGAATTATTTGATTGTGTAGGTAGGAGAAGATGGTGGAATAGTGAGAGGATTCATGACTAACAATTGTGTAGATTAAATTATTTTTAATGGAGTCATATGCAAGCTATCATATTTCTTCCACCAGGAACTCAAAATGAGATTCTTGTTCTTGCAATTGTAGAAAAGATGCTAAAGTGGCCATAACATCTACAACCTAGGAATTTGTTGGAATTTTACAAATGTGAAATAGTTTCATAGGGCATAAATCAATTTCTTGTAAGGCATGATCTTGTTATCTTGAGTTTGATAATCATTATTTACTTGATTAATGACAAGTTGAGAGTTCCCATAGATGTACAGCTCTATAATCCTCCATTATAGGGTCATTTTAATCCCATTGGTTAAAACCTCATACTTTGATATATTATTGGTGTATGGAAACAAGATTTTTTAGGACTTTGGGATTTTATAATAGTGAGGTGTGACAAAAAAAATGCCTACGCCAGCTCCATTATGGATGTGTGAGCCATCGAAGAACATCTTTCATGTCCTTTTAGTGACATACACGATAGAAGCATCAAGAAATTTGATCTATATTGGAGCATTTTCTTGTAATAACTCACCAAGTTGATCTACTATAGCTTATCCCTTAATGGCTTTACATTTGATGTATAGAATGTCAAATTTTGAGAGAATCATCATCCCTTTAGCAAGTCATCTAGTAAGCATAACTTTACTTAGTAGATATTTGAGAGGATCAATTTTTGCAATAAGATGCATGTGTGAGCAAGCATGTAGTGCCTAAGTTTCTATGATGCAAACACCACTATGAGACAATACTTTTTAATGTTGTTGTTGTTTACTTCATAAGCCACAAAATTGTGACTAATGTAGTATATAGCATGTTCATTTCTATTCTCATCACTTTGTGCTAGTAATTCTCCTAATGAAGAATTTGTTGTTGATATGTACAAAATCAAAGGTTTTCCTAGTATAGGTGGCATGAATATTGGAGGTCTAGCCAAGTATCCTTTGATTTGATCTAAGCTCTTATGACATTCTTCAATCCAAATGCATGTGGATCATTTGTGCAATTTTTTGTTGAATGATTGTGCTCTATTAGCTAAGTAATATATAAGTCTCCTAATAGATTGAAGGTCCATCCTTGAAGACTCATTAATTGACTAATGTTCTTAGGAGGAGGCATTACCATATTGGCTTTCACCTTTTTTGGATCAACTTCTATGACTTTTTGTAGACATGATCTAGCCTAGAAACTTTTATGATGTGACATCAAAGACACACTTTTTGGGATTAAACCTAAGTTGAAATTGTTCAATGCAGTCCAATATCAAACTCAAGTCATCAAGGTGCATATTTATTTTCTTGGATTTAGATAATGTATCATCAACATAATCTTCCATATGTCTATGTGTCATGTCATGGAAGATAGTACTCATGGCTCTTTGGTAAGTGGCTCCTACATTCTTTAACCCAAATGGCATGAAATTCCAATAGAAAGCACCCCATGCACAAGTAAACATCATTTTCTCTTGATCTCTAGGGGTAGTTTTAATTTGATTATATCCAAAAAAGCCATCCATTAAAGAGTACATTTCATAATTTGATGTCATTTCTACTATCATGTCTATGTTAGGAAGTGGAAAATCATCCTTAGAGCATGCCTTGTTCAAATCTATGAAATCCATGCATACACGAATAGACTTATCATGTTTGGACACAAGAACAATGTTAGAGATCCACTTTGCATAGTCAATAGCTCAAATAAAGTTTGCACTTAACAATTTTTTGAGCTCAACTTTTACTAGAAATGCCACATGAGGGTACATTTTTCTCAATTTTTACTTGACAAGTTTAACACTAGGAGAAATAGATAGGTGATGCATGATAAGATATGTGTTAAAGGCACCAAGAATATCTAAATAGGTCCATGCAAATTTTATCTTCTTTTCTTGGAAGAACTTAGTGAATTTCTCTTTTTCCTTAGCTGGTAGTGTTTGGGAAACATGGATGATCTTAGGAGATTCTTTTGTACCAATATTGATAGGCTATGTAGGTTCAATGAGAATCGAAGATCTCTCTTGAAAATAGCTTGACAGACTACCAAGCACCTCATCCTCAAGTGCTTCAAAGAGGTTTTCAACCTTGAGTACATCTTTATTTTTACTTTTTTGAGGTTCAGACACCACCACAAAGTGGTTTTTTCCATCTAAACACTTGTTTTTCATTTTTTTATTTTTTTAACTAAGTTACTTGATATTTGTTTCTATCATGTTAATCTCTAGATTACTAGTGGATGACACCATAGGTTCAATGGTATTTAGGTATCAAATGATCTCTGTAATGCCCTGCCAAGGGATCCAAAGAATTTCACTAAGTTTGCTAAACAATTTTTTTTTAAACATGAAATATAAACCATTCATAAAATTTGCGAAAGCATTAGTAACATCCAACTAAAAGTAAACATAACATAACAGATTACATTCTTTAAAGATTCTTTAACGTTGTATCACATCTAATCATAACTATTCATCTAACATCACATCCTTATGAAATAATAATGATACATCCAAAGTTCTTAAACAATATACAAGTGTCCTTTTAGTAATTACATTTTAGATTGCTCAATCATCCACTGTACATGTTACAAGGTATGAAAGAATAAACATCCATGTAAATATAGTACATCATCATCCAATATTAATCCATGATGAAATTAAAGTAAAAGAAACCACATATCATACATGATACATCATCACAAAAGATATAAACACCCATCATATAATACAACCATATATCACAAACATAAATAACTAAGTGCACGGTTCCTCCCAATCATAAATAGCATCATTAGACTATCGTGGATCCTATCCATCCCTCCATGCCTAACATTCCAAAGCAGCGAAGAGATCATCAGTATTATCATAGTAGGAATGTCACTCCTAAAACATCCTACTAACATGCAAAGTAAAGCATAGGATACCATCATCTAACATATGCTAAGAAACAATGAAAGGATACATACCAGACAAATACATCCATCATAAGGTATATCATCTATCATAATGATCCAAGAATATAATGAAAATATATACCAATCAAGAATGCTTCATCCACAATGTCTCAGACAGATCTCAAATGATAAGAGTGGAAAAAAACTACCACCCGACCGCGTGGTACCTAAGTGGTCCACTCCCACTGTGCTGAGGAGATAATCTCAAATCCCAAATAGGCTATCAAAATCACATAGCATAAATCTCTATAAGTCCAGGAATCCTAAAAGTATATTACTCAAGGGTTCCATCACACAAAATCGACATCTAATTCCTAGAGGCACACAATGATATGTAGGAAACCTACTTTGCAAGTGGAAAAGTTTCATCGCAATTATCACGTACAAGTTACCCTGGTAGTTAGCTAAACTCCACGGGTTCATACTGATCTCATGCAGCCACTAGTATCCTCTCATACTGACAAGGCATACTACGGAATGCACGATCGCAACCATGCGTTCTCACTACTCCCATCCTAGCCTGTACAAGCACTCAAGGCATGGGCGAGAACCAAAACAATTATCTTTTTAGGTTCATTTAATCCCCATTTAGTGTGTAAATGTCATCACTTATTAACCAAACTTACAATGAGTTACCTTGGCAGCCACTTAGGGCCTCGGCTCCCATTGCAAGCCACTTTTCGACACTACAAGTAGATAACCTACCCTAAGCTCATGGAATCATAAAATCACCACAGTCCTGTACAAGCGACTGTAAAAAAAATCTAAAAGATAATATAAAAAGAATCATCAAATATCTATGATAAAAGCATCAAATATCCATAAGAAGAATCATCAAATCTCCAAGATAAGAATCATCAAATCTCCATGAGCATCTGAAAAAGCATCCATAGAAAATCATGACCACAACAGTTCTCTATTGGCAACTAAAGGCATCATTGATAATCATAAGTATCAATTGGTTCTCAATAACCAAAATATATCTCAAAATAAATCACAATATCCATTGGTTCTCAACAAGCAACCAAGAATATCTCAAAATCATATTGATCAAAGACTCCAAAATGGTTGAGTCAAACATGTCACAACATGACATCATCAAGAAATAAATTCACATTTTAGTCTCATCATGGTGACTAAAAAATAATCCAAAGATAACTAATCGATGACCCAAAAATGATTAGCTCAAGTGTCTCATTCATAAGAATCTCAACTATAACAATCAGTAATTACAAACATCTCATAGAGCATACAATCACATAACCATGGTTGGGCTTATAAAGATCGAGACCAAATAAGATCAACATGCCAACACATCTCATAACCCCCGAGCCTCTAGTAACAACCTAAGACTGGTCAACACTAATCAACCCAAAACCCAAAACAAGAAGCATATAGAATACACGATGCAAACACATGTTTTGGTTTACTAAATTCACATAGTTGAATAATGTGTGGAATTTTATTTTCCATTTCAAGTGTAGGGGTTTCAGTTTCCATTTTCAATTATACTTCAAGTGTCTTAAGTTTCATCATTTGACCTACAAGTCAACCCAATTGTTCCCCGATAACATTATCCTTCCATTATTAAGAATTACATTCTAAGAATAACTTAAGGATAAATATTCACCAAACCGATCATCATTGACCTTAATTAAATTATTCTCTATATTTAACCATGATCCATATTTTAATTGATTATCCTTTCAACTTTTTTAGGATCATTATTCGTTATATTATAAGAGGACCAATTATCATTCTTCAAATAAAAGATCATAACTTTATTAGAATGATCAATTAACATCAGTTCACAATCCTTGACCTTTTATCATTCTAATAATTCTCAATTATATATTACTAAGTCTCACCATCTAAGGTCATTATTCAAGTCATCAGAATAAGACCTATCAATACATTTTTTTTTTTTATAATCTCGTTACAAGAATTATATCAATTAAATCTCCATTACATAACATAATTATTAATTAAATCCAATTAACTCTAGTTAATTGATTTAATTAATAACTTCACAACCAAACCATCAACCCAATAAATATTAGTTGACTAATAACTAACTATAATTTGTACGTTAAAAGTTAACTACAATCCAATGCACAAATATTCATTTTAATAGTTCAATAATAATAACTGATTAATATTTAATAACAAGCTATATTGAAAATCTTATTAATAAATCTATAATGACCACATTCATCATACTTTCAATGAATACTAATATTCCTTTGATAAAACAATTAAAACTCTATTATCAATTAAATCTAATTAATTTTATGATTAAATTAACTAGTAGCTATGTCAATAACTATATGATTATCAGCTCATAATCGTTCATTAAGAGTCAACTATGTATCATTCCATCAATGTTCAAATTATTACTTTTATAAAAAATTATAATAAATCTCGAATATTAATATTTCAACTAAATACCTCCTATGTTGGTTGATAAATAGGTTAACTATACTTCTTCTACTATTAATCAATCTTAATTAAATTAGATTAGTTAATAAATCATATAAAACTAATGCATATTAATAAGATTCTAATAAGGGAAGATTGCAATAATATCTTTAATTCATTCCATGCTTTTATATATATTATTTTTGTGAAGTTTAAGTAAAGAACTCTTGGTTATGGAAAATGGAGAAATATTTGTCCTTGAATAAAATAGTCTCAGTACGACAGCCATATCTCCCTAATGAACCGTTGGATCGGGCTGAAATTGAAATATGTTGGAGAGGGCCAAGTTGCTCCAACTCTAACCGGAGCGATCGAATAAATTCGATCACGATAAAAAGTTATGAATGACTGAATTTAGATCTATCCAAAGGGCAGCGACAGGACAATTTGTGATGAATTAAAAATTTCTCCAAAAAGGTAATTGTTCTCTAAATTTACCCATAAAAGGGTTTGTTCATATGCATCTAAAAATATAATTGATAGAAAGATTACATCTAATCATTTGAATTTTCACCATAAAATTTTTATTTTAATTCCAAATCTTGTCTTTCTAATTTAATATAAATTTGAACCCAAACCCGATTCATATCTAATTATTTCTCCTTAATTGGATCTAAGGTTTTTCTATTTTTTTCTTCTCAACCAAATAGCATATCTAGATTCCAATTTCAAATTGTAGATTCAATCACAGAGAGTATTCAGACACATATAACAAACACAATGAAGATAGAAAGAAAAATAGTGCAAAGAGAGTATGCGAATATCACGAGTGCACCTGTACACTGATGCTAATCCACCATGTCTCAAAAATCTATAGAAAATCTCTTTCTTCTCCATCATTCGCAATTCCTCCAAAATCCAAGCCAACCAAATCTTCCAAGGGACTAGAAGTGCTAGAAGAAGCATGGAAGCATATAGAAGCATATGAGCATGTAAAAATATATGAGCATGTAGAAACATATGAGCATGAAGGAGCATATGAGCATGAAGAAGAATATGAGCATGTAAGTTTGAAGCTTCCATTTTTAGCTTGAAGCTTGTAGCTTGTAGCTTCCATTAAGCTTGTCCAAACACACTAGGAGAGCCTCTATTTAAAGGCCTCTAAGATGCATCTAGAGTGTCTCTAGAAACAAATAGAAGATAAGCATGAGTCTTCTCCAACCTTCTAGATAAGTCTTATGGTTGTAGACACCATGTGCTCAAATAAAATGCTAACTTCTAAGTGTAGACAACTTGTGCATTCTTAGAGTGCAAACCCCTGTGTTGTCTACATGACAACTCCCGAGAATTTGCCAACTCCTATGTGAGAAAATATTAAAATAATGCACATTAATTAATATAATATTTACTTTACTCTTTTCAATTTTATTTATTTATTTATTCATGCACTAACTTTAATAATTCCATTTTTCAATCTTAATATATTTATATTTTAATCACACGAATCTAGAATCTTTTAATAATTTTAAATATATTTTCCACTTTTAAATTTCATTTTTCAAAACTTAATTGCTAAAATATTTGTTAGCTTTAATAATAATATTATTTAGTCATTTATTTAAAAATGAACTCCAATATATTATTATTAAAATAAATATTGTCACATTCCAACTTTTAAAGTTTAATTATTTTATTTTCAAATTTAATTATTTTATTTAATTAATTTCCCAATTAATTAAATAAAATAAATATTAAAATACCATATTAATTTTTCATTTAATTAAACCATTAATTAAATATTTTTAATTAGGCTTAATTAATAGAAAATACATTAGACTCATAAAATAAAATACGAAAAATCCATCATAGCCAAAATACATACAAAATCAAACCAAGGGTTTAAATCACGAATTACGTCATCTAACGCATTCGGAGTGTACTCAACTCGGATACTTGTCCTAATTTTTCAATTAGGACAAATGGCTTAAAGGGTTGGAATTTGGACTTGAGAATTTATCTCCCCTCTCTTATCATTGAGATAATGTGATAGGGTACGCTCATCCTGGCAATTCAGAGAAGTCGATACTTGGTACCTGCAACCTGCATAAAAACCATGCATGTACAAGTACAATATATACTAAACTAAACAGGCAATGGAAAGAAGTGGTGCATCGTGTAGATCCCGACTAGCAAGTGACTACAACTCCCTTCCTCAACCACATCAGACACGCCATACAAAAGCAAACACGCACACCATACACATGCAAGTATGGGGTAAGTATCCATAAGAAAGCACATATGATAATAAACCATCTAGCTAATAACCATCAATAACTGAAATCAATGTAATGATCATCATGCATACATGAAATATAAAGTCTAAGTGATCTCATCACATAATAAATTGAATCCATAGCACAATATCTGATAATCTCATAACAATGTTGCTAACCATCAACATAAGACTAGCCCCAAAAGAGCTCGACAATGACAACAAAAATGCGATCTAGGGGTAGGCACTACAATCTCATAGTCATTATGAAAAGATGGTAGCTCAAGTCTTGGGTATTTAATATTCTAGTCTATAAGATTAGGGTGTATCAATAAAAGGGAAGTGGAAGCTTCAAGATTGTTGATGTGGAAGGAATTGTCTTTAGTGAAATCAGAGTTTTAGCCTATAGGAAAAGCTCCAAAGGAATCCAAACCATGAATAGACTTAGAGGGATCATTGTGATCCACTAAAGAAAAGTGCAAGCCAAACTCATCAAACCCTAGATTAGATTCATTGACTATATTTGGTTGGGGTGGTATAGGCATGTATGGAATTCACTCCTAAATCACAAGATGCATCTCAGAGATATTCCCATTCATATTCATCGAAATGAATGCTTTGATTATGAGCTAGTAGTTGAGCAATGTTTTCTCTTATTCTTCCTCTGTTAGGATCTTCATTATTAGATTCATCATATTTCTATTGTCTTAAGGTAGAAGCTTCAACATCATTGTTGATGATCATTGGTTCTTCTCCCCAAAGGAGAGAAGTAGGAAGCATGAAATCCTCTTCTTGGATAGTAGAAAAGGATTGATCATCATTCTCAAATTCACTAGTCATAGGTGCCCTTCTATCGAAACTTGGTAATTCATCCTCTAACCCAAACCCTAGTCCAGCTAAATCTCTACTTTTTGCATAGTTATACAAGATCTTTCTTATCACCAATGAGGGACCATTAGCCATGATAGCCCATGTTTTTAAAAAATTTATAACCTTTCCCATAGAATTTAGGAGAAATGGGAGTAGTGATAGTAACCTCCTCAACATCTTCTTCTTCCCTATAAATCTAAAGAAATAGAGGATTGAACAAAGGTACCAATGATCGTCATGGAGAAAGCCAGAGGCTTCAATTTCTCAAAAGGCCATAAGATCTAGGAGAAACTAGAAAAGAAGAAATGGAATCTAGGGTGTATTATCCCATGCCAAGGTTTGAGATTTTCAATTTTTGTTCACATTCCTTAAAGGATGGTTTGAGCTCACATGAAGAGTGACTATGAGTAACTGGCATTTCAGAAGTAGTGAGCTTATTGATGGACATTGAATTATCACCTAGAATAGCAATATTGGTACCATCGAATGCAAAGTTTATGCAAAGCTTATACAGCTTGCATTTCATGGATCCATGGTCTTCCTAGCAATAGAATGTATGCCAGCAAGATGTATAAAACTTGAAAGACCACATCTTTTTCCATGGGACCCACATAGATAGGTAGCACAATTAGGCCTTTAGAAGGTCATTCAACCTCATCATAGGTTATGATGTTGATTTTCTATCTAGGGTCAATACAAAATTTAGATATGCCTAGCTATTGGATGACATTGAAGGAGATAATATTTAACCTAGAACCATTATCTATCAGGACTCTATGGATGCAAGTATGAAAGATTTGGACTTCAATGTGGAGAGATAGGCTATGGGGATGACTAAGTGGCTTTTCATCTTCTTCAAGGAATGTGTGATAGTGAGTTGAGGAAATTTGATTGACCATAGCTTAGAATCTCTTAGTGTCAATATCTATGGCATCATTCAATGTGTGTAAAGCTTTTTCAAGAATCTCCTTGTCTGAAGGAGATAATTCTAACAACTCAAAGATGGAAATTTGTACAAGGGTTCATTGCAACTGACTAACAAGATCATAATTGGATATAATGTGAGTAGCCACTTGTTTGGATGAGAAGGCATTCTTAGGATCATTTGCAACTTTGAGGACAACCTTGGATTTCCCCCTAGTGATAGTGTTGAGTGTCTCACCATGCAAAGAGGAAGGTTATACTGCCCTAAGAGTTACCTTGGGCCTAGTGTCTCTATATTTATTTAGCATTGTAAGTTTTCAAGACCACCTTAGGCTTCTCATCATCCATGTCATGGTTGGGCTCCTTGTCAAATTTAGGACCCATCATGTAGATATGTTCAATGGGCTCCAATATGTTTATGACATTGTCTATATCAGTATAAGTATAGTGGATCTTGGCATCATAGTTTTTCTTGTTAGCATGGGATGATTCCCCTTTTTTATATTCAGGTAATGGTTGATTATAGGCTTTATGATCAAAAATTTTAATTAGGCCATCTATAACAACCTTGCCTACATCAATGAGGTCATGAATAATATCCTTAAACTCAAAAAAAAAAATTGGTGTTATATCCCTTACTCCTATGATAGTTATAGAAATGATCATCACTTTACCAAGTAGTCTTGATGGGTGGGTCATAGGGTTGGGAGTTTTCTAGAAGCATGACAAGCTTAATTGCAAGCAAGGTCTCTAGGACCACTTCATATGATTCTACCATTGGTGTATAGGCATGCTTCAATTTAGAAGACTTCTTGGTTTTGGAAAAGGTTTGAGACTTTGAAGTCTCTTGTTGTTTGGCAGTATAGATGGCATTAGAGAGGTTGAAAGTTGATTCCTTGGTCTTAGGAGTGTCTACTACTTTATCATTGATGATGTACTTATTCTTGTTCCATGGTTTATTCTTTCCTTTCCATTGCCATTTCCACTTCTATCTTTGTTTAGCATAATGGCACCTTTCTTAATAGCAACATCCTCAATATAGTAAGTACCTATGATGATGTTATTAAAGGATGTGAAATTTTTTCTAAGGTCATAGTAGAGTTCAAGTACAAGTGTGTTGACAAAATGTCAATTTTCTCGATCTCAAGAATCTACAAAGAGTACCTAGAGTAAAAAGCTCTCCAACATTGGAGGTATGTAGCAAAAGGTTCACCTTGTTTTTTCTTGATATTGTACAAGTCCATCATAGTGATATGTTGTTGAATGTTAAAAGAATATTTCCAAATTAATCATTGTGCAAGTGTTTCAAATGACCCAAGGAGAGGTGACAACTTTGTGAACCATTCCATAGCTTGGACCCTCAAGCTCTTAACAAACAACCTCATAAGATAAGTGTCTTCATGCATAAATTCCATGCTAAGAGCATATAATTTCTAAAAATGATCATGGGTATCTCCATTTCCATTATATTTTTCATATTTTGGAACCTCTATAGCCCTAGAAAATGGGACCATATAAAGATTTCTATCGAATGGAAGAGCACGTATAGATTCTACAAAAGAAGTCTTAGGTTTTAATTTGGAAACTTGTAATTGAGCAAGTTGGTTTTTAAGTTCTTGCATTTCTTCCCTTAAGATTTCAGCCTCAATAGGTTACACTTTTGAATGATTCATTGCACATCAAAGTCATGTGGGAGTTTCCATCCCCTAGCTATCATGTATTGTAAATATTGGTCACCATTATGTTGTAAGTCTTTTAGCATTATCCTTTTGGCAACTTCATCTTGTTGAAATTGCATAAGATCTTCACTAGTGACTTCATCATTGACCTCACTTTCATGATGAGACTGTGAGTGTCTAGGTGGTGATGGACATGCCTCTATGTGTATTCTAGGGGATCTAGGAGGTGTGTTATTTCCATAATTTCCACCAATAGGATTGCTATTGAAAGGATTACTATAGTAACTGTGTCTATTTTCAGCATTACGTGCATGAGCATTAGTTTGGCTTGATGATAGGATATTTCTCTAGTGGCCATGTGTATGGCCTCTTGTAGTCTTTCTCTGTCTAAGCACACATATTCTTCTAAGTGGTGTTTCCTCTCTTCAACATGCATGGTGAGTGACACATTGTCTTCATCCCTGGGAGTATCAAAGGGTGTATTAAAATGGTTCTCAAAGCTATAAAGAGGGTTATACCAAGTGTTAGCCTCTTTTGGCTTATCAGATATAGGTTCCTCCGCACAAGAATGTCCATGAGGACATCTAGTTGGAGTCACAAATTTTTTTAAGGTGAATGAAGAATGACTCCCTTGACTGACTTGGAACCTAGTCACAATTATCATGTAAGGATATATCCTTGTCTAATGGGATGAGGTAAACCTTTGTAGATTTGGAGCTTGTATGATCAAGAATGATCACTTGTCAAAGATTAAATAAGTGAGTGGTTGTCAAGAGTTCTCAAGAACTTATAGCACTAATGAATTGAGCCAAGAGGATGAGCAAGAAGCTCGATAGCAAGTAGCTAGAATAACAAGGTAATTGGATTTCAACAAGTGACCATTAGAGACATTTTTAGGTCATATCTCACAAACTAGACCCATCTTTTCAACTTAGAATAGTACCTAACACAAAGATTTTAGACCAAACTCAGGTAGGAAGAAGTGATGACACCCCTAAATCAGCTATGATGCAATTCTGACTCAATTTTTGGAAGCAATAGAGGTTGAGTGATACTTTTTAGAAACCAAGTGATACAAGATTAGAAATAATTATTGTACGATAGACCTTCCTATAGTTGGGTGATACTTTTCACTCATGCGATAGTTTTCTTTAAGTTGTGTTATAGACTTGAGGAGGAGCATGTGATAGACTGTACAATATGCATGGAATACTTTAGCAGGTGTGAAATATCACATAATATTTCTCAAAAGGTCATGCAATAAAGGGTTAGTGAACTATGGAAAATGCAACTTGAAGCTTGAAAAAATTATGTTTTAGTTTGGTTTCTTGAACTTTTCATACCAAAATGTAGTATTGATAGTATAGGTCTTCAATTTGTAGTAAAAAATAGCATGGTTTAAAAATAGTAAGGGAAAATTCACACATCTCAAATAGTTGGACAAGGGACACAACAACCTTGCCAACACAAGTAATTGTGATATCAAAAATAAAAATTCCTACAAATGATAACAAGATTTTTGATGTTCAAGAATGATTACATAGGTCTTTTCACATTTGAAGACACATTCCAAGAAATACTACCTAAGGTCATAGTTCATTATTCGACACCTTAGCCCATGCTTGATGCCTCTTCACCTTACACCATTCATTTTTAGAAAAGGCTTCCATTCATAGCACTCCCCTTAATCCCAATACAAGATACCTTAATTACCTTGCAGTGAGTAATAGACCTTGTGACTACAAGAGTACCTTAAGCATTCTTGGCTAGCTTTTTCCTCATGGTCTCAATCCCATAAGTACTCATATTAAGCAAAGATAAGCACTATGTCTACCAAAATTCTATGTCCTTGATAGCCTTGAGTTTATAGTGGGTCAAAATAGCCAAGTTTTCTTGTCCCCACTTAGATCATTCCTCTTGATCACTCAAGAGAAAGCCCATTAAAGGATTCTAGACTAAAAAAAATGGATCCACTTTTGGAGGTCAAAATTTATTATTCACTGCAAGGGTGAAGAGCATACTCTCATATTCCAATCATTTCCTGCAAACACACCAAGAAGCTTAATTATCCCACTTAATTTCAAAATCTAAGGGTGGGTCAAGATTTTTGATTCACCCCAAGGGTGAAAAGCATAAATTCCTACCACCAAAAGACCCTACTTGCAAGTTTTATGTGCCTAAAAAAATGAACAAATAGTATATTTATGCACACAAAATGAAAGAAATACAAGCATACTTGTTTTATCTTATGCTTTTAGGAAGCCCTGCAAACAAGAATTGGTATCTTGCTAGCATTGAGTCTTTGACATGCATTCTTTTATAGCAATTTTGCAAGCATTTTTAGAGAAACCCTACAAACAAAAGGTGTTAGTCCAATAAAGGGTTAGTCCAACATAAGATAGACAATGAATAGACCTAAGAAACCCCAAAAATAGAATGTCAAAGACTCAAAAATGATCAAATAACTCAAACAACAGTCAGTTCCAAGAAGGATGACATTTTTTTCCTGATACAATATCGTATGATACTTTTCAGTATACATAGATGATACTTATGTTCTACGTGATATTTCTTAACATACCCGTGTAATAGAACTTACTATACTGGTGTGACAGACTCTTGTATAGGTGTGTGATACTTTAATTGGTAAAGAATCACACTATAGTACTAATAAATATTGTACGATACTGATAAAGTATCGCACAATAATTACTACTACAAAGAAAAACAATTACAAAAATAGCAAGTGAAAATGCAAGACAAAAATGAAAATAGAGAGGAAAAACCAAGATGTCTTTTCCCATGGTGGGCACCAATAATGTACACTATAATTGTGCACCTCCCCAAGCCCTTCTATCTAAGGTCTTCTGTGAGTAGGAAAGCTTGAATGGCAACTTAAAGATTTGTAGTCATGGAGTGCAAAGTGTATGCATAAGCATAGAAAGAGCTCTCAGCTAAGCCTTAGAGATGTAACCCTTGATAATAAACCATGAAATAGGAGACTTATGTGGAGAAGAACAAGAGTACTAGTGCCAAAGAAACTCTTGAGTATGCAATGGAAGAATTAACTATGTTAGAATGAAATATAATAATGCAACTAAGCTAAGCATATGAAAGTATTACAAACCATACTAATTAAGCTAAGTGATCTATGTTATTACAAAGGAAACTAAGCTACTTGCAAATGAACTATACTAACATGGATATGAAAAGAATGAGACAAGAAGCAAGAAGTTCTCCACAAATGCTCCAAGAACCTGCAAGTAAGCTTGTAGTATTACATTAGCTCAAAATCGGGATCCTTAGAGAAGGAGTGATCTCTCCCTTTTAAAGTTCTATAGACAGTTAAGATCAAGATCAAAAAATGAGGGATCAAGGGTGGGGGTTTACTTTTAGCATGATCCATGTGCAAGATCATGTCAAGCAATGAGAGATAGTTGACTTTTCATGTGAGATATAGCCTTTTCTTTTAATTTGAAAATAGGAAAAAGAATTTATGTGTGCACATTGAGTGGGTTAGAAGAATGGGGTCTTTTATTTAATTAAAATGGGACATGTTGTCTTAATCAAATGTGGACTTAGGATATTGTGGTCAAACTATAGGTTAAAATAAAATAAATTAAGATTAGGAATTTGGCCTTGGGAAATGATTAAATAATTAGCCAAAATGCTAAGAAGGGGGATAATAGTCTAGATGACCATTTTTAGGTGATTACAATTACAAGTTACATACACATTGTTAATGTGGCTTTATTAGAGGATTTAACCAAAAGATCATCTAGACCTTATCACTCTTTGATCTTGTCTAAAGAGTGGCATGATCTAAAGGACTTATAAACATCACTAATTGATGCTACCATATAATATTTCATAGACTTTTTAGGTCCACTCATCTTTTCAAAAAAAAATTAAAATGATTAGAAAGTAACAGTAGACATGGTTTGTTAAGTATAGAAATTACCTTTGCTAGTTAATATCTTTATTATTATCTCTTTCTCCTTTTGATCTCCCATTCGGTTGATTCACAGCTTCACTTTCACCAACTCTACTCCTTGCTTTCCTTTTCTCTTATTAGTTCACCTTGATTTTTTCTTCATTGTACTCATAACAACTTCGGCAAAATAATCAACATGTTCAACATTATGATTAGCAACAAAAATTGTCTTAAGTTCCTCCTTAGATAGTCATTTTGATGCTTCATGATTCTTCCATCTATTATCACTAAATCACCTTGTCAATTCCATATTAAATGTAATTAACCATTTAGAAAATAGAACTTTGCATAGAAATTTGTGCACTTCCTTATCTTTCTTTAATCTCCATCATTAGATCCTTCTTGAATTTTCTCAACCATAGATCTTGTAAATTACTTTGTCTTTTACCTTTGACCATCTCAAACTTTCCATATTTCTATAAAATATTTTCCTTAGATTCCAATTACCCAAACTTGTTCTTCCAATTGTTACTCAATAAACATAATGTTTCACTTGGGTAAAATAGTACTTGATTGATACTAAATTTTCTTGAGAAATACTAGATTTCTTCTTACTTTGACAAGTTGCTTGGTAAATATTATAATATCACTATCCAAATTGCAAATACCCATTGAATATTGTACTTATGAATTCTATCTTCAACAAACTTTCTTCAAATCCTCTCCATCAATCATAATGATATAGTACTCTACTAAGTTATAATAATGCCTATCCAACTAATACTTTGACATCAATGACAATATAACATAGGATATGACTCTCTTACGTTGATAGCATTACCTATTACATTATCAATTAGGGCTAATAATCTCCCCCCTTGACATTGATCAAAACACATAACATATGATTTTACATTAAAAAACATTATATAAGGTAATCAAAAGTATCTATTATCAAAAGCATAACTTTTTAGCTCTTTGACTTCATCTTCAAGATCTTTATAGCTTGGTTTGTATCTTCAATATGAACAAAAATACTTTTCAACATATCTCCCCCTTTAATATGATCTCATTTTGTTCAACATTCTTCTGATTTCTTCATCCTTCATAATCTCTTTTTAGTATATTCTCCCCTTTATACATTCTCACCCTTTGATAGCAATGCCAAAGGTCATTATAAATTTATAAATTTTAATATGAAACTTATAAAACCTTGTAGTTGTCCTTGTACCTTGCATGTATAGTATTCATTAGTTTCATCACAGTTCTCTTCAAAATTTCATAAATGTTCTTAAAGTGTGAACTTTTAAATCAACTCCATACATATATTACATTTCATCCATGAATTAATAAAAGCATGCATCTTCACCTAGTGAATTTTTTATAAGGGTAGGACCCCTAGTTTTCCTCTTAGATACTCAAAAGCATCATTAGGCTATGATTTAGTAAATATAGCTACAACTATTTTTTAGACTTCACATATACAACTCTCACTTGTTTCTCTTGTACTTGCTCCCTCAAATAATGACACTTTATTGATGTGTTCTTTATTTTTGCATTCATCACTGCATTTATTCAAATATTTATTGAACTAGTGTTATCCCAATAAATAGTAACAGGCTTGATTACCTCTTCTCACATTCCTTCTAGTGGTTTCTTAATCCATACAATATTCAAAAAATAAATTGCACCGAAAACACATTTAGCTTCAGTAATAGATTGTGAAATACAACTTTGTTTCTTGTTTATCCATGTTATTAGTCTTTCTCCTAGAAAGAAAGCTCCACAACTTGTTCTTTTTCTATCATCCACATTACCATCCCATTCAGCATCTATGAAGACTTTAAGATTAAATTCATCCTCTTTTTTACACCATATGCCATAATCTTCAGTTCTCTTAAGATATCTGATAATCCTATTCATGATATTCATGTGTGTCTTCTTTGCATTAGATGAAAACCTTGCAATAATTCTAATAGCAAGTGCAATATCTAGTCTAATATTTATAATGCACTACACTTTACTGATTATAGACTTTTATTAAGTCTTATTAACCTCACCATTAGTGTTTCATTTTGATTATTTCACTCTAGTCACCATAGGTATATTGTTTGGCTTAGACTCCTCCATCCCAATGTCTTCAAGATTTCTATCACATACTTAAATAGAGTCATGTATATACCTTTCTTTGTTTGATACACTTGTAGTCCAATGAAGAATTTTATCTCACCAAACATTTATATCTTAAATTATGTACTCATTTGTTCAACAAATGTCTTACTCAACATGACATTTCCACCGAATATTATATCATCAAGAAATATCTCAGCAATCAATACCATATCTTCAAATTCATTTTTCAAACATAGTGACTACTTTCACTTATTCTTGTAAACCAAATCATTATGAGATAATAATTTAACCTTTCATACCATGCTCTTAGTTCTTATTTCAATCCATGCAAAAAAAAATTCAACTTGTAGACCATGTTCTCTTGATCAAGTCCAATGAATCCTTTAGGTTGTTCAAGATATACTTCATCTTAAAATATTTTATTCAAAAATGCAAATTTGATGTCTATTTGATATAATTTAAACTTCTTGTATGTACCATAAGCCAACAATAATCTTACTCCTTCCAATCTCTCCATAGGTGAAACAATTTCACCATAATCTATTCATTCTTCTTGTGCATAACCTTTGCAAACTAATCTTGCCTTGTTCCTTACCATTTCTCCATTCTCATTCAGCTTATTTCTAAAAATCCATTTGGTTCCAATCAAATTCTCATCAACAAGTCTTAGAACTAATACCCAGGTACTATTCTTCTTAATTTGATCAATCTCTTCATTCAAAGCATTAACCCAGTATTCATTATCCAATGTAGACTTTATTGTTCTTGGTTCAAAATCAACAATTAAAGAAGTACTATATCTTAACATACTTCTTGGTTGTATTCCACCACTTCTATCTCCAATTATTTGTTTAGGTGAATGGTTCTTGCTCAAATATTTGGCCAATATAGATTTAGTTCTTTGATTTCTATCAATTTCTTCACTTGATAGGGGTTAAACTTCTTCCTCGGTTTGAACTATTTGATGCTCGAGTAAAGCAATTTGTAAGTCAGGTGTCACTGATTAATGCCCCATGGATCATTGTCATAACTTGGGTAGTGTATCAAGTGTCTCTTCATAGGCATATACAAATTTGTTATAACCTCCAGGTTCTTTCTTTCCACATCATTCCTTTCTAAAAACTCCTCAAATCTTACATTTGAACTTTCAACCATCTTGTTAGTAGCTATGTTCAAAATTTATAAATTTTCTCTTAGATGAGTAACCAAGGAATATACCTTCGTCTCCTTTCATATCAATTTTTTCATTCCTTGTATCTTTGTGAATATAGTACCTATTTTCAAATATTTTAAAATAACTTACATTAAGTGCATGACCATACCAGAGTTCATTGGGTATTTTTCTTGTCCCTTTCTTCAATTGAACTTGGTTGAGAGTGTAAATAGTAATGCTAATTTCTTCTCTCCACAATATTTGAGAAACCTCCTTCTCAATCATCAATGTCCTTGCACAATCCATAATTGATCTATTTCTCCTTTTAGAAATCCCATTTTATCATGGTGTCCTTGATGCAAACAACTCTCTTTTAATACCATTCTTAGCACAATAGTGAATTTAGCAAATAGAAATTCACCATCTCTATCAGATCTTAAACATTTCAAAGATTTTCCAATTTCCTTTTCAACTCTGGCTTTATACCATTTGAACATATCAAAAGCATGATATTTTACCTTCATAAATGTGACAATCATCATTCTTGAATAGTCACCAACAAACAATACGAAATATTTATCACCATAGTAATGTTTAGCACCAATAGGACCACATAGATTTGTATGCATTGATTCCAAGATATCAATTGAACTATGTGTCTTTCTATAAAACTAGACTTTTTTATCTTATCGAGCTAACATTACTTACAAAAATAATTATTTGGTTTTTATAGATTTGGTAAACCTGTTGCTATTTTCTTTTCTTTCTCCATGTTATAAATGTTCACATGACACAACCTTTAATGTTATAACCATACATCCACAATTTTAGCAAATAAAAATGTTTCAATAGTAAGATCAAGATAAAATAGAAACAATTTTTTTTTAACCCTAGTCCAACTAGATATCCTTCATCATTAAAGATTTTGACTTTTCTATTCTGACATTCCAACTTGTGACTTGAGTTGTTCAATTGTGCAACACTCAAAAGATTATACTTTAGCCCTTGAGACCAATATGCATCATCACATCAGATCTTATCATTTAGCATTAGTGATCCTTAACCTTTCATTAGGCATGGAACATCATTACCCAGCTTAGTAATTCTACCATTGTCAATTTCTTCAAATTTATCAAACTTACTTAGATCACTAGTCATGTGATGTGAGCATCTATTATCAATAATCCATGAGTAATTCTTACTAACATGTGAAATAAGGATAATTTCACTTTCAAACCTTTCATCATTTTGATCTTCTTTGATTGCAACATAAACCATCTCAACTACTTCATTTTCATCATCAAAACTGGACCTAATATTCTCTTCTTCAGCAATATAGCATGACTTCTT
The DNA here is from genome assembly GCA_028749045.1 of Cupressus sempervirens. Lineage (NCBI taxonomy): Eukaryota > Viridiplantae > Streptophyta > Pinopsida > Cupressales > Cupressaceae > Cupressus > Cupressus sempervirens. Next base: position 509,548,047 of record CM053786.1, read on the forward strand.
TCCTTTTCTTTTGTAATCTTTGTTCTTTCTATAATTGTAATCTTTCTTGTCATTTCAATCAACCTTACTTCTATTAGGAAATTTTTTAGAAAAGTGACCAACCTCATTTCATTTGAAACAAATTAGGGGCAATTTACCTTTGTATTTACCTTCACCCCTTTACAATATTCCTACCAGCAATGCTTCAAGTTGATACAAATAATCCTCGGATTCAGATTCACTTTCCTCTTCACTTTTCTTTTCTTTCCTAGAACTTCCAATGGTTAGAGGATATTTAAATGCATTTCCAATTGTAAACATTTTATTATCATAGTTTCTCAACTCAAATGCAATCAACTAAAAAACTAAACTATTTACCAGGAATGGATCTCACTTCTTGAAAGTAGAAACTTTGATAGCAAAAATAGGTAGAAGAATTATGAGAACTTTACTTACAATTTTAGAGTCATTGATACAACCTCCAACATCTTTTATTACACCTACAACTTCTTTGATTTGGTTTACATACTTGGTGGCACTTTCATTTTCTTTCATTCTCATGTCATCATACTTTCCTTTGAGACTTTCAGCTTTAGCTCTTCTCACATTATCATCTCCTCCATGTAAAAGTGTTAATTTTTCCCACATTTGTTTGAAAATAGTGCAATCCTTGATATCATCAAACTTGGCATCATTGAGTGAAGAAGCAATCTCAATCATCAAGATATTGTGATTTCTCTTTTCATTCATTTTATCCATAGTCAAAGGACCACTAGGTATAGCATATCTACGTTCTAACCAATGTGTGACATATCTCCAATTTTACATAGATGAAACTTCATTATATCCTTCGATAACGAGAAGTTATCTTTTTTCAGTCTTGGCACCTCTCTCTTATACATCTTTAATCTATTTCTCAAGTTCCTTTAAACTTCTTTCTCAAAGCACTATTCTCTAATACTAATTATTAGATAAATGAGGGGGGGGGGAGGGGGTCAGTTATATTCAATTGTCCTATAGTCCCTTAAAACCATTTTAGTACAAAAAAACTTCATAAACATTAATAGAAAATACTCGGTGTACAGATCCAATTTATCATTTAACTCTTTCAACCATTTTACTTCGAACTCTTAACTTACTATTCCTTGCATAATTGTGTATAAGTAAAATAACCTAGTTATTATTGAAACGCCCCGCCAAGGGATCCAAAAGAATTAAACTAAAGTTTCACTAAGTTTGGTAGCATTTTTATTTTTTTTGAAACATGAAAGTTAAACCATTCACAACATACACATAGTAGCAGAAGCAATAACAACATTCAACTGAAAGTATATATATATAAACATACATAATAGGTTACATTCCTTAAGGATCCCTTAACATTGAATCACATTTAAATTAACTAATATTGATTCCATCTAACACCACATCCACATGAAATAATAATGAAAAGTCAAACGTTCTTAAACAATATACTTTTGTTCCAAATGTCCCTTAGTAAACTAACTTTCAAAATGCTCAATCATCCACTATACATGTCACAGGGTATGAAAGACATAAAAGAATATACATGTGTGAAAATAAAGTACATCATCCTATTCTAATCCATGATGCAAGTGCAATAAAGTAAATGAAACCATATTCCATACGTGATACATCATCATAGAAGATATAAACATCCATCGTAAAAGATAACCATGCATCATAAACACAACTAACTAAGTGCATGGTTCCTCCCAACCATAAATAGCATCATTAGACCATTGTGGCCCCTAGCCATCCCTCTGTGCATAACATCCCAAGTCACCAAAGAGATCATTGGTATTATCATAGTAGGAATGTCACTCCTAAAACATACTACATCATATGCAGAAAGAAATCCAACATGCTACGACATATGCATAAGAAATCTAATCATGCAAAATAAGCCATAAGATAAGTATATAACATCATCTATCATATGCTAATCATCAATATAAGGATACATGTCCATCATCATAATCCAAGAATAGAATGAAGATAGATGCCAACAAAGAATGCTCCAGCCATGGTGTCTCAAATAGATCTCAAATGGTAAGAGTGAAAAAGCACTAGCACCTGATCGCGTGGAACCTAAATGGCCCACTCCCACCATGCTGAGGAGATAGTCTCAAGTCCCAACAAGATATCAAATCACATAGCATAGTCTCAAGTCCCAACAGGATATCAAATTACATAGCACAAGTACTCTCTAAGTCCAAGAATCTTAAAAGTATACTAACTCAAAGGTTCCAACATAAACTGACATCTATACCCAGAGGCACACAAGACACATAGGAAACCTACTATGTAAGCGAAAAAGTGTCATCACACAAATAACACGAGAGTTACCCTGGTAGTCTCTCACTAGACCTCAACCCCCTAGTGATCCCTATGCAGCCACCAGTATCCTCTTGTACTGACGAGGCATACTACGGAATGAAAAGTCGCAACCAAGTATTCTCTCTACTCCCATCCTAGTTTGTACTAGCACTCAAGGCATGGGCGAGAACAAACAATTATCTTATTAGGTTCATTAAGTCAGTATTTAGTGTAATGTTTTCACTTATTAAATAACTTACAATGAGTTACCCTAGCAGCCACTTAGGGCCCCGGCCCCCATTGTAAGCCACTTCTTGACACTACATGTAGATATCCTACCCTAAGGTCATGAAATCACAAAAGCACAGAATTACCTCAGCCCTATACAAGCGACTAGAAGGCATCATAAAGATCATAATAACATATCAATTCTTTGCGAGCAACTAAAGAGCATCAAATGACAAATCACAGTGTCCATCAGTTCCCATCAAACAACCAGAAAATATCTCATAATAACATTGTTCAAAGACTTCCAAAATGGTCAAGTCATACATGTCACATCATGACATCATCAAGATCAAATAAACACTTCAGTCCCATCAAGGCGACTGGAAAGTAATCCAAATACAACTGATCGATGACTCATAAATGGTTACATATATCATAGCTTACATAGGAAGATTGGAAGCAATATCAATTAGTAAACCACACACATCATAGAGAATGCCATATCATAACCATGGTTGGGTTTAAAAATATTGAGATTAAAAGACATCAGCATGACATCACAAATCATAACCCTCCAACCTCTGGTAGACATCCTATAATTAGTCAACAATCTAGTCATCCCAAAAACCCAAAAACCCGAAATAGATAGTATAGAGAAAACACAAAATGCAAGCATATATTTTGGTTCATTAAAATAACTTAGTTGAATTAAATATGGGGTTCTCAGTTTTCATTTAAGAGTTAAATATCAAGTGAAAGAAAATTGCTAGTCTTCCTTATAACTAACCTATGTATTAATTTGAGATTCTCCCCCATAACTCTGTTGGAACAATTCTCTAAGGTGATCCAAGAATTTATTATATATATAAGTTATTTTGATAATGACCCCCATCGTGTTTCAATGGATCAATTGAAAACTTAATAAAAGCAATTATAAATTCCCCCTCATTAATATTTATCCTTCATCCTAGACAAATTACATCCAATTAAATTAAATTTATACTAATAAACTATAATACTACAAGATGAGTAATTATTAAAAGAAATAAAACTATTAATAAAATTTTATTTATAATAAATATAATAATTATTAATTAAAAATATATATAATAATTAATATTTTAAAAAATTATTAATATTTAATAATGTTAATTCTTAATAAAAATATTATAATAATAATAAAATCGAAATATTAATAATCAATACACTTATAACATTATCATTTTATTTTTTAAATAACAAAATAAATACATGTCACGGGTACGCAGTACCCTACTGTCGCAGGGCCTATGATGACAGCGGGTATAGAATACCCCTATCGTCATAGTACCTACGACGGTAGGTACTCTATGACTCGTAGGGTACATGGGGCACGGGTTTCGTCCCTCCCATTATAAAATTTCAAAAAAAAAAAATTATTATTAAACGTTTTCAATAAATGTTTTTCCCAAAGTGCTTCAGATTAAATTTTTTTTATAATTTCATTTACAACAAAATTAAAATGTTTTTCCTCTATATCATTTTTTAATATAAATTCTTTTATTTATAATTTAAATTACAAAAGCTGCACAACCTTATGTTTTAAAATGAATATATATATATATATATATATATATATATATATATATATATATATATATATATATATATATATATCAAGATCAAATCTAAAGTATGAATGCAATGTATCCATTTTTTTTAGATTCACCTATTCAATCCTTATAATAGGTTTGTCCATAAGCATTTAAAACCCTAGTCCCATAAATTCCTTAGATCTATGGATGCGGGGTTTCTCATACAGAATGTTAAATATCCATGACAAGATTGCATATAACTGGAACATTCACACATGGAATCCTTAAAAATCATTTAGAAAACACGAAGAAGATAGGAAGTGGAAGAAGCGAAATAACATGTGCAAAAATCATGAGTGTCTACCTGGACACTGATGCTACTTCACTTCTCCTCGAAATCTATAGAGCAAAGCCCCTTCTTTCTCCAACGTTTGCCGGCTCCACCTAAAATTGCTCCTCGAGCTACTAGGAGTGCTTGAATTTAAAGACCTCTCAAGAAGCACCTAGAATGTCTCTAGAAACAACCAGAAGATAAGATAAGCATTGACAATTAAGCACGAGCCTTTTCTAGCCCTTTAGATGAGTCACAAGGTTGTAGACACCATGTGCTTAATTTGTGCGCTCACTCCTGCGTTGTAGACATACATGCATTCAAGAGGTGCGCATACTCCTAGGTAGACTTATGACTTTTATTTTAATTCTCTTATTATTATTATTATTATTTATTTATTATTTCATTTTTTTTTAATTTTTTTTTTGTTTGATTTCTTTTATTTAATCCTTTTACTCAATTATTTCCCATTTAATTAATTTTAAAAAAAATCATAATATCATATTAGTTTTATTTTTTTCCCATAATAATTAAATCTTTTAATTTTATACTTAATTAATAAAAAAATTCACCAAAGAACTCCAAAATAAAATATGAAAATCCATCATAGAAAAATCCATACAAAATCAATCTAAGGGGTTAAAATCATGAATTACGTCATCTAATACATTCGATACGTAAAACATCTTAGATACTTGTCTTACCTTTCTAGGACAAATGGTTTAAGGGTTTAGGATTTGGACTTGAGAATTTATCTCCCCTCTCTTACCATTGAGACAGTGCGATATGGTATGCTCATCCTGGGAATTCAGGGAAGTTAATACCCAGTACCCTCAACCTACATAAAATCCATACATGTACATACTATATATATATATATATATACATACACTAAGCTAAACAGGCAATGGCAGGAAGTCGTGCATCATGTAGATCCCGACTAGTAGGTGACTACGACTCCCTTCCTTAACCACATCAAAAATGCCATACATAAGGAGAACAAACACGCACACCATACACATGTAGTATGGGGTAAGTATCCATAAGACAACACACACATATAATAATCCATTTAGCTAAACATCATCAAAAATTGAGAATAATGTAATAATCATCGTGCATAGATGAAATGTAGAGTCTAAGTAATCACATCATATATCAGCTAAATCTGTAACATAATGCTACTAACCATCAACATAAAACTGACCTAATAGAGTTCGGCAATGATAGCAACAATGTATCTAGAAAAAATGTAAACTAGGGCAGGTACTGCATCCACCCCCCAGGATTAGGCTTACTCCTGGAAGCCTACAAACAAGTAGGGATATAAATCTTGTAATCTAGTTGCATCCTCCCATGTAGTTGAAGAGTCATCAGCAGGGTCCCATTGGACCCTTACCTACTCTATGGTTCGACCCCTAAGGGTCAACTCCCGCTGCTCCAGAATATGAACCAACTCCAAAGCCAGCAGCCCATCCTCTACCTGCAATGCATTCCAATCAAGAACATGTACTACATCAAGAATATACTGCCTAAGTACTGAAACATGGAAAACATCATGAATGTGAGCTAGGCTGGGCGGTAAAGCAAGGTGATAAGCAACTGGGCCAATCCTCTTAAGAATCTCGAATGGTCCCACAAAGTGACGTGCTAGCTTCAAACCCTTACCATATCAAATCAAACTCTTTCGCGAATGCACTCTCAAGAATACCTTGTCTCCCACAGCAAACTATTTATCTGTCCTATGTGCATTAGCATACTTTTTTCTACCTATCCTATGCCATAGTCAAGTGCTCACGGATACGCACTACCTATTGCTCCATATCACAAAGCATCTCAGGACCCAATAAGATGTGATCCTTAAGATTGTCCCAACTCAAAGGTGTATGATAAGGACATCCATATAAAGCCTAGAATGGTACCATGCTAATAGAACTGTGATACCCATTGTTGTAAGAAAACTCCACTAGGTAGAGATAGTCCTCCCAATGTGTCTGTCTATCCATCACATACATCCTTAACATATCTTCTAGTACCTGATTCACTCTCTTTGTCTGACCATCTATCTTTGGGTGATATGCAAAACTAAAATTTAATTGTGCTCCAAGCTCATGCTACAACGATGTCCAGAATGCAGATGTGAATACAGGATCCCTATATGAAATGATCTTTCGGGGAATACCATGTAGTCTCATGATGTCATGCATGAAGACATTAGCTACAAAAACTGCCATGTAGGAAGACCTGATTGGTGGAAAATGTGCCATCTTAGTCAACCGATCAATGGTGACCATGATAGCATCATGACGATGACCAGTCATAGGTAATCCTACTATGAAGTCCATAGAGATGATGTCCCACTTTCATGAAGGAATGATATTTTGTTGCAAGAGTCCTATCAGATGTTGGTGTTCTACCTTGACTCTCTGACACTCAAGACACCTAGCCACATAATCATCAATATCATGCCTTATCCTGGACCAATAGAATAAATGTCGCAAATCAGCATGCATCTTCTTGACACCTAGATGTGCTAAGTAAGGTGCACGATGGGCCTCTGCTAGAATCAAGGTGTGAAGTTCATCTAGTAGTGGCACATAAATCCTTCTTGAATGTCTCAAAAGACCATCTGACTCTAGGACATAGCCAGAAAACTTACCCTCCAAAGGTCTCCCTGAATCTATTTCTCTGCACACCTCCTAGTACCAAGAATCTGTAGGAAGTGCCTGAAGAATCTGACTCCTCAAATCAACACTAAGAGTCATAGATGATATCACATGTCTCCTACGACTCAAAGCATCTGCCACCACATTCTCCTTTCCTTGAATGTACTTTACCTTGAATTCATACTCACATAGAAATTCTATCCATTGCCTCTAGCGAGCATTCAAATTAAGCTAAGTGAAAATATACTAAAGACTGTGATGATCACTATGTAGTTTGAATCTGTGCCCCAACAAGAAATGTCTCCACCTTGTCAAAGCATGAACTACCACTACTAACTCAAAATCATGTGTAGGATAATTTAGCTCGTGGTCCTTGAGCTTACGTGATTCATATGCAATCACCCATCCATTCTGCATCAAAACTACTCCAATCCTTTCAAGGGAAGCATCTATACATACCATGAAATCACCTTCCAGATCAGGTACTACTAAGATCATTGTGCTGGTCAAAAGCTCCTTGAGCTTCCAAAATGCTTCCTCGCATTTCTCCATCCATATAAACTTATTTCCTTTCCTCTGAAGGGAAGTGATAAGATGCGCTATTCTGGAGAAGTTTTGGACAAATCTGCAATAATTACTAGCTAGACCCATGAAACTATGAATCTCTGACACATTAGTGGGTGTAGGCCAATCTACTATTGCCTGGATCTTTGCAGGGTCTACAAAAATACCATCACCTGATATGACGTGCCCTAAATACTGTATCTCTGATTTGAAGAATTCACACTTAGCCACATTGGCATAAAGTTGATTGTCTCTCAAGCACTACAAAACCAATCACAAGTATTCCTCATGCTCCTTCTAATACTTTGAATATATCAATATATCATCAAGGAACACAAGTACAAACCTATCAAGATAAGATTGAAACAACCCATTCATCAAGCTCATGAAAATTGATGGAGCATTTGTCAGCCCAAAAGGTACCACTGTGAACTCCTGGTGTCCATAGCGAGTTCAGAAAGTGATCTTGTGAATGTCAACTTCCTTTATGAGAAGTTGATGGTATCCTGACTTAAGGTCAATCTTGGAGAATATTGTAGCTCCCTTGATCTAATCAAATAATTCATCGATCTTTGGTAGAGGATATCTATTCTTTATTGTCACCTTATTCAGCTATCTATAATCAATACAAAGGCGCAAAGAACCATCTTTCTTTTTCACAAAGAGCACTAGAGCTCCCCATGGTGACACACTAGGTCAAATGATCCCTTTGGCCAAAATTTCCTCTAGCTGAAGATGCAACTCACCTAATTCTTGTGTAGTCATATGATAAGGATCTCTAGAGATAGGCTCCACTCCTGGAATAAGGTCAATGCTCAAATCGATGTCCCTCTTTGGGGACATGCCTGGAATCTCACTCAAAAAAACATCAGCATACTCCTATAAAATTGGGTGATCTAAAGTCTTTCTAATAGGATCTTCCTCATCAAGCTCATTTACCATAACAACAAATATCTGACATTCCTTACAAAAAATCCACTTCAATTGCATAGCAAAAATCATCCATAGAGACATAGGCCTTGGTATCCCAACAATCTTCACACCCTTCCCTTGGTCATCTTGACACATAATAATCTTCTTCCTATAGTCTATACTAGCTCTATGAGAGCCAAGCCAGTCCATACCTAAAACCTCATCATAGCAACCAAGAGGTATAACCTGAAGGTTAACTGTAGTATCAAATCCTCCTATGCTAAGCCCACACTTATGAATTATGGAATCTATGGAGACCTTAATGCCTAAGGCAAGTTCCACTTGCCAACCATGATCTTGCTTCACCACTTCTAGCTTACACTTAGCAACTAGAGATGGAGAAATAAACGAATCTATAACACTTAGTAATCACATCATATATCAGCTAAATCTGTAACACAATATCTGATAGTCTCAAAACAATGCTACTAACCATCAACATAAAACTGACCTAACAAATTTTGGTAATGATAGCAATAATGTATCTAGAAAAATGTAAACTAGGGCAGGCACTACAATTACCTTGTAGCTACTCATTTGTTATCGAGTTGCAATAAAATGTAAAAAATGTGAAGAAACTTGCAACATAAACAACATCCACACAATTAATAGCATGATTTTAACGTGGAAATCTTGTAAAGGGAAAAGTCAACTTGGACCACTAACCCAAAAAATTGCACTCTTCTGAACTAAGCTCATCTAAGAGTCAGACTTGTTATAGGTTACATGCACATTGTTAATGTTGCCTTGTTATAGGTTACATGCACATTGTTAATGTTGCCTTGTTATAGGATTTCACTCCATGATCTTTTCTAAAGAGTGGCCTACTCTAAAGGACTTATAAACATTACTAATAAATGCTACCATATAAGATTTCATAGACTTAGTAGGTTCATTCTATTTTCTAATATGGTTTTCTAAAATGATTGGAAAGTAACAGTAGAAGTGATTTGTCAAGTATAGAAACTACATTTTCTTTTTCAAATATATGGTCTTGTAGCTTTCTCCTTCTAATCTCTCATTCGGCTAATTCACACCTTCACTTTGCCCAACTTTCCCCTTTTGATGCAATAGGGTAGGTTGATGGCTTTCAAAACACAATAAGAGTTTCTAATTTCAAAGGTTCTAGACACTTGTATCTAACAACTTTCAAATCCTTCAAGGCTATTGCTTGTTTAGGTCTGTCACAATAGCCCTAGATATTGATTGGTTTCATAGACACCCAACTAACTTGGACATAGACACCTTTAAAACATTACCATACTCCTAAAATTGAACTCAAATACATAGTACTCTGCCTTATTAATCCTGCTACATACTTGATATCTTTGGCTCTTCTCAAAATATTTGTCAATCTAAAGATACTTATTAAGACCCTTTTTTAGAGTTTTATAACATAGCAAAAGATTGTGTATGGTTACCATGGACCAATAGAATTATACATAATTGTACCCTTTTTTGATCCATAAAGAAGTGTCTCAATTTTCAAACGCTGGGTTCCCTCTAATGGTTCCAACTCCTAGGACAATGTTTGGAACTACACAAGTTGGCCAAATTTGAAGGTAATTATCCCTATAGTTCTACAACACAAAAAAAAACCCTAAATCAAGATCCAAACCCTTATTCCTTCGGGCCATCTCAAAACTCAAGTCTCTACACCACCCTACACTCAAATGGTGATCGAGTCACACTCCATTCAATATATTAATATGATTTCAAACATAAAAAATCTACTCTTCACTCGAGTAGATCACTTTACTACTGCACATGCCTTCAACTCCAAGCTAACTTTACACTGTCATTCAAACTTATTCCTAATCTACATATGCTCAATCATTATTGTATATTACATGTTAGAATTTGTCACCCATGAATATAAGGCCTTTAAACTATTCATGGATGATGTCCATTCTTTAAACTTTACTATAGCAATAAACAACTTGTAACGCCCCGTCAAGGGATCCAAAAGAAATAAACTAAAGTTTTACTAAGTTTGCCAACATTTTTTTTTTTGAAACAAGATAGTTAAATCATTTACATCAAAGACATAGTAGTGGAAGCAATAACATACAGTCAACTAGAAGCATACATAACAGGTTACATTTCTTAAAGATCTCTAGACGTTGAATCACATATAAATTTAAATTAATACTAAGTCCATCAAATACCAAATCCATATGAAAGAATAATGAAATGTCCAATGTCCTTTAAATAATATACATTTGTTCCGAATGCCTCTTGACAAATTAAATTTGGAATGCTCAATCATCCACTGTACATGTCATAGGGTATGAAAGGCTTAAAAGAATATAGATATGTAGAAATAGAAATGCATCATCCTCTTTGGATCCATGATACAAGTACAATAAAATAAATGAAACCATCCACCATACATGATACGTCCATCCATCATAAAAGATATAACATCCATCATGAAATATAACCATCCATCATAATGATACATAGAAAGAATGAAATTAAATGCAGACAAGGAAGCTCTAGCCGCAATGACTATGGACAGATCTTAATGGTAAGAGTGAAAAAGCACTACCACTTGACCGCGTGGAACCTAAATGGCCCACTCCCATCAAGATGAGGAGATAGTCTCAAGTCCCAAATAGGATATCAAACCAAATATCAAAATACTCTCTAAGTCTAGGAAATCTTAAAAGTATTCTAACTCAAAGGGTTCCAAGATAGGTTGACATATATAACCATAGGCACACAAGACACATAGGAAACCTACTATGTAAGCGGGTAAGTGTCATTGCATGAACCATGCTAGGGTTACCCTAGGAATCTCTAAAGATCCTAGCCCCCTAGTGATCCCTATGTGGCTACTAGTATCCTCTCGTACTGACAAGGCATACTACAAATACAAGGTCGCAACCAAGCATTCTCTCTACTCCCATCCTAGTCTGTACTAGCACTCGAGGCATGGGTGACAACATACTAAGACTCATATTAGGTTCATTTTATTCTCATTTAGTGTGGTGTTTTCACTTATTAAACAACTTACAATGAGTTGCCCTGGAAACCACTTAGGGCCCCAGTCCCCATTGCAAGCCACTTCTCGACATTGCATATAGATTTCCCACCCTACGATCATGAAATCACAGAATCATAGAATCATAGTAAAATCCACCTCAGTCCATAGACAAGTGACTAGAAAGCATCAAAAGATAAATCACAATACCCATCAGTCTTCAATGAGCAACCTGAAAGTATCCCAATAATACTGATCAACGACTCAAAAATGGTTAAGTTAGATATCTCATAGCATAAATCTTGCCATCCCACAAGGCACTGAAAATAGTAATCAGCAATATAAACACACTCAACATAGAGCATATCAACACATAACATGGTTAAGTAAAAGTAATCAAGATCGAGTCAGCATGATACCAAACTCACAAAACCCTCGAGCCTCTGATAGACATCCTATAACTGGTCAACAATCTAGTCAACCCCAAACCCCAAACACAAATAGCTTACAAAAACAAGATGTAGGTTTCATGTTTTGGTTTGTTTTCGAAATCACATGGTTAAGTTATATATGAGGTTGCAGTTTTCATTTAAAAGTATGTTTTCAATTAAGAAGACTCTTTTTTTACCCTATAGTTAACCTATATATATATTTGAATAAAATTAAGGTTTTACCTCCATAATACTTGAAATCATTCTTTCTAAAATTTACTAAGGGTAAATTGTATGTTCATTTAAATTTGCTAAGATAAATTCATATTGCTTTCTGATAAAATAATTGTATTTCTACTAAAGTCAGAATTTGAATAATCTTCAACAAATTTTAAAAAGTCTCTTATTTAACTAATGCTCATAATAAATTAAATTAAAATTTATTTTAAATAACTAATATCTATTTATATAACATTTAATTGATTATTATATGTTACTTTGAACTAATTTAATAACTCTTAATTAACTTTAATTAATTATTATACATTAAAAACTTTTAATAAATTTTATTGATAAAATAATATTTTAAAAAATTATAACAAATAATATTTTTTTAAAAATTAATTAATTTAATTTTTAATAAAAGTTAAAACTTTTAAAAAAACATTTTAATTAGTGATTATAGCTTGTCGGCTTAATATAAGGCCTACGGCCGCAATACCCTACTATCACAGGGCCTATAGTGACAGCGGGTATAGAGTACCCTTGTCATTGCAGTACCTGCAACAGCAGTCGCAAGATGGCAATAGAGGGATATGGGGTAATTCCCTCCCCTAATTTTTTTATAATTGTTTTTTGTTTTATAATATAAAAATAACATTTTCCCACTACCACATTTTTTTATAAAAATTTATTTATTTTTTAATAATTTTGTAATCAACAAAATTGAACAAAACAATTGTATTTAAAAACATAATCTTTTTAAATCAAATCTCAACATTAATCTGATTGGGAATTTACAGCAAACCCACCAATTTTTTTAATTTTTTTAAAGAAATTTCCCATTTTAATTCAACCCTTCCCTGATTGATTTTTTCCATTTTTAAATCTATTGAAAGAAAGACTATATTGATCAATTTAAAAAAAATGTTCAATGTAAAGAAGAAATAACAAATGCCCAGAACTCACAACATGATACATTCTTCACAAAATTTATCCAGACAACCATCTAATAGACACAATGAAGATAGGAAAGAAAAGAGCATATTAAGATATATGAAAATCACAAGCATCTACCTGGACACTGATGCTAATCGCTACACCACAGAAAACTATACAGAAAATTCCTCCTCTCAGAACCTTCTCCTTTCCGAAAATTTTTTCTTTCTCTAAAATTTGTAGTGATTCAAAAATGAACCCCCAAGTTGTGATATGGGGTTCTCTCCCAAAAATCAGGACACTAATTATGCATTCACCCGAGAGAACTCCTTGCTCACAACCCTTAACTCATTATTAACTTTTATTTATCTTTCTTTTATCTTTTCCATGCTCATTCATTAATAAATTAAATTACCTTATTTAATTTTCACTTGACTCTTTTTAAATTAATTTGTAAAATTTAATCTCATGCACGTGTCATGCAATCATGAAACTTTTAATAAATTAATTTATTTTCCCACTTTCAAAATTTATTTTCGAACATAAAATTTGATAACTATTTATTAACTTAAATAATATTATTATTTAGTATTTATTTAAAAATTAACTCTAAATATATATTACTATTAAATTATTTAAATATTATCATGTTCCAAATTTATACTTATAACTTTTATCTTCAAATTTAATTCTTTTTATTTAATTAATTTCTCAATTAATTAAATATAATTAAATATTAAAATATCATAATAATTTCCATTAAATTAAATCATTATTTTAATCCTTTAATTAGACTTAATTAATAGAAAATTCATCAAAGACTCATAAAACAACATACGAAAACCCATCATAGAAAAAACACATACAAAATCAAAGTAAAGGGTTATAATCATGAATTAACATCATTCAACACATTCAGAGGGTAGTCAACTCAGATACTTGTCCTCATTTCTAGGACAAATGGCTTAAAGGTTTAGGATTTGGACTTAAGAATTTATCTCCCCTCTCTTACCATTGAGATAATGTGATAGGGTATGCTCATCCTGGCAATTCAAGGAAGTCAATACCTGGTACCTACAACCTGCATAAAATTCATGCATGTACAAATACAATATATGCTAAACTAAATAGGTAATGGCAAGAAGTGGTGCATCGTGTAGATACTGACTAGCAGGGGACTATGACTCCCTTCCTTAACCACATCAAAAATGCCATACATAAAGAAAACAAATGTGCACACCATACGCATGCAGTATGGGATAAATATTCATAAGAAAACACATATGATGATCCATCTAACTAAACATCATCATTAACTGAAAAACATTGTAATAATCATCATGCATACATGAAGTATAGAGTACCAAGTAATCTCATCATATATCAACTGAATCTGAAACAATATCTGATAATCCCAAAATAATGCTACTAATCATCAAACATAAAACTAGCCTAAAAGAGTTCAGCAATGATAGCAAAAATGTAAACTAGGCAAATGTAAACTAGGGGCAGGCACTACACAACTAAAGAAATATTATTGCAATAACTGGTACAACAAAAATTTCAAAAATAATGGTGAGTTCATCCAATAACAATAGTGATTGAAGATTTACTATGTAATCCAACAAAATAACAAACCTATCAATTTGGGGTTTCAAAAAATCAAGGAAATCTTGCCAAAACTGAAGTTTTATTTCTTCTTGTATTACACTAGTCCGTACATGTTTTTTTTCATAATGAAGACTCTTAAATTTATAAGATTCCTTAAAATAACAGATTTCAACCAACTTCATCATTGAGTTGAACAATTTAGTTTAAGAACTATAATAAACTACATTTCCCTCCCATTCTTAAACTAGTCGTTCCATATTTATATATTTGAATTTGCAACCTTATAATATATTAATTCAATGACCCCTTACTTTATTTTATTGATCTAATAACCTATTGATTTTCTCAAAAGACTTCTCGACCTTTCAAATACTCAAATTGATCAATTGGATGCTATTGATCCATTACAAATCATGTTTATTCTTTGAAGGACACTTTGCCAAGTTATAGAGCTTTTTCTTATTGCGCCATTATAGGCTTTAATATGGTCCAATTGGCCTCCTTAAAGTCTTTATGGTGTTTCTTCATCCACTGATCCTCATTGGCCTTTATAATATTCATTTTGGTTTTGGTTGTTCATTTTGTTTTGATTGATTGTCCTTTGTGCCCTGCACCACCTTTCTTTCCTTTTCTATACTTAATTCACCTTGCTCTATTCTTCTTTCCATTCACAACAACGTCAACAATATAATGAACATAATTGGCAATATGATCAACAACAAAAATTATCTTAATATCCTACTTAAATAGTTATTTTGATGCTTCCAAATTCTTCCATCTATTATCGCTTGATCACAATCAGTAATTCTAGATTCAATGTACTTAGCCATATAGATAATGGAACTTAGCATAGAACTTTTTTTGCTTCCTTATCTTCCTTCAATCTCCATCATCAGATCCTTCTTGAATTTTCTCAGTCATAGATATTGTAAAAAAATTGTCTCATACCTTTGATCATCTCAAGCTTTCCATATTTCTATCAAAAGTCAGCCTTAGATTTTAATTTTTTAAACTTGTCCTTGTAGTTGTTGCTTGTTGAACATAATGTTTCACTCAGGAATAATAGTACTCGATAAATACTAGACTTTCTTGGGCAATACTAAATTTCTCCTTAATTTGACAAAATACTTGGTCAATATTGTAGTCACTTAGTGAATATAGTCTTCCTTCATTAACTGTGTCAATTGTAATCACTAAAAATGGTCATCTAGACTATTAGCCCCCTTCTTAACATTTTGGCTAATTTAATTAATTATTTACCTAAACCAAATTACTAATATTCAATTAATTTTATTATAACCTATAGTTTGACTACGCTATCCTAAGTTTATTATTTGATTAAAAGAACATGTCCACTTTTAATTAAATAGAAGACCCCATTCTTCTAACCCACTTAAAGTGCACACATAAAGTCCTTTTTCTAGTTTTCAAATTAAAAGAAAAGGCTTTGTGACTTTGGCCTCATATGAAAAGTAAACTTATATTCTATTGGTTGACTTGTGTGTGCACATGGATCACTCCTCTTTTCAAAATCCATCGTTGATCATTCATCATCTTCACCTTGATATCTACCATTCATATGATTTTAAAAGGGAGGGAGCTTTCCCCTTCAATCCATCCACACTCTTGGGTATTGTTATGCTCTAGGTTTACCATTCGAATTCTTGAGAGCTCTTTGTGCAAAACTTCTATTTCTTGTGTACATTTTCTCATCCATGGCATTTTAGCATATAGCATTTTAGCATAGTTGCATGTTAATGTAGTTTATTTGCAATAGTTTAAATCACATAGCATAATAGTGGGATCCATAACACTTTCATATTGCTTAGAATAGTTACATTTTGCATTCTCATTCTAGTTTAGCTTCCATTTTGCATTGCATCATTGAGGAACTCCTTGTGGACATTTTGTTGGAAATTTGATTGAAAAGCTCATTGTTGAAGATCAAAGAGGGAGATTGTTACAAAGAAGGAATATTTTTGTAAAATAATGTTTGCAATCATTATTTTGTCATTGATGTCAAACCAAATAGTTGTAGGGATGACATTTTCTTATAAGATCCAAGTACTATCACTTAGTTGATTGATGAAGAGGATTTGATCAACAAGATGTAACAAGAGCACATAAGGGAAAGGTTGAGTTATGATGTTGTAATGAAGTGCAAGGATCAGTTAAGACAATGGTTAAATGATGTATTGATAGCATATTCAAAGACACAAAGATCGGTCACACTTAGAAACATTGGAGGAAGAAGTTGTAACAAAGTTCACTACAAAGCTTAAACTATGATCTTTAGTGGGTGCCGAGAAAGTTAGTTGAAGCCGAAAAAATTTTCAGTTGGAGCCGAGTAGAAGAAAATTCTAGTGTGTGCCAATTGATCTTCAAGTGCCGAGTGAAGATCAAGTGCAGAGCATCACAAAATTCTTAGTTGGTGCTGAGTGATCTTCAAGTGTTGAACATCAGGGGAAATACAATGGATGTCAAGTAACACAGTATGTATCGAGCACTAGTATTTCAACAGTGCCAAGCTGCTGCATTATTTCAAATGATGAAGATTCACCAAATCTAATCCAACATAGTGGTTACATTAAATTTTTTGAATGAGTTGGAAGATAAGGATGATGATCTGGTGGCACAAAAATCTATGTAAACCATTTTTTGGGTGAATTCTAAAGGATTATTCAAGAAGTTTCTAGAGGAAAGAGAATATGCGTTAGATGCAACAAATCCTACTTAATCCATATGAATTGAAATTAAAGAATAGAAGAATCGAGTGGGAAAAAGAACTCCAAGACTTCTATTTAAGGAGTCATACACCAAGAAGCAAAGAGTTGCTGATATTGTTGTTGCTAAAGAGCCAAATCTACAAAGTAGTCAGAAGGGTGTCAAGGAGGAGACATCTAGGAGAAGGAAGAGATAGAGGCTCTACTTCTATAAGTGGTCATGAAGAAATGATTGCACTTGTACATTGAGCAAGGAGACTCAAGGAGACTAAGCTTGAAAGGAGAACAAGTTGTTTGAGTTGCAGAGATTGAAGGCCACACAAGGGTATGAGCTAAGAAGTGATCTAAGATCTACAAGATAAGTTGTATGTTGTAGTCAGGTCAACATTTTCTAATACTCTCTAGCAATTGTATTAGATATAAAAATCCTATGGAGTTAGGTTGGTTTAATAGCCATTTGTAAATCCCTTAACAGGGTGGCATTCTAAGTGAATGTTCTAAAGTCCTCTAACCAGGCCCACTTCTAATAGGGTGGTTAAATCCTCTAACAAAGTCACATTTAATAGTGTGTTGTAAGCCTTTAACAAGGCATCACTTCAAAAGAGTGAGAATTGAGTAGCATGTTACTGATGGTTTTTCCCTGATGTGGACACAACCCAAGCACAGAATGGACACAACAAGAAAGGAAAAATTTTATTAACTATAAAAATATGCTAGTACACTTAGTACAGAGAAATAGACTCCAAAACATGCCCTATGGGCTTACAATATCATAAGTCTAGAGATAAATTCTTCTCCCAATACCTTCTCTCAAACTCCACTCCAAACTACCTTTTACAATGCCAGAAATGTTCTTAAATAGACCCCGAAGGGTTTTGAATTAGGAATAAATTTTAGAAAGTGATATTTGACATCCACTAACCAAATAGAAGGCTCTAGAAGTCACATTAGAAGTTGGCACAAAATTAGAAGAGTCTAGAAATGGTAACCGAACTTTCGAGAGGCATAACTTTTGAATCGTAGCTCCGACTGACAAACCATTTACATATTCGAAAAGCTCTCAAAGTTCTCTATAGCCCTATGGACAAGCTTCACTCATCCCCCATTTTTTGGCCCTTTTTGAGGTCATTCAATACCCCTAACCTGACTTTGAAGCATTCTTAGGAGGTCTCCAGAAATCAAAAAACTACAATAACTTTCAAACTGTGGGGCCTTTTGACCTAATTCTTTTTTTGGAATGCTCTAAATTACAATTACATTCATCTAGCCAAATTACACCTTCTAGTTCACCAAAATGATGGCTCAATTATAGACTCTTATTTTTCTAACATTTATATGTATCCCAAGGTGATTAAAAACTCTAACCCAGAACACTAATAGTGGAACTGTGAGAGTTGGAACCTTTATTTGACCCAAATGGGTATCCAGAAATGAAAACAAATGAAACAGAAACTAAGTCTAAGTATTTTTTTTTTGGATGACACAGGATTGCCCTTATACCTCTGGATGCTCGTGCATCAGATACCCAGGGTAGATTGAAAAGTGACCCTATCACTTTATGAATGGTAGAGGAAATCCCAAATGGGAAACCTCAGCTGTTGATATCCAAGTTGAGTCCTTGATCAATTGGCCTTTCCACTTAACCAGATACTATTCATACTGTCTATTTCTGGTACTCCTGCCCACACGATGATCTAGAATGTCTTCGATCTCCTCCTTCTTAGAAGCAGGAATTAGACATGGCTCTAACATCAGCTCCTCATCTACACCATCATCACGATACTCTGTTAAGTCTGCAATGTTGAAAATAGGAGAAATGTGAATACCATCTGACAACTCCACCTCATATGCATTTCTTAAGTCATGTTTCTTCAAAATTTTGTAGGGGCCAAATTTCTTCATTTTCAGCTTGTTGTAAGTACCAACTGGAAATCTTTTTTTTTGTAAGTGTACCATTACTAGATCCCCTACTTGGAATTTCTTATGTCTTCTCCTTTGATCATCCCTAGCTTTATACTCTTGATTCATCTTGACAAGGTGTGCCTGGACCTCCTCATGTAGATGCTTGATATGTTCAGCAAATTCTTCAGCTTCAGCACTTGTCCTCTCCCCTTGCTCTATCTTCCTCAATTCTAGTGCAATCCTTGGGCTACTGCCATATAAAATTTGGAATGGTGATTTACCTGTACTCCTATTTACAGAGTTATTGTAAGCAAACTCTTCTTGTGGTAGAATCAAATCCCATCCCTTGGGCTTATCCCCAACTAAACATCTCAGCAAATTACCCAGACTTCTGTTTACCACTTTTTTTTGGTCGTCAGTCTGCAGGTGATGTGTGGAACTGAATTTCAAGTCTATTCTCAACTTCTTCCACAATGTTCTCCAGAAATACCCCACAAATTTAGTATCTCTATTAGAAACTATACTCCTTGGGAGACCATGTAGTCTTACCACCTCTCTGAAAAATAAGTCTGCAATATGGACAGCATCATGAGTTTTATGGCATGGAATGAAATGTGCCATTTTGGAGAACCTATCAACCACCACAAATATTGAGTCATTACCCCTTTGTGTCCTCGGCAATCCAAGAACAAAATCCATACTTATTTCCTCACGTGGCTTTGATGGAACAGGCAATGGCTGATATAGTCCAGTATTATGACTAAATTCCTTGGCCACTTGACACATTTGGCAATTCTATACAAACTTCTTCACATCCTGTGACATTTGAGGCCAAAAATAATGTTCTCTAATAAGAATGGCAATGGTCTTATCTCGACCAAAATGTCTTGCCATCCCTCCATTGTGTTTCTCCTTAATCAGATTTTCCCTCATAGAACTCCTGGGAATGCACAATTGACTACCCTTGAACAACATACCATCCTAAATCAGATAGTCTAACCACTTAGTTTTGTCTACAGCAACAGGCTCTTTACAAGCTTTCCACATTTCAGCAAAGTTAGGATCCTCAAGGTATAGATACTTGAGTTCATCAAACCCAACTACTCCAACTTGCATTACTGTAAGCAACAAATGTCTCCTACTTAGTGCATCTACAACCCTATTAGATTTTCCACTTCTATGCTTCAACACAAATGTATAGCTTTGCAAGAACTCTACCCACTTCATATGCCTCTGATTCAATTTACCTTGGCTATTTAGGTACTGTAATGCCTGATGATCAGTATACAAAACAAATTTCTTTGGAAATAAATAATGCCTCCATTTCTTTAAGGCCTGAACTATTGCATAGAACTCTTGATCATAAACAAAATACTTCTTTTTAGCATCATTCAATTTTTCACTAAAATATGCAATAGACTTACCTTCTTGGCTTAATACAGCCCCAATAGCACTGCCACTAGCATCACAATCCACCTAGAACACCTTTCTAAAATCTGGAAGTGTCAACCCAGCTTGTTATGTTACCTTCTTCTTCAGCAATTCTAAACTTCTCGCAGCTGCCGCAATCCATTTGAACTCTTTTCTATCCCCTCTTATTGTGTCAGTTAGGGGTACACATATGCCACTGAAATTCTTAATGGACTACCTGTAAAAACTAACCAGACCATGAAATGATCTTTCCTCAGTAGCAGACCTTGGAGTAGGCCATTCCAAGATGGCTTTTACCTTCTTTGGATCCATTTTGAGACCTTGAGGTGATATAACAAACCCCAAGTAGACTAACTCCCTTTTTGCAAAGATACACTTCTTCAGATTAATTAATAGTTTCTCTTCCCTTAACCTTTCAAGGACACTACAAATATGCAATAAATGTTCTTCCAAAGTCTTGCTGAAAATTAAAATATCATCCAAATAGACAATAACAAATTTTCTTAAGAACTTCTTAAGTACCTCATTCATAAGCCGCATGAAGGTGCTTGGGGTGTTTGTCAATCCAAAGGGCATGACTAACTACTCATAAAGACCCTCCTTGGTCTTGAAGGCTATTTTCCACTCATCTCCTTCTTGTATCCATATCTGATGATAACCACTCTTGAGATCTATCTTTGTGAAGTACTAAGCTCCACTCAAGCAGTCCATAAGATCATCCATTCTTGGCAAAGGAAATTGATACTTATTGGTTATCCTATTTATAGCTCGAGAGTCTGTACACATCCTCCACTCTCCATCCTTCTTTGGTGCCAGTACTGCAGGTACTGCACATGGACTCAGGCTCTCCCGAATCAAGCCCTACCTCAATAGCTCCTGAACCTGTCTATTTAGCTCCTCAGTTTCAGTAGGAGTCATCCTATGAGCAACCTTGTTAGGCAAACTAGCTCCTAGGACTAAATCTATCTGATGACTGATTTTCCTTACCGGTGGCAATCCTTCTGGAACATTATCAGAGGTGATATCTCCAAACTCACCTAGTAAATCTGGAATTTCAAGTGGTATTTCACTACTAACTTCTTTATCTTTCCTAGGGATCAAAGCATAGCACATACGTTGATGTTTCATGCCATGTAAAAACTTCCTTCCATCAACAAGACAAATCCTAGCACTGCTACATACCTTTTCTCCTTCCTTTTTCATGGGCTTCAATTTATGGAAAACTCCATCCTTTGTTAGAGAGTATGTGTTTGCATGACCATCATGTACTGCATGCCTATCAAACTGCCACGGTCTTCCCAACAATAAATGGAAAACATCCATTGGAATAACATCACAGAGAACTTCATCATGGTAACTCCCAATTTTGAACTTCACTAAACAATGATCATCTTTTTCACCCAAGCAATCTAATAGGGCTGGGGGTGTTTCTCCTTCTTGAGCTTCAACTTAGAGACCATCTCCTCTGATACCAAGTTATCAATGCTACCACCATCAATGATCACATCGCAACATTTATCCTCACACTTGCACCTGGTACGGAATAAACTCCTCCTTTGTTTTGGTTCAATCTCACCACTTAGTAGGACCCTTTCATTTACTAAAGTCTCTCCTCTTTCTGCATCCTCTGAATGTGATGATTGTGCATCCTCATCCACATGAGCAACCCTAGCTTGACCCTCAACTCTCCTATTTGTCCTTCCTTTTTTCCGAGGGCATTCAAAGGCACGATGACCTTCTTCATTACAATGGAAATAGGTACCACGAAAGCCTCCTCTTCCTTGTCCATGTCCTCTACCTCTTCCTCTCTGATTTCCAAAGTCTTGATCATGGGAGCAATTGAAACCCTCATTCTTTTGGCTCCTACTAGTACCCACATCTTCATTTTTCTTTTGGGTTTCATTTCAGCCTCCAGATGACCTACTACTACTACCCCTTCCTCCTTGACCATGCCCTCTTTGTCTCCCTTCAAACTTTTTATTTAGCTTCTCTTCAACTCGTAGGGAAAACTGGTATGCCTCCTCAACACTGGTCATTCTTACCAGACTTAATTCCTCCTGGATGCTAGGTCGCAACCCACTGATATAACGAGCAACCTTCTCCTTATTTATTTTTGCATGCTCTGCTCTAATCAAAAGTCGATAAAACTCCTCTGTATATTCCTGGACTGATTTTCCTACTTGCTTTAACCCATACATTTTCTTAAACAAATCAAGCTCTTAGTCAACAAGAATGAACTGCTTCTTCAATTTGTCCACCATACGATCCCACCTTGTGATCTTCTCCTTTCCTCTTCTATTTCTTTCCAATTGAACCTCTTGCCACCAATTTTTGGCATGGCCTTTCAGTTTGGCCTTTGCAAACTTAACCCTATCTAGATCCCTGATATCCTCATACTCAAAGTACTCTTTCAATTCATTGATCCAGTCAATCAACTCATCTGGTTTCAAATTTCCTGAAAATACACCCACATCAATTGTAGGTCTTTTCCCAAACTTAGTAATGGCCCTAAAAAGCCTTTCGTTTGCCTGATTTAGAACTTCCCCGTCAAATTCCCCTTCTGTTCTAATTTCTTCTTCTTCATTGTCATCCTCACTTTCGTCACCTACAGTAACATTTGTTCCTCTACGGAGCTCCTCCTGCAACGCTTGTACCTACCTTTGGAGGGCTCTAACCTCCTCAGGATTAATAGCTCTGGCCCTTCCAACACACTCTCTTCATGGAGGCATCTTCTTAATTCAAACCCACAACCACACAGTCCTAGTGCAAATTGCCTCACAGTCGGCGCTCTGTCTACACACTCAGGAAAATCAGCTCTAATACCACTTGATGTAGACACAACCCAAGCATAGAATGGACACAACAAGAAAGGGAAAATTTTATTAACTGTAAAAATATGCTAGTACACTTAATGTAGAGAAATAGACTCCAAAACATGCCCTATGGGCTTACAATAGCATAAGTTTGGAGATAAATTCTTCTCCCAGTACCTTCTCTCAAACTCCACTTTGAACTGCCTTTTACAATGCCAGAAATGTTCTTAAATAGACCCCGAAGGGTTCAGGATTAGGAATACATTCTAGAAAGTGCTAGTTGGCATCCACTAACCAAATAGAAGGCTCTAGAAGTCACATTAGAAGTCGGCACAAAATTAGAAGAGTCCAGAAATCGTAACCGAACTTTCGAGAGGCATAACTTTTGAACCGTAGCTCCGATTGACGAACCGTTTACATTTCTGGAAAGCTCTCAAAGTGCTCTATAGCCCTATCAACAAGCTTCACTTATCCCCCATTTTTGGCCCTTTTTGAGTTCATTTAATGCCCCTACCCTAACTTTGAAGCATTCTTAGGAGGTCTCCAAAAACTGGAAAACTACAATAACTTTCAAACTGTGGGGACTTTTGACCTGATTCCTTTTTTGGAATGCTCTAAATTACAATTACATTCATTTGGCCAATTTACACCTTCTTGTTCACCAAAATGATGGCTCAATTACATACTCCTATTTTTTGGCATTTACACGTTTCCCAAGGTGATTAAAAACTCTAGCCCAGAACACTAATAGTGTAACTGTGAGAGTTGGAACCTTTATTTGACCTAAATGGGTATCCAAAAATGAAAACAAATGAAACAAAAATTAATTCTAAGTACATTTTTCTTGGATGACATAGGATTGCCCTTATACCTCTGGATGCTCCTACATCATTCCCAAATTGGGTTTCCACGTAAATCATTTTGTTATGTGTTGATTTCTTATGTGTTATGCTTGCATGTTGATTTACAGTAACTTGTTGATTAGAAAAGTTAAAGCTTGGATGAATAAATGATTGAATGGGCTCACTATACTTAGTGAAAAGTTTGAATAAGACATTTGGACCTTGAATAATTGATTCACCCCCCCACACCCTCATTTATTCTAAAGCATTTCTAATACATTTTCACTCTTGTATCTCATCCTTGAAACCTCTCATTGCATGGCTTACTAGTAAAAAGAGTATTCCTAAGGCTCAGCTAAGAGCCCTTGTACTTGAAATACACTCTCATGCACTCCTTGAATAGGGATCTCTAAGTCAGCATACAAGCATTCTGAACTAATAGAATCCCTTAGATAGAAGGGTTTAGAGTGGGACACTTTCTTAGTGTACATCACTCAATAACTCAATAAAACTTGTGTAATTTAATACTTTACAATATTTCATGATTGTAAAAAAAATCAAACCAACATTACATCATCACAATCCAACTCATTCAATTACCCATTGAATATCATAGTTATCAATTATGTCTTCAATGTTCTTTCTACAAATCCTCTTCTTTAATCATAATGATACAGTACTCTAGTGAGTTAGCATAATGCCTAGCCAGCTAAGTTGTTCACATCAATAACAATATAAGAATTGATATGATTCTCTTACATACATTCATAGAATTACCTATTAAATTATCAGTTAAGGCTAACAATTTTGTAGTCTATACTCCTCAAAAAAATAGTGTTGTTGAGAGAAAAGATAGAACTATGAAATAAATGGTTAGAATCATGTTGAATTAGCAAAAACTACCTAACAAATTCTGGAAAGAAGTTATTCATACAATTATTTGTATTTTAAATCGAGCTCAAATAATAGTTAGAACATCTTTCACTCCTTATGGATTGTGATATGGTAAAATAGCTCCAATAAAATATTTTAAAATATGTGGATGCAAGTTTTTTATTGGAAAAGATGGTGATAGTTTACATGGGTTTAATACAAAATTTGATGAAGGCAAATTCTTGGAGCATTCAACTCATAGTAAATCTTTTGAATGTTTCCATAGAATACTGAATAAAATCATTAAAGCTATCGATATGATCTTTGTTGAGAATGTCATTTTAGACAATGATTATGAAAAGGGTGCGAAAGAAGTGTCCACTTCATGGTTTGGACAAATTGTTTATGTTCATAAGTTTGATACTACTGAATTATAAATAGTACTACCAAATTAAAATGAGCAAGAAATTTTTTCAATTCCCAAGGAGGATACCACCTTTAAACACCTAGGATTATTGTCAAAAGGCATCCAAAATCATTGGTCATGGATGATAAAGACATAGGTATCTTAACTAGAAAAAAAAAGGTATGAAGAACAAGCACAAATAGTTGAACATTATTGTTTAGTAACTCAATCTGAACTTAAAACTATTGTTGAACATTTAAATAATTCATGTTGGTTGAATTCAATACAATATGAAATAATTCTGATTGAGAAAAATTAAATATGGGAACTAGTGCCTAGACCTGATGACAAAAATGTTATAGGTGAAAAATGAGCGTTTAGAAATAAACTTGACGAAATAGGTCAAATTGTAAGGGAAAAAGCTTGATCTATCTATAAAGGTTGTTTGTAGCATGAGGGCATATATTTTGGCCTATAATAGTTATAAAAAGTTAATGATTTATCATATGGATGTAAAAACAACATACTTAAATGGATACATTTAAGAGAGGTATTATATGGAACAACCTAAAGGATTTGAATCTTTTGATAAACTTGACTTTGTATACAGGCTTAAAGGGCACTATATGGATTAAAACAAGCTCCTAGAGCTTGGTACTCTAGGTTAGATATACATTTAACTGCAAGTGGCTTCACTTGTGGTGTAGATAGAACTTCATACACTAAAGTTGAAGGAGATAGCATTTTAGTTGTTAAAATTTATGGTGATGATATCATTTTTGGCTCAACTAATGATGACAATAGTTCTCTAATATCATGGAATCTATATTTAAAATATTTCTTTAAGAAGAATTAAATTCCTTTCTTGGGCTACAAATCTCTCAAATGGAACATGGTTTATTTATATGACAAATAAAATATGCAAAGGAGATGTTAAAGAAATTTCAAATGTTAAATTATAATCCCATAAGCACACCCATGGAAACAAGTTGTAAATTGTTGAAGTCTAATGATTCTCTAGTAGTAAATAAATCTAAATATAGGTCTATGATTGTTAGTTTTCTTTACCTTACAACTTGAAGACCTGATTTAATGCAAGTTGCATGTCTAGTTGGTTTCAATCTGCACCAAGACAACCACATCTCAATGTTTTTGAAGGGATTTTCAAATTTATACAAGACACACTTGATTATGGTCTATAATAACCTTATAGTAATTATTTTTCTTTAGTTGGATTCACAAATGCAGATTGGGGTGGCTCCATGGATGATAAAAGGAGTATTGGTGTTGATCCTTTCTTTCTATGTGACAAATTGGTTGCTTGAAATAGAAAAAAGAAAGAATGTGTAACTTTTTCCACTTTTGAAACTAAAAATATTATTGCAACAATGTTTTGTACTCAGTTGATTTGGATGGATTATCAATTAAGTAATGTGGGTATTCAGGTATCTAAACCTATTTCTATCATGTGTGATAATACAAGTGTGATGCAATTATTTAAAAAACCTATTGGGCATTCAAGAACAAAGCATATTGCCATAAAAAATTAAGAGAAAAGGTGATTTCCAATGTATTTGAATTAAGCTATATTCCTCCTTTGGGTCAAGTTGATGATACTTTTACTAAAGAATTACCTTGTGGAACCATTGAAGATTTTCATACATAATTGGGAGTTCTTTCCCAATCTTTTTTATTTAAATGCATTCATTATGGGAGAGTATACTATCAAGATTTATGGTTTCTAGTTCTTGCTAGCAGTATTTTATTTCAAAGCAGTGATATTTTTTTCAATGATTTTGACCTTAATGTAAAAAAGGGGGAGAATGACATTGCATTTTAGTGATATTGTGATGAATATTATTTTCACTGATGTTTCAGTTTTGATGATTACCATTAAGTATTTGTTTTGTTAGTTTATTGTAATCAAAGTTTAAATCATATTTTGATATTGATGACAGTGATCACAAATACAAGTACAAGTATAGGTTTATATACACATTTAACTACAAATGGATTCACCATGAGTGAATCCAATTATAGTTGAATGTGTATCCAATCATGATGTTTGTTGATATGTTGTTATTGATGTGACATTTGGCATACTTGGTAAAGTGGATCTTTAATAGTTCATGTGCATTGTTTAATAACTTAACTTGTGACATATGAGACAATTTTTTTAAAGAGGTTGGCATATCTCAATTAATTATGGTTAAACAAAATTTTTAATGTGTACATCATGCATTATATTTTCCATTCACTTGGTCGCAACTTCATCCACATGGTGGCAATGTATGACAGATTTCAAAGTTTATGAAGTTGAGTTAAACACTTCTTTTGAAAGGCTTGTTTGAAAGACTTTGATTTACTTTAGTTTTTTTAATTTGAAATCCCTAAGAAAATAATAGTCAACACCATAGATTACTATTTGGCAATGTTGAAGGATTTTTTTTGTTAGACATTCATTATGAGTTTTTGATATGATATGCTACACTTCATGAATAATTTCTTAATAGTCATTTCATGCCTTAAAGACATGATTTTTGATAGGTATAATGGTGATTTATGTTTCAGAGGTCTTGTATAAGGTTTTGATCATTTGGTTTGAAGAACTATCTTCTACAGATGATATTCTTTGATTGAGATGCTTTTATTTGAATGGCTTATGAGTATATAGATTTGAGTTTTATTTTTGTATACTAATGGGAAATATACATTGTGTTTCTTCTAATAAATTTATTATATTCTAAACTTGAGATGGCTTTGGTGTGAACTATTTAAATTTGGACTACTACATCAAGCAGTGGTAAACAGAAGGGAACATAAGCTTTTGTTTTCTTTGTGTCTACTAGGAATGGCATTCATGAAGCCTCTTTTTGCATATAGAAAGTTTGAAAGAAGGTTTTATGGATTAGGAAAAATAGTTTGGTTCATTTAATCAATTTTTTAAATCAAACATGTGATAAGGGTTTAATTTTTGAAGTATCTTTTATAGAGTTGGTAAAATCCTAATTTTTTGGTTGTTAATCATACTTGAGATTTATGAAAAAATTGAATAACATGTGAAGCTAAAATATAAGCAAGCATTTTGAAAAAAAAAAATTGGTTCAAAAACTACAAGGTGTTGTTGAAAGAGAACTTCCTATGCAAAAAGAAAAATAAAATTAGTTACAAGTTTTAGCAATGAATAATTTGTGAAATGTTTTGTTGATGGTTAAAATCCTAATTGAGATTCATTAAACAATTTTTGAAAGATTGTCAAAAAAATAACTTTTGAAAGGGTCTTATTTATTCTATTTTTTGAATAGTTGCATAAGAACTTATTAAAAATATAGTTCTAGACAACATATACACTCTAGATAACAGTTTTCTTGTTTTGAGTAGTCCATGAAAAATAAAATATTTTTTATTTTTCTATTAAGAAAACTATTTGATTAAAGAGAAGAACAAGTGTCTATGACTACACAGATTTTAGGGTCAGTAGCTATGAAGTAATACAGGTCAACAATGAAACTGACACCTTGATATTGAAATGGTACATTGTTAAATACTTACGCTAAAAGAGGTTTGAGAAATTTAGACAGATGTATTTTAGTTTTAATAGTTGTAAATACCATTGAACAATGAAAGGCGTATTTTCAATTCCTATATAAGGGAGAGTATACATGCACAAAATAGTATTGAAGGTGTGTATTCATCCTTTCTTGTATATATAGTATGTCTAGCATTTATTGAATATCATATGATTATGCATGTGTCTGCATAAGTGCAAGGTTTGTAAATGTATTTGTGCATATATATGTAATTTGAGGTATCACTTGTAAAGAGAAAAGGAGGGGTTGGTGCTCCTTCCAGTTGGAGCTAAAAGGCAATGTAAAGAGTTGGTGCTCAATAAAATTACCATACCATCTCCTTTACCCCCTTAAAGAGATTCATATATTCAACCTCTCTCGATGATTGTGCAACTGTATGTTGTAATTTAGAACCCCAACTAATAGCTTCTCCAATGAATGTTAAAACATAACCAGAGGTGGATATTTGTTTTTTCGAAGCACCCCAAAGATTTGAATCTACAAAGCCTTGCAAGTGTTCCTTGTCTTTTCCAAAACACAAAGAAAAATCAAAAGTACCTTTAAGGTATCACAGGATCCATTTAACAACCTCACAATGAGTTCATCAAGATTAATCATAGATTTTCTTACTACTCCCACTACAAGAGCAATATCTGCACATAATACTCCCAACCATAAATGTTTAACGAATACTTTTCATGGATCCTCTTGTGTTTTAGGACACAAACCAGAAAAAAATGGAAGCTAGAAGAATACATACTAACCTAGCTTCTAACATACCAAATTTGTGCAATACCTTTTCAATGCATTTCTTTTGAAAATATTAACAAAGGGTCTTTACAAAATAAAAATTCAAAAATAATAAATTAAATATATAAAAATATAAACATTAAGGGAGGCATTAATAATTTATTAAGTTATTTGAGAGTGTTATATATAACAAAAAAGGATTAGGATGTATTGAAAATGTCAAAAAATATATTATATAATGACAAGAAAGAGTTATGATATATAGTTGATTAATGGTATTTAATTATAAATGTGTTAATGAATAGTATTATGAAACATACGTATAAAAAAGAAATAAAAGAAAAATAACAAAGAGCTTCAAAACCATATAAAATTGATTCTTGTACATTTCTATTTATATAAATCTTGAAAATGCCAATAAGAGCGAAAAGTGGAAAAGAAAAAAAAAGAGATGACTTGTACAATGGGTTATTCAAATTTGGTCAATCATTTACAAAGGCAATGAGAAGGGCTTTTGATTGGCTAGTGAGTCCTCTTATTCTATATGTAGCTCACATACATTGAACAAGTGGTGACTAAAATAATTTTGAGTGAACATGATGATGAAGTTGATTCCCTTCAATAGTTTGTTCATTGACACAATTAGACAATTCTCAATATAGTTGAATTTATCATACTATTGTTAAGTCCTTGTAATAAAAAAAGTAAGTGTTTGTTACCAATATATTAAGCTTTTAGAATAATTGGTAATATTTTATCACTATATCATCTAATGCCTTAGGTAATCAATGATTTTGACTAAATGAACTACTTGATAATTTTAGTATTAATCCCACTTATGTTATTAGTAGAGAGTTAAAGAGTGATGTACCTTTGTAAAAAAAAGTTGGTTTTATTTTGTTTGTAGATCAAATTTTGGGTATGATGTCAGCTACCTCAAGAGAAAATAGATATTACATTGAAGTTGAAGCCAAAATGGTAACAATAAAAGTTGGAAACTAACAAAATAAAATAGGAACTAGATACGACCTACCAATAAGAGCCAAAAAACTTATTGTAATAGGACACCAAGATACGCCAATCCAAAAAGAAATCCTTTCAATGTGGCATTTTGCAAGATGAATAAGAGGAAAATATACAACACCTTGAGAAGACTTGTTTCTAGAAGTATTGATGGAAGGAAACCATTATAGCACCGCGTTGATGCTCACTTTCTCCTAGAGAGTGAATAATTTAAAGCCAAATAATTGATAGAAAAATATCATCTACATCTAAAGGGAAGACCTTGAAGAGTCATGGATATTCTATATCCACTAAAATATAGACTATATTAATATAGGGTGGTCTATGAAGTAGTGCAATCAATCTTTAAGAAGTCATAAACTACATTACTTGAATAGGCTCATTACAAAATTATTTGCATAGATGAAGAGAGAGACTCAATAGCCTAACCCATATTGATTTAAAATTTGAGATATCCAATGTAGGGGTTGAAGAAGATGAATCAAGACTTAACCAAGAGGGAGTGCTCTCCATACATCCAAAAATTCTTGTCAAGTCATACTAATATAGTACAAGGATGGTGTATCCCCAAAGAAGATGATCAAAACCCCCAGTGAAGACAACATAGTGGAAAGACAACCAAATAAAATTGAAAAAAACCTCTTTTACTAACAACATATCTTGAATTACATCAAACAAACACCATACATGCCAGACTATAAGGCCTTCCTAACGACTGCCAATGCATTCCAAATTATAGACCAACTCATATACTTTGAGTCTCATCTACCACTCCCTTCTCTATAATCACCATGATAACCTACAATATGCATCTACATTACATATCTATCTAGACACATAGGTCAGCTTTGAGTTCACATTCTCCAAAAATAGGAAATGTGTTATACAATATAGGAGTGACCCGCAATGAATTAATAACCAAATACATAATCCATTATAGAAATGTCCCCATCATTATATATATGTCCTCACATGATCCAAGAAACTATATGCAAAGCCACAAAACCTTACAAAAAGATATGAACCTTGCAGAAGCAAAACATCATGCATCATATAAAGAACCACGTAGGAAATCTACACCCAAGAAGATAAAACGTGACTCCAAAGATGTGTAACATTAAATTCTAAAAACATAGGAGGATAATCTCATATAGGTCCACACTATGAAGCCAAGCCTAGAAAATATGGAATGGGTGATCAAGTGATCGCCTACTCAAACTATCAAATAGGAAATGGGAAAATAAAGCAAATGTCTTTTTGGCTGATGCAAGATTACCAATGACCCAAGGATGCTCCTACACCAAACACCCAAGGTGACAAAATATGTTCCATATGGAATTATGAACATCTGAAAGGATTCAACATATAAATCTCATGCTCATTCATAACCCATAAATCCTCTTCATCAATCATCACAAAAAAAATTCCAAACTTCTTGTTGTAACCAATTATTTAATTAGATACCTCAAATTTTTTGGTACTAGTAGGATCAAATAAATCATACTTATTTCCAACCTTCATCTAATTAGAAGTATCTTTTCCCTTTTCCTCTATTCTTAACCATGGGATTAGATAATTTTCTCAAATCAGACAGTCTTCCATTAATAATTTGAACCTCATGCTCTATTGTACTCAAACTAAAATTATTGAAAACACATAAGTTCTTCTCTCCTCCCCCTTCCTCGTCCTTCAAAGGAATAAAAATAAACTTCCATCCATCCTTCTCAATGTAGCATTGTTCTTTCTACAATCATGAATAGCTCCTCTATCAAATTGCCAAGGTTTCCTAAGTAAAACATGACAAGCACTCATGTTAACAACATTACATTCAACTTCATCCTTAAAAGGTCCAATACTTAAATTAACCAAGCCCTATTCATGAACATGTACCCAATGATCATCTTAAAACCAATTAATACCATAAGGAGGAGGAATCTTTAAACCTCTACAATCCAAGCTTCCTAATCATTTCCTCTTATACAAGATTTTTAGTACTGCCTTCTATTGGTTCTCAAACTTTTTATTGAATTCCTACAATCCATGTTTGCTTGATACTGGGAAATCAACACAATTTTGGTCAACGAAAAAAATTGAATGACAACTATTCAATCTCCACACTTTTAGCTCATCAAAACCCAGATGGTTGTACCTATATCAAGGCTCCTTAAAGAAAACTTAAAGATTAATAATGCAGACTTTATAATTGATTCTCTTAAGATGGCAAGTATTTCTCAAGGAGAAATCTAAATGTGCAAATGTTTTAAGTGTGAATAAACTTATGCAATACTTGTAGATAGAATTACACCAATCTATAACTATACATATCAACTCATGAGTATACAAAGACCAGTTGTTATTCTCTTTGGGTAGTATAGAATCAATCCCCTCA
Source organism: Cupressus sempervirens (assembly GCA_028749045.1). NCBI lineage: Eukaryota > Viridiplantae > Streptophyta > Pinopsida > Cupressales > Cupressaceae > Cupressus > Cupressus sempervirens. Next base: position 509,581,608 of record CM053786.1, read on the forward strand.
TAATCTTATCATACAACCTCAAAAGATAGTGTACATCCCATCAACCATTGGACAAATAAGAAATAAATGCAATCCTTAGTCTAAATGCATTTAACCTAAATCAAAAGAGACCAATTAGATAGATATCGTAACTAAGTATGAAAATATCTGATAAATAATATTCATGCATTACTCGGATCCATCAAAATACTAGTATAATCCTAAGGGAAAATAAAGAACATGAGTGATTAGGAAACCATATGCCATCATAGATATAGAGGAATAGTCATTATATTAACTTTGTTCGTAAGGAAATAGAATGGAGTAGTTTCATTGCATATCCAAAACAAGTAATTGCGTAAAATGAAAATTACTTCATATTGTTTCCTCTTTAAAGTATTATGTATCTCATATCATATTGTCTTGAAATTGTTTCTTCTTACATAGGGGTCTTGGTACCTTTTCTTATAAAAATAAAAGGTGTGTCATAGCTTCAAACTCATTCATGAATATTACTAACTACTAACTAAAAGAATAACTACATAATACATGAAAATTTGTTTAAGCCTCTTCTCTTTCTTCAACATCCACGACATCTTCATGAGCCTCTTCAGCAACCTTTAGGTAGACCTTGATTCACTTCTAAATATGAGCATGCATGGACCATATGAATTTCTAGACTATTGGAGCAAAGGTTTGTAGATCAACCCATCTCTTTCCTCGAGCAATTTTGACATCTGTTATAAACTTTATAAATTTGGTTTGCACAACAATTATTTTGTTCAATGCCCTATGGAATGAACCCATTTGAAAACCCTCCTCCTCCCTGAATTTGGTTATTAATGCTTGGGACAATATTACAACTATGTGTCTCCACTATTCCAATTATTTGATTTTACCTTGTTCGTTCTTGATGATAGGAAAATAGGGATGCTTAGCAAAAGCAATTACCATTAACTTTTCTTCCAAATTTGGATATTCTTGATTTATATAATTTGGATTCTTAATAGCAATTTAAATTAAATCAATAGTGGCCTTAATTTATGTAGGAGCATCTAGATCTCTTTTTGTACTTTCAAGAGTTTTTTCAATTCATACCTTAAGGGCCCCATTCCTTTCTATCTTAGAAAGTGTGTCTTTTCCCTAAGCAAAGAAATCTAACATATTACATATATTATTAAACCCTTCAAACACCTCATCACATTTAGGCAATATAATATTTACCATGTAGACAAGAATCTCTTCTAACACCTTAAAAGTATTGTCTTTATGATCAACCTCTGAGATTACCTTCGTTAGCCTGGTTGTCTTTAACATCAATTTCTATAGCTTTGTGAACCACAATAACTTGAATATTCCATCAAATTTTAAATCATATAGTTCTTTCTCCAACCTCCCAATTTTGACATGTATTTTATATATCATAGAATTCATGTCCATTTCTCTCCTCTACAATTCTACGATGGTTTCTTTCATATGTTTAAGTTGGTCTTGGTTAAACATAGATTGATTTTTCAACTATGATGCAACAAGCATATGGTCTATATTGCCCATTGTTTGTACCAGGGACATCCCTTCTTCTCCCTTAGATGTGTCAATTACCTTGATGAGGGCACAATCCAAGACAAAAATGAGCACGACAAGAAAGGGGGAATATTATTATCAAAAGTGATATGCTATTACATTTAGTACAACAAAAATAGACTCCACGACATGCCCTATGGGCTTACAATGTTATCACATTCTGGAGAAAACCCTTCTCACAGTACCTTCTCCCAAACTCCATCAAAAACTACCTTACAATGCCAGAAAGGTCCTTAAGTAAACCAAATTAGGTCTAGGGTTAGGAATACATTTTAGAATATGTCATTTGAAATCCACTGCAAAATAGAAGGTTCTAGAAAACACGTCCTAAGTTGGTGTAAAATTAGAAGAATCTAGATATGGTAGTCCAACTTTCAAGAGGCATAACTTTTGATCCGGGACTCCAATTGATGAATCATTTACATATCCTGAAAGCTCTCCAAGTGCTTTATAGCCTTATGAACCAACTTTTATTGTCTACCATTTTTTGGGCCTATACGATTCCATTTAGTGCCTCAAATCTGACTTTGAAGTGCTCTTAGGAGGTCTCTTGGCAATTAAAACTACAATAACTTTCAAACTGTAAAGCCTTTTGAACTGATTTTTTTTTTAGTGCTTTATATTATAAGTATAATCATCCCTCCAACTTACACCCTCTAACTCATTATAATTATGGCTCAATTACAAAATAATCTATTTTCTACATTGGCACGTATGCCAAGGTGCTCAAAAACTCTAACCTTGAAAACCAATAGTGGAGCTATAATAGTTGGAATCTTTATTTGACCCAAATTGGTATCCAAAAATGAAAACACTTTAAACAAAAACTAACACTAAGCATATTTTTGGGTGATACATGATTGCCCTTACACCACTGGATGCTCCTACATCACATCTTAGGTTTATTTTCCCCAAATGTAACCCAAGTGGCAAGGGTTTCCATTTTAGGGTCATAGCATATCCCTTCCACTTTTTCCAAAGATTTAAATTCTAACATAAATGTTGAATCTTCTTACTTCATCACTTGATGTAGTAAAAATAATTCCTTTGATGTTAAGCCAGGTAGGATCAGAATTTCACTCTTCTTTACCATTTCTCTAGCCTCCTCAATACATGAAATGTCATATGAGTGCAACTCATCCATCATATGTTGAAAAAATAAGGCATGTTGAGAATCATCAACACCTTCAAGTATTTTTATTGTTCTATCTTCAAAGTCCCTCATTTTATATTTAATCCAAAAATATTTGAATTCATGTGTTTTGAGTGAAGTTCTCTTGTTCAATGAATTTGAGATAAATGGCTTCTCTCTTGTCTTAAGTGCCAATTAAATCATCATTCTCTATAGTCTGAGTATAGTAATCATGTTATATCTCTAAAAATTTTGAAGATGGCTTTGATGCCTCAACATTCTTACCCTCCTTCATGTCTTTGAGAATATTAGCAATCTATGTTGATCCTTCATCATCTAATTCATCATAGGACACCAAAGGGGTACTAGTCCATTTTTCATCAGATTTAGGAGCAAGAGAACCAGAACTTGAACATGTCAAACTCAACTTTCTTCTTTTAGTTTGAGAGGGTGGAAGAGATGCTTTCTCAATTTTATTTTTTCTTGGTTGACGTATTCTTGGTATATATTATCAAAAAAATTAATACACTTCTCAATCCCATGATTTCAATATCTTCTTTAGAATGGAAATGAGGTAGACCTTTATTTAACCTCTAATTATCCATCTTATTTAAAACATTCAATTTCTTCAACTTTTAGTATGCTTCTTGTAAGTCCTCACAATTTTTAATAATGTCATCTTCAATGTTCAACTCATGTGCATATCTAACTTTTGTAGTTTTAATGTGCCCCTCGAGATCATAATCTCTTCTTTTATCACTAATCAACCAAAATTCATTCATGACGAATTCTTGCACTTCTTGGATCTTACTATGCCCAACTATATATCCATCAAACTCTATAAATTGAGCCATCATGTTACTCTTCCTTCTTGACTGAATAATATCCTTCTCAACCCATAATAGTTGCCATATAAATTCTAAAAATCCTAATCTTTAAGGGACGAACAAAGGAAGTCTATGAGGTGGATGTATGCACCTGTATAACCTTATCAATGAATGTTTTGGCTTCAAAATCCAATCACCCAGGTTGTATTTATAACCTTTATTAATCTATCATTCTTTGGGCCTTAACATATCCTTAATTGACTGTGGCAACCATGTGATGGTTCCCCCAAGTACTTTTACTATCCATTGCACAAAAACATCCATCAATACTATGAAATCACCATATCTTGCATGTGTATCCCAAAGTGGTCACCAGAGCTCAATGGGTTGTCTAACACCTTCTTCATAAATTGTATCGAACTTCATTGAATTCCTAAATTGACTGACGTTTTGATGAAGAATTAGGTAACATAGCAAGGAATAATTCTTGAAGGATTTAGTAGTTTTCCATTCTAACCGATTGATTGTGAAAGGTTTTCTCAATCTCACTAGCAAAATAAAACTCCAAATAGATGGGGGGGTTTTATATTTTCATACACATATACATGTAATCAAGTGGAATTTTGTACTGCTTGTCAACTCCAAACAATTGTGATCATGCATAAAAAGTGTACTTGAAAAAATCCTTAAAGGATTCAACAAAATGATGACCCATATGATCAACATACATTATTTTGTTATTATGGCCCATGTACATCAAATGTGCAATTTCCCTGTATATTCCAAACTTCATGGTTCTCTTATATTCATTCTTAAAGTGCTCCCTATCAATTTTTGTAAGGGCTTAGGTGCTCAATCTAACACATTCTTCTATACAAGATTTCATGATAACTACTAGTGGCATACCATCCATTTTCCTTAGAGTCTCGGTGGTTGCTTGATAATGATTGGCTACAATGTCTATAAGCTTTGTATCTACAAACACATTTGGGACCACAATTTTGCCTAGATCTAACCTACATGGGTTGTTTGTAGGCTCCTCTCTATCTCTATTTGTGTAGAAATACTAGAACAAAGATCTATTGTGCAATAGAAGATTAGCATCTCTACAATTCTCAAATTCATTAGTAACAAAAGTCATTTGGCCTCCAAAAGAAGAACCAAGAAAAATTTCCAACAATATCTTTTGAATCAATTTCTCAATGGGTACTTCCTTTGACTCCTTTCTAGTGTCTTTCTTTATAGGCATTTCATCAAATAAGTTGTACCCATAGTAAGAGAAATTAGTACTTACTATTTTTTGAAACTTCTTGAGGATGCCTTGAAGCATTTGTCACTAGCTCGTATCTTAGCTTCGCTTGCATGAAAATGCTCATTTTGCTAAAAGTTATTTATTTATTTTCTTTTTGTGTTTATGATCCATAACTTTTTGCACATACATTCACTTTGTAAATTGCTTAACTTGTCACATCATTCAAGTACTTTTACCTATTTAATTTGTCCCTTTAAAAAACTTAATAAACCATTTTCACCTTTTCACACCTCTGTCTTGGGATCACTTCTAAAGTTGCATTTTTCAAAACTTTGCAAAGCCTCTACAAATGATTTTCTAAAATTGTTATTTTGAAGCTCATTGTTTTATTCATCAACGAAGTCGCTATTTCACGGACCTTTGAAAAGTTATAACCTAAAGTAGCGAAGTCATCACTTTTTTGTAAGCCTTATACTTCAAACCCTCTAAAATATTGATATTTCATATTTTCACTAATACCTTAGCTTCTCTCCGAAATAGCAAAAATGTCTCAAATCATTAGCTATTGGACAAAGATGTTTCCTAGGTTTGATCACCTCCATCCATAATAACCTTACAATATTTATCTCCAAATTTACAAACGGTTCTAAACAAGTTCGTTCTTTGCATTGGTTCCTCGTCATGCTTAGCCAACATGATTTTCCTCAATAAAAGATATTCTCCAACCTCGAATAAAGCTAAATCAACATCAATTTCCTTTTAACTATGATCTTCCTATACTACCAAGTTTTGTTTGTCAATCATTTTATCACAACATTCAAAATCTCAGTGTCCCTCTTTACCACCTTTGGACACAAATGGCGTATGAAAAATCATTTGCTTTCCCTTATCCACTTTTGCTAACTATTTATCTTATTTTCTTCCTATCTTTTGCCTTCAATGCATATTGATAAGCACCTTCGACTGAACCAAGTTTCAACATACTCAACGCATCCTAAATATTAAATTTCAAACCATTAACATACCTTGCAACATTTTCCCTAAAAAATTCACAATGTCGAAATCTAATATGCAGTTTGTAAAATTCATCAATTAAATTATTTCACAGTAATGTCTTATTGTCTCAAATTATGCAATTCCTTGAACAATTCAAGTTCATAATCTTCAGGATTGAATTTAGCCTTTAATATAGAAACCATATATTTCCATCTACCACTCTTAGGTTTGTCATTATCCTCTCTATCTTTGTATAATTCTTTTGACCACAAGCCAACATGACCTTTCAACTTAGTTTGTGTTGTGGGTCTACAATGTTCTCAAGCTCAAGCTAATCCTCAAGTTCATCAAACCAATCTATCAATTCCTCAAGATCTAATGAATTACAATAATTTGATACCTCCATTCTATAACTCCCGCCAACTTGTGATATAGCTCTCAGTAATCTTTCCTCTTCTATAGGGATCTCTACTTCAAGTACCTCAAGATCTTCAACAACTTCCACATATTTATCTTTTGTTTAAGGTTTTTCCCTTAAGCCATTCAAGACATTACAAATTGCATTTGTTATATTTTCCTTATATTATTCAAACATATGTTCCAACCTCCTAGGATTCATCGTTCTAGGGGGGGGCATTGAATCAATACAAAGTGTGATTGCCTCAATCTTTGGCGTTCTATTCACCAACACAAAGCCAACATGTATGTAACAAGTTATTACTAACTTATGCAAGTCCAACAATTTCTAGAACCATGATCTACCACCTCACAACCAAGATGTCCAAGTCTTGACAAGTCCACCAAGATCAAACATGCTCTAATGCAATACAAGGCTAGTGTATCCCCAAAGGAGATGACCAAAACCCATGAAGACAACACAGTGGAAGCACAACAAGATACAATTGAAAACAACTGCTTTTGTTAACATTAGATTTTAAATTACATCAAATGGACATCATACATGTTTAGTTGTAAAGTCTTCTTGGTTTCAGCGAGTACATTTCAGATTACAGACTAAGTCCTATACTTTGAGCCCAAGCTAGCACTCCCTTCTCTATACTCACCATGATACCTTACAAGGCACATCTACATTACATATATAGCCCTCTAGACATAGGTTGGCTTTGAGTTCACATTCTCCAAAAGTAGGAAATGTGTTGTACAATATAGGACTAACCCACAATGAATTAATAACCAAATACATAAATACATTATAAAAATGTATGTGGCATTAGATATAAGTTCTCACATGATCCAACAAACTATATGCAAAGCCATAGAACCTCGCAGAAGTAAACTATCATGCATCATATGAAGAACCACGTAGGAAATCAGCACCCGAGAAGATGAAACATGACTCCAAATATTTGTAACATTAAATTTTGCAATCATAGAAGGATGACCCTGAGTAGGTCCACACTAAGAAGCCAAGCCCACACAATCTAGAGCAATTGATCAACTGATTGTGAACTCAAAATCTCCGATAGAAAATTGGAAAACAAAACAAATATATTTTTGGGTGATGCAAGATTGTCAACAACCCAAGGATGCTCCTACATTGCATCCATCCTTGATTGACCTTTAAATAGGCTAAAGGTATAATGAAGTCACCACACTAACAAAAGTAAAATATAACTCAATCATATCAATAGGGAGAGGCTTCTAATATTTAAAAGCAAAACATGTCAATTAAAACACAAAAGGCTTAATGATTTAATAAGTGTCTTACTTTTTTATCACATTCTATCCACAAATCACAACAAAAGAATGTTCCATGTCCATTTAGGTTTAACGTAAAAGTGGCAAGAACTCGCACGAAAGGCCACAACCACCACCACTTCCAACGAAACCTTGTTGTCTATGGATCCACCACTTGAAGGCCCCAAACTAGATTTTTTGTAATCATTTCCAAGAGCAAAGGAGATGCCAAGGCATGGAAACAAAGTAAAGGAAGTAACATTGCTACTCAAAATGCCCAAGACAAAGAAAATACATTCCAAGAACATAGCAATAAGATCAACACCCCCGCAAATGGCTACATGAGAGAATACTAGGGAAAAAATGTTGGTAGTTGGGTTGGTGGGTGAGATGAATCTTAAGCTTAGCCAAGTGATCTTGTACTTAGCTCTCATAACTTCTTGAGAAATGTACAACAATTTCTCATGTCCATTCGAGAAAATCAAGAAACAAACTAGTATCTTAACTAAACTAACTCAAGAGTAAAACAATAAAAAAGTTGATTTCTCTTTTTCTTTTATGTTGGCTATAGCAACACTAAACTGATAGATAGAGTTTGTTTGACCATAGGATGTGTAGTTACATTTTCTAATACAAAACAATCTACTTGAATATTTGATATCGTACTTCAAAGGCATGTAGGTTTCTTGTTGTATAACTTTATCTATATTGATTTTTTCATACACTTATAAGGAGGACATAAATTCAAATCTTCTAGAGGGTAAGGTATGCACACCTTGTTTATAGCAGAACTATGTGCATCAACATGGTGAATAGGATAGTTGCATATAATATGTAAGTTGTTTGTAAATCTAAAATAGTCTCATATATAGTAAGTTGTTTGTAGATCCAAAAACACATTTTATGATAATGTGCACTATAAAAGGATCTATTTTTGTTGTATAAAAAGAAAAGACTCATTCAAGAGAAGCATTGTGTGGGGTTGAAATGTGACATTGTTTTGTAAATGTGTCCATAAAAGACAATGTTTTAGATATTCCATAAAGTATAACTGCGTAGGCCATATAATAAATATTGAGATAGTTTTGAAGGGGTGCGGAGATGAGTTCTGACATATTGGCAACAGAAATAAATGGTGTCAAAAGATAATGTGGGTTCCTGAACTAATAAGGATAAGGGTTAATTCAATGTAGGAAAATAGTGTTAAGAGTACATAGAAATGATTGAAATTATGTAGGTATTTATAATATATGGATTTAAACAATAAATCAATTTGATTTTCAATACATTTTAATTTATTAAAAAATAATTAAAAAGGACATCTTATTCTAATTTCATAATGTTGACCATTTTGATTTAAGTTCATTTAAGATAGGAAAAAATGACATTTTATTTCCTTCATCAACAAATATACCACAACCCTATTATCACTTTTGTGATAACAATCAAAATGCCTCACTTGGAAAGGCGAAAGTTGCAAATTCCAGTCGTAGGATTATGAATCTTCTATTTGATTAATGTTTTAACTTATTTTTTATTTCTAAAGAATATGGTTTTCAACATTACATATCATAGTGATAAATAATTTTAAATCCTCCGTGAATTTTGTGATAGTTTATCCTATATAAGATTGAGTACATGAATAAAAGAAAGCAACTTGATTGAATAATTTTTGGCTCGACGTAGGTAACCATGCTTCCCTTGTCAGTCAAAAGCATGGTATCAACACTTGCATTGTCGAGATCTGTTTGATCATATCATTTAACGACTACTTGAACCGTCGCAAAGTTGAAATGAGATGATATAAGAATGGAAGGGAAAATGTCATAGTATAGTTGTGGTTTTTAGAAATTACATTACCTTTGACTTGATGACATACAAGTATAGCCTTCAGGTTTTACCTTTGAATTATGACGACATTGTAATTTCATGTTTAAACAAATGATCACACGTGTACAAGTGGAAATTTGAAGGCCACGTTCACCTCAATGCAAAATCAACACAAACATCAATATGTTTGCAATTTAATGTGTCAAAAGATTGGAATACCAATGCCTATCACATTTTTCATTTTTTTAGGGCCCATTTGGCAACGGGAATACAATTGGAATAGGCATATGTATATTCTGGAAATTTTTAATTCTCTGTTTGGATGCACCAAATCGGAATAGGAATAGGAAAAAAATTGGAATACGTATTCCAATTTTGGCCCAAAAATGAGGATTTGGTAATCCTCCTAAATAGATGGAATAGGAATACGTATTCCTATTCCAATTTTTTTAATTTTAGAAAACATAAATTTTTGAGTCCGTGTATTCCGCATCAAATTCTGGATGAACCAAACAAAAATAGGAATACATAACCCCATTCTCTATTCGAGAATAAGTATTCCTATTCCCATTTTTATATTCCCGCAACCAAACGAGCCCTTATAGAAATTTAAGAAGGGCCGAAGCCCTCTACAAAAATACAAAAGAAATAAGAAATTAGAATCTCAAGTACACACAAACCTGCCATGCGGCGAGACAAAAACAAACCCAAGCAAGCTAGATATATCAAAGAAATAACACAACCAAAAGAGAGGCACAACTGTAACAAATAAAAGGAAGATTGAGGGTCCCATTTGGACAATACCATATGCCATGTGTTAGTGTCATTATTGCATTGATTAGTTCCACCTTGGGGTTGAGATACTGTCCCAAATGTAGTCTAAGAACATAGCTAATGACGATCGCGTAAATAGACAGTAAAACTTACGCAAGATCTTTATTGATTCTAACGTACAGAAAAATCCCATTCTCCATTTGATTATAAATTTCCAATTGTGATGATTTTACAACGGAGAAGTTGCCACAGAAATTTGGCCGAGTTTTGAGCCATCGCACCATCCTTCTTGGGTAATGGATTGTTGAACGATTTAATGGTAGGAACCCATGGCTAAATTAATTTTAAAAAAATGGTTCCATTTATCAATTAATGCATTTTTAGTTGTGTTAGATTTGACACCACACAAATTGTCATACAAGATTATCACAAGATCCGGTATTTGAAGAATATATATATGATGCAACACAATGCAATCATAGACTGATTATAATTTCATTCTTACAAAAATTATAAAAGCCACGGTAGTAAAACTCTGGGCCAAGGTTATGCAACTAAGCTTTTACAGATCGTGAAAACATTTCCCTGCACCTCACGGTTAAATACTATGAGCATCTGTACTTTCTGAGAGTTGGTGACAATTGTCAACCGTTCTTGTGTCAACAATTCATCTTCTCAAACAAACACCTCAGAAGGTTTGCTTTTTGTAATGGTAATCATAAGATGTGTTATTAACCATGTCTATGGCTACATATTGCTTTTAGCTTAAGTAGAAGTCAATGCACTAAATTTTGCAAGATACGTTACACCTTTCACATCCCACTCTCACAATAAAAACATCATCAAAAATTATTTTAACATATATTGAAATCCATCAAACAATTTGTGATTATCCACATAAAATATCGAAGACCTTTTTCAAAAAGGACGTTAAATCTTCTAAATCAGTTTTATATACATTTAAAGAATTGTTAGTTCTTTGACCATATATATATATATATCAAATTAGCCGTCAAACAAATATCTTCAAGCATTTGCTAATTATGTAGGAATTGCGATAAAAGTTGGTATTCAACCTAGAGAAAATGTTGTCATGTAGTTGATGCTAAAGAGAGAACTGCAAACAGGTCAGTGTCTCAGTTTGAAAAGTTTGCACGTCTGATTCCCGACAGTCAATATCTGACGAAACCAACAAAAATCAGGCATTGTCTTGGAATAATGTTAAGACTTGTCAATTACAAAAAAATCCTCACCAGATATTTCTCCCATACCCTAGCCACAAGATTACTCAGGTCAAAAATTATGCATCGTTTTGATATGGCTAAGCAAAGCCTCATTCTTATTCGCGGATACACATTCCTTAACCTGAGGAAATTCCAAAACTTGGCATGCAGAGCCATGTGACTGAACTGATTTATGATTTAATTAATACACTGCCTTAATAAGTTGTGAGGATCAAATCTAATCATTAAATAATGCCAATTTATAGAACATAACCACATTAAAAAAATGAAAAAATTAGTTTACCCTCGGCCAAACTTACAAAGCATGTCCATCTGAACATGTAATTCAATAAACTCTCACTAATGCCGTACCAAGTAGTATCTTGGCTAGGAGAACTCAGTACAAAGCTATTTTGCTTTGTGCAGTTGCATTCAATTGAAAATAATAGCAGAAAAGATGCAATGCAAACTGACTTGAATCTAAAGAATTTTGATACACCGCCAAACAAGAGATGCTCCCTAAGATCAGCAAGAAAAGACTAAAAATTAGATGGATGCCGTTAAAAAATGGTGTAGGCTACTTTGAGCATTCTTCTGTTGATTATTGCCCAGCATATAATGATGCTCATACCCTTGACCCATTTTCTCTGCTTACAAATTGTATGTGTGCTGCAAAAAACAGAGAAAGCATAAGAAACCATCCATATTGGAGGGAAAGGAAGATTATACAAATCAAAAAGCACCATATAATTATTAATCAACTATAAAATGTACAATTACACAATCCATAATGGTACAATGGTGATTTATCATGCCTAACAGGTACTGATAGGCTCTCATTATCATGCAACTCAGCATCTCACATATCAATTTTTTTCCAAACCTCAAGCAGACAAAGAAACACAATAAGAGATCATACCTATCTATCTTGAGTTTGATAATATACTCTGACAATGGATACACCACAGAATAAAGTTCAAAAATGTTACACGTGCAAATGCTCAACGTATCGTCAAGCCTGAAATACACAAAACATTCAATCAGGTCTGAGTTGCAAACAACCAAAACAAATAGCAACCAGCTCATATACATGCAATGTCTACTATTTTATTGCTTAATCTTAAAGATATATCTTTACTTTTGAATATTGTGGTCATTTTTAAAAGTGAGAGGATATGAATTATAAGATTGAAGGCACTAATCATCTCACAAAGCGAGTTGTTTAGCATATAAGATTAATGTTCGTGTTTCTTCACTAAATGGAGGTTTACATCATCATTTTAAGGAAGATAATCCATACTTGAGACATTCAAGAAAAAAACTGTGTTTTATCCTAGTAAAACAAATTCCAAAATAGTTTATTATTGAAAAGCAAATTATGTCTCCCTCTCCCTTTTTTTCAAAATGCTTGAAAAAAGGGCCAAATTTATATGAATCTATTTTCAGGTTAGAAATTTTTGGAAGACAGGAGTCCTATCTTTTCTTCTGTCAATGCATAAATTTTATTAAATGCATCAGGTTTCTTCACCCAGAAATGTTTTCTAAGAAGCTGGTTCTCCTCTGTGGCGATCTCCTCCATTAGTAGAAGTAATTTCACCCATGGGCCATTCTGTTTTGTACCCAATCAAAAAAATTCTTTGCAAGTTATTTTATGCACATATTTTGGAGCCAAACAAACCATTTTAACTTATTGCCAGCAACAAGAGCTTTATGATGATTCAAACAGGGTGCCAATTGGAGTCAGAAACAGGAAAACATATGGCTAAAGGCCCAAGCGGAAGAAGTATCAATAAGGGCAAAAAAATGTGTGATTTTCAAATAGGAGGCAAAATGTCATGCCAGAGATGCACAATCCATGCAACTGAAATGTAAGAAACCCAAAAGCAAGTGAAAACTAGGCCCAGAGGGTGTGAGAATTGCAATTGGGTGGCTTGTTGACATAATATTGGAAGTCGTAAGAAATACCATGAGGGCAGGACAGTTGGACAAAGATGCTTGATTGATGGGTTCTTAAAAGAGGTGAGAGGATAAAGGGTGTATTGCACATGATTAGGTATCCAAGTTATTGAAATGGTGAAATGGCATGGACAGGGTGAAGCAAGATGTCCACAATGAATCACCCAAAACACAAGTGGCAAAAGTGAGTGTAATGTCCCCTATTAGGACTGAACTTAATTTGCCCCAGAGTTCCTGCATGAAGTTTTAATCAGCGCCTTGATTTAGAGCCTGCAACCATTTTAGTTGTTGATATATATATATATATATAAACATAAAATTCAACAATTTTCTGAAGAGAATTCTAGTCATATAATACACCTAATCTACACGAGATTCCTTCAAGGCTTTTTCCAGAGCCCATCATCATTAAGAAGCACCTGGAAGATAATAAAAGATGCATTGAGCTTATCCATCAAGCCCAGGAGCTCATTAATGACAACCGCCATTCAGCCTCCCAGCCCCACTCAGAGTCACCACTACTCGAATGGATCTTTACGTTACTTGCACTCCTCATATGTCCTACCTCCCCTTCACAATGGGATGGAAGATTGGTTATAATCTTAAAGGAATCTTCATCCACATTAATTATACATTCTACTTCATTATTAATCCTAGGTTAGTAGCAGTATAATGTCTGCATAGATCCATACTTCTTATTAAATGAAAACATAATGAAATATCTACAACATATGATAATGCATTATACTCATACACACACGCACACATTAATTTCTCAGTTTGACATTCATATTAGCTAGCATGCTGACTGATCATCTTCGATATTTAAAAGATTAATATAGACTGATTGAGTTGATGAAAGACCTGATTGCTGGTCTGCTTGCTTGATTCCCAATTGATGTTATATGGATGATTGAATGATTTCCTCTCATTTGATGATTTGATATATTAGTGAATGATGATTGAATAAATGGGAATTCATAGAGTGATGAGCGAGTCATTATAGATAAGTCTGTTGAAAGCTTGGATGATTTCTCCTTTATACTTTGGTGAAGGGGTTACCACCTTTCATAAGAATTGAGTCGCCACTTTTTCAATTGCACCACCAACTGTTGTGATGATTTCTCCTTTATACTTTGGGGGAAGGGTCACCACCTTTCATAAGAATTGAGTCACCACTTTATCAATTGCAACACCAACTGTTGCAAGTGCCCAGATATTCCTCCCTCATCTTACTAAACACCCGAATCTCATCCCATTACACATCCACAAATTTATTGGAAAATGGATTAAAAACCTTGATCATCAATCACATGAATTTGTTTGGGGTATATGTTAACCGAAATGATTTGCATTCATAACATCTAAAACAATCCATCATGTCATCAATGTGTTGCAACAGGAAACTATACATGGAAACACATGCATACCCTCCATTCTCCATCCCTCTTTAGTGCAAGTACTATGAGCACCTTACAAGGAATCATATTTTCCCTTGTGAAACCTTGTTCTAGCACATTCTTGAGGCCAAACAAAGCTTGGAATCAAATCCATGCAATGTGAGATGCTACACATCAGCAACAATATATTTAGCATTCCTTCATCAATCACATTTATGGACTTTTCCAACAACACCATGTCTTTTGGCTCCTCAAAGTTTTCGATCAGTTGTAAAACAGGTTTTCGAAGGGAGCCGAAACCCTTTACAACAGCAGAATGTAAAGATATTCAACAAGATCCCCAAAACAAAACACTACCAAATCACCTAAACCAGCAGGCACTCAAAACAACAGCGGTATAGAGAAATAAACATTAAACCCAAACTGCCCCAATGAGTTTTAAAACCAAGACCCAACAACCTACATAACAAAAGGAAAAACTAGGATTTTCCTTTGCCTCACTTCTTCTAGCAATGACTTTTAAAACCAAAGACCCAACAACCTACATAACAAAAGAAAAAACTAGAGTTTTCCTTTGCCTCACTTCTTCTAGGAGCGTAAAGTCCTGTCAAAATGAGGGGAGGATTTCTTACAATGTTTTCCAATAACCGGGATCCAGCTCTCCACCATAGCAGCCTTGTCCTGCCAATCCAAAGAGTCCAAAGACCTGGGGACAACAATACGACAAGAGCCAGCAACTCCAGAGCCAAAAAGAAGATTCTGGATAGGACCAACATAGGAAACCACCACCGGAGAATCCACTAAGTATCGCGCTGGGCAAGACATGCAATAGCAGTCATTACAGCATCAGGCTGGACGGAGCCAGCCCCAGCAGTAAGACCACCAATTTTCTGGACAGAGCCAGAGGTCACAAATCCAGCAATCATTCACTGATCAGAAACTAGTTTGATGAGCAATAATCTCCACCTCCTCAACTAACTGATCCAAACCAGCAGTAACCTCAACCATCACCATATCCAGCACGGACTTAGCAGCCTCACTCCCATGCACCTTATCCGAATGTATGCAGCATTGCATCACATCTGTGGGATAATCTTCCTCTTTAGAGGAAATTTTAACCACCGCAGACACCCATCCACCATGAGGAAGGCTTCATGGACTTACCTCTTACAAAATCACACTTTGCAGCCAAATGACCTGTTTTAAAAAAAATTCTACATGTAAAGTTACTTCACACCATCTTCCCTCCTTACAAAGGCATTACTATTGCAATCTTGTGTCTCCCATGTCCTTTAAAAATTCCTCTACTAACAAAAACAACACTTTGCCCTTTTGAATGGACTCCTCTTTATCCTTCATTAGAAGCAACTTGAACTTCTCCCCATCACTATTGATGGTGAAGTTGTTCTTTTGACAATCATGAATACAATTTCAATGACAACCATAACCGTCACAATAACACATGGCAAGCATCCATTCTAATTATTAACCCATGCATAATCCAATGCACAACGGAGCTTGGCATTGCATTCTTGCTAAAGTGTTGTTCCTTATACAACCAAGAGATTTCATATGGTGTAAGCTGGGCAATAGGTGTGAGATGGTAGTCTTCAACTCCAATTTTTGCATCAGATTCATAAACACTAAGTTGTCAATGCTACCTCAACTAATGGTCAAATAGAAGACATCCTTCACAACATGCACTTCCATTAGAATAAGCTCTCCCTAAACCAAGGTTAATCATACTTGCATGCAGGTATTTAACATAACCTTGGGCATAATGAAATTTTCTCTGACCTTGAGGTAAACACCTTTTGCTCTACTACCAAAGCTTGCATCTGCAACCTACACAAGATGCACACACTTCTCTACAAAACCTTGCTCTTGCACAATGTACAAACACTCAAATGTGTGGTGACCTACTTGCCCACATTTGGAGGAAATCCCACTAAAACCTCTTCCATGACTTTGCATTCTATCTCCATCTCAATTGGAGATTTATTGAAGCTTCATGCTTGACACAACACCACAAGTCCCTACACCATCCATTAACAAGTAAGTATGCCTTCCTGCACTCTACTTGCTCTTCTTGTCCTTGCATGTACCATTACCACACACTAGTTTCTAGAACTCTATAGCACTACTCTTCTAACTTGAGCACTAGTTGGCAGGCCTCCACAACAAATTAACTAGTAAGCTAACACATCTCATTCTCCATGGAGATGCACAATGCATTCACATATTTTAACATAATCATAGTATCATCATCCAAATGACCAATACATATGCATAATTTAAATAGCATTGTAAATTCTTAAGTTCATTCTCTGTTTGAAACTTACTTAGTGTGCATTCGCCTAGCTCATTTCAATACCACTTATGCCCTATGCTATTGTAAAACCTTATAAATGACCTTACGCTTATGTCTTCATCAAACATGAATTTCGAAACTAGGTCTTGTGTTAAGGACAACAATACTTCTCCCTTTTGGAGACCCCTTTCAAGGTGGGCCTTAGCACTCAACATTCAAGTCTCACTAAAATGGGTTAAAATTTTGGGAGTTGCAAGTGTCAGCCTTTCATTTTTGTGATCTGGTCTGTGAGGCCGGAAAAGGTGTCAGAGAATGTGAATTTTTTGAGGAGGCTAAAAATCTTCATCAGAGAATTGAGTTCAACAAGCTTTGGGGTGTTCTAGTTGACTTGGGAATCGCAATGCCTCCTATTTGGTAGGCAACAAATTCAAAGTATTCAGCAGATGCATGAGCAGAAAATACGAGAGCAGGCACATATGTTTACTCCTAGATCGCATCAAAGAGGAACAATTTGTCAAGGGCAGCCTTAGGACCTTCATCCACTTATAGTGCTATGGCTGAATCACAAGGGGAAATGCAAGGTGCAAACTGAAAGAAACCACATAGCTAATTTGTTTATTGTGCACCTAAGAGAGCAACTAGATGACTCCAATTGCAGGTTCTTTTTTGTCAATGGCATCCCATTTTATATAGTTCAAGCTCCTTATTATTAGGAATGATGTCAATGGTGGAGAAGGCGTGAGGAACATCATTTGTGCCACCAAGTGAGCACAAATTAAGGACCACGATCATGGGTAACCAAATTAAGGACCACGATCATGGGTAACCAATATACCAAGATCAATCCATTGATGGAGAACATGACGGCACGTCAAGAGGAGCCTAGATGCAGCATTATTATGGATGGATGGATGAATATTAGGCACCATCCACACATCAATATCATAGTTACACGCTTAGAGTGCCCATTCTTTCTAGAGGTGATTGATTGTTCACGGCACTGAAAGGATGCTGATTTTTTTAAGTTTGACATCCTTTAGAAAGCTACTAGGGAGATTGGACTACAAAATGTTGTCTAAGTAGGACAGATAACACATTTGCAGAGTTGCAGGGAACCTTATTGAGGCAGCATATATACATATTTGGTGGACTCCATGTTGTGTGTATTCCATGAACAATGCACTCAAGGACATGGGGAAGATCTACTAGATTAAGGGAGTGGTTAACAATGCTAGAGATGTGCAGATGTATATCCGCAACCACCACACTTCACATGCATGCTTCAGGAGCTTTCCGAAGGAGTTTTTGAAACCAATTAAATCTAGATATGCATCCTATTTCACTCTTTTCGAGAGAATGCTCGAGTTGCAAAAACAACAAGATGAGAGGAATCAGTGGGATGGGGCCAAGACGGAGTAGGCAAGAAGGGTGATGCACTTTTGGAGTGATGCAAAATACAGTCTCTATCAACACTCCAATTTACATAGTCTCTATCAACACTCCAATTTACATAGTCTCTATCAACACTCCAGTTTTCCAGGTCATCTAGAAATGGAAAGGGGTGTACGTAACCTTGGAGAGGTGTATGAGTGCATTGAATATATGCTTGGCCAAATGAGGGCAGGTGTGCGAGAGGACCTCACTTTAGCATTCTACAATGAGCACATTTGGCCTATTATTCATTGCAGATGCAACATCCTAAACACTCATGTACATGGTTTGATATGCATCGACTCTGAAGTGGTACATGCCTACACCTAGTAGAGTTGCACCGATTAAGGATGATGAGGTGACGGAGGATTTCTTCAAGTGCATTGATGATAGGATGTATGACTTTGTGAATACTGGGAAGGTTCGCACTGAAGCAACAAAATTTGCTACTCTTAGGGGTTATAAGGTTTTGATATATGTAGACATAAGAAATATGCCACAACAGGATCCAATTTTGTAATACAATTATCATGGGCCAAAATCAACAACTACCACACTAGCCATTCATTTGTTGTCTCACATTTCTAGGTCTTCATCTTCTAAGAGGAACCAATCTACTTATAGCTTTATCCACTCTCTTGAGAGGAACAAACTTATCTCTAAGAGAAGAGAGAAGCTAGTGGTTATACATAATGCTTTCGCATCACTGATCACAAGACACATCTACAAGGAGAGCCCAACAACACGATGGAATGTAGAGCCAGAGGAGCCATCACTATTTGATGAGGATGCTTCAAATGCAGGGTTGGTGTTCCTTTGGTGGCACTTGATCTTGGAGAGTCTAGTAGTTCCAGTGATGAGGAGTTTCCAACCTCCTGAGGAATGATTAGAGACCTTCTACACTACATTTTGTCATTTTGACATTTTTCTTTGTACTTGTTTCGATCTTATGCTACTCATTGTAATCATTTTGGTGATCAAATACCTTTGATATTATATGGTATAATAGAACTCTACCATTTGTTGATTCGACATTTTAAATTTTTATTATTATATAGTATTCAATATTCTAATTTCTAATTAGTAATTCAATATTGAAAACTTCAATGTTCAATATTTACTATTCAATACAATGTTCAAATTTTTAGTAATTTACTATTTTACATCTTTATGTCTTATACAGCCTTGCATATTTATTTAACATATCACCATTGTTGTTTTGGAGATGGGACCACCAACCTGGGCCTTGACACTAGCAATCCTCTATATAGCACACAACGCTTTTTCCCCTTTTTTTGCATGGATACAAATTTGACAATGACGCTACAAACAAGAGAGAGAAATACCGTCAGACTTCGGATCATACAAAACCCCACAGCTAGGGATATTTTGATGTGAGAGGACATTGTTGCTAACAATACTTATTTGGGCATGAATCGAGCTCACAAAATGATCAAACCTTCTTCATCCATTCACCCTTTTTTACTTCACGCTATAATAACACAACTCATTTTAGTGGGATTTATGATATGAGTCCTCCTTCATCAAAGATAGAACATATTAGCATCCTAACTTAACATACTTTCTAAATAGGAATAATGGACATAGTTTTGGATGTAAATAATAAGGAATTAGGGTCCTGGTGAACTTGAAATGTAAAGTCCCATCTTACAAACCCATTAGATTATGGGACTATATGCTCATAACTTCACTTACAAGAAATTATTCCTATTATAACTTGTACTCTGAAGATTTGAGTAGCAATAATACATTATTTGTATATATTTAATTAATATTGCAAAGATAGTAAACAATGATGGAAATAATCTTGGGCTTTCCATAATTACCTCGTGTGTCAATGCCTTTGAAAACCTTACTCGTATAGACCTATCAATATGCAAGAATATGGAATGTATTATACACGATTCCTATCTTCTCTGAATAACGAGCATTATAGAAAGAAAGGTTACTGTTCAAGTGTAACAAATTTGCAGCCACCGATATTATTTTTTGATTGTGCAATGATGTTACTGCAGTTCTAAGATTATCCGTTGTCCATCATATCTTCTGTAAAGTATATGCAAGTTTACTGTTGCTGATTGAACTGAACTAGTTGCCCGTCTTATATTCAACAACAAAACCCAATTGAAATGATTATTGCTATCTCACATTTATATTTATCTTTGCTCCTGCGATGATCATTGCAAGATGCCCTCTCTAATTCATGATTCCTTTAATTTTGTGCATTCATCATACATAATTCTGTGGCTCCACTATATTGGTCTGCCAATGAGTATTTCTTAGATTCTCAATATGGTGGAAGAATTCAAGCAGATGCTATTCTCATAAAACAACTGCTCCACTATATATCTGGATATATTATTTACGGTATTTTAAAAGGATACTTCCGTAAGTCCATATTTATGAGATGTGTGATGATTGCGGATGAAGGAAGCTCACTCTAATATAAAATATTGAATTTAACATATATCTATATCCAGAACATTGCTGAGATAATTTCTAGGTTCTCTATTCTCCTTGACTGATGACTCCTCATTATCATCGTTTCCTACTTCCTTTTTTCTCACTATTTCTGAATATTTTGAGTAGTTGAATGCATGCAAAGAGGGAAAGAAGGAACTGTATTTGTCCATGTGATTCCGAAACCTTTCCATTAATATAATCTCTTATTATTCCCATAGTTATATTTCAGTGATCAGTCTTCCATTATACTCTTTATTGATATTTCTTCCTGTTGATTGCCCATCTGTAATTGTGTTTGATGATAAAACAGTGGATGGCATCAAAGAACTGCAGAATTTATTGCAAGAAATTAGTAATTTGACTGCTCCCTTCTTATCTTTCTCTAATTGTAACTGTATAAACACAGACTGTATATCTCCTATATTATATAATCTGCTCCATGACAAAACTCATTGTCGAAGTCTGCAAATATTATGTATACTGTGATTAGCAATTCCTGAATTTTTTATGATGTGAACGTCTAAGTTTCCTATTCAATCTTAAAGTCTACATTTCTCCCTTCATCTAAAGTTTAAACTAATATAATGTATTATATTATTTTTATTGGTACAATTAAATTTTATATTTTTTCATTCAACCGTAGTTTGCATAGGGGACATCACATGACACCTAACCATTAAAGAGGAGGCATAGAGATCCAACCCATGTTTAACTCCATCCCTTTCTTTATTACCACCTACAAAGGAAAAAAAACAATTCCTTCACATGAGATAGGACTAACCCCTACTCCTTTTTCTTTATCTAGAGAACATCAAACATTGTTGAGACCCCTAAAAGCTCACTTGATTACTTTCTCTCCTCCAAAAGATCATATTTTTGGGTGCCCATCATCACATGCTCGGTCATACCATTGTTGAATGTAAGGCCTTTAAGAGAACAGGGAGAAGTTAAAAAGCTTCTTAGTGATGGTATCATTCACATGGCAAGTGATTTTGAGTTTTTCCTTTGTCTTACCCTTACCATAATTGATTAAACCCTTGTATGATGATGTTCCTTACTATGTCACATTAATATCTCTTTTGGGGGGCTCATAGTTGTTTATGGTGGTAAAATTTCATGTGTAATCATATTTCATCTTTGTCACCAACACAATAATCTATGTACTAGGGGGAAGGGTCAATTGGTGTTTAAAAGGTATGTATCCTTGTTTGGAAATCTCCTCTCCTTGCTTTCGGAAGTATGTATCCTTAGCTAAGGATCATTTCTCTATGGATTGGAATAGTATGCATCCCTAATTGGAATCCTTTCTCTTTGATTGTAGGTGTGTTGAAGTATGTATGCTTAGCTAAGGATTATTTCTCTATGGGTTTGGGAAAGTATGCATCCCTAATCAAAATCCCTTCTCTCTAATTGGAGTTGTGTATTCCTGATGAAAATCTCCTCCCCTTTGTTTGGAAGATGCATTCCTAATCGGAATCTTTGCTTTATTTGGAGGTGTGTATCCCTGATGACAATCTCCTCTATGCAGCAGTGTGGATCCTTGTGTAGAGATCCCCTCCCCTTTGTTTCAAAGGTGTATTTTTGGTCAGAACTCCTTGTTTAGAAACTGTATTCCTAATGACAACATCATTGCCTTGCTTGACGATGTGTGTCTAATGAGGATCCTACTCTCGTCCTTAACATATTAGAATTGCTAAATCTTAAAAAGGTTCATATGGCTTCCATTTTGTTTGTTGTTTTCATTGATATGCCCCCTAAGTGGTGGTGTTGTGTTGCATAACGCCGTAAGGTGTTGTGCAATATCTACACTAGCAACTCACTGCCTATGCCAACAAGCAGCATGTGTGACCAATTATACAAAGGAGTTGTATAGATTGTAATATGGATAAAGTAACCCTTGACTAACACATGCATTAACCTGTGATTACTTACTTCTCCTTAAGGATGTTATGTTGCCCTTTGGTGGGACAGTGTCCAAAAAAGCTAGTAGAAGTGTAAGATTTTGCTAAGCTTAAGAGGAGATCTTTGTCAACCAACCATGTGCTAGTTACACAAGAATATAGTGTCCCCACTATTAGGGTTAGTTTGGGGACAAATATTACCTGCAAACATAATGTTAGAATTCAACAATAACAAGTTTAAACATACTATTCTACCCTCTAATCTAACCCCAACCTTAAAGATGTCTCCAAATCGGGTTTCCTAACCCTTAGCTACTCCACTATCTCCTCTGGAGCGCACCCCTTGAGGTTCTTCTTGGACTGGACATCCTCTATCCAAGGCCAATCACATATGCATATGTTGACAACATCAGAATATTCTAGCCATTATCCATTTTTCATCTAGCCATTCTTTCAAAGTTACTCATCTCTCACACTGGCACGATGGTCATTCATATGAGGATCTCACTTGCTGCACTAGCACTATGAGGTTCCATTTATTACTCATCTAGCCATTCATTCAAGGTTATTCATCTCTCGCACTAGCATGATAGCCATTCATACAAGGATCTCACTTCCTACATTGGCACTATGGAAATTTTAATTAATTTATTAAATCAATAGGGAGTATATTGATATCTTGTAATACATCAATTAATTCTGCATATTTAGTATAATACAAAATTATCAATGTTACGCCAGTACTTGGGTACGTCGAGATGGAGGGACATCAAGACAAGTTTCCAAGACGGGAGGAAAATGCTACTCATTTTTGAGACGGCAAGGGGATGGCCAAGGGACATCGGCAAGGGGAGGACAAGGCAGGAAGGGATGTTGCATAAGTATATATACAGAACTTGACATGCTTGTTATGAAATGAAGTTTCAGTAGAACATACTAAATTAAAATACTTGAACATAGAATAATTGCAACATGAACTA
The DNA here is from genome assembly GCA_028749045.1 of Cupressus sempervirens. Classification (NCBI taxonomy): domain Eukaryota; kingdom Viridiplantae; phylum Streptophyta; class Pinopsida; order Cupressales; family Cupressaceae; genus Cupressus; species Cupressus sempervirens. Next base: position 509,605,366 of record CM053786.1, read on the forward strand.
GAACCATTGAACATTCAACATAGTAACATATTACATACCCAATAATAACATTCAAAATTCAAATAGAAATCCAAGTACCCATTCCAACGGCAACATGGTTGCGGGATGGGGGAGGTGGGGGTGCTTGGGTATGCAAGTACCTAGTGCAAGGATGTCTCAAGGATGGGTACTTCAAGGTTTGGGAGGGGGTGTGAGTCCTCGCATTACACTGAAAATTATTAAACAGCACTCTTTTAACATATATATATATATATAAAAGTTTTGATACTTATTTATACACCTACCATATATATATATATATATATATATATATATATATATAAGAAAATTAAACAATATACCTTGGTGGTGGGTCTCCTTTGCTATTTCTTTTCGTCTATTGTCAATGTCCTTAGTTTCTTCCTAAGTTCACCGATCATTGTCTTTGTCCTTCGTTAAACAACTTCAGAATGCTTGCTCATCTAGGGGACCACCTTGACTATGTCCAATTCGCATTCACCTAGGAGTCATTTACATATTTTTAAATTGTTCCTCTTTATAGTAACTGTGTTGTCGTCCTTTTTCAACCCGCTTTGATGACATGGGTTTATATACGCTATAACAAAGGGGTTGGGGGTTGTGACCGATTTGAAGGGGGTGCATTGTATAGTATTTTGGTTAGTAATTTATTACTAGACTTTGTAACTAATTAATTATAAATTGATATTTATGCATTAAGAACAATTAGTTTAGACCTATTTACTTAATTATTCAATATTGATATTAATAATTTGTATATTTATTTGATATTCGATATAAATATTGATTTATTCATATCAATTTGATAACATATAATTTGTCTTAGATTATCTATTAAATTACTATTTAGTTATCTAAGCGATCCATTTATTTTATTTGTCTAATAATCACTTAGCCATTACATATATATCTTAGGGATAATTTATGATTTAATATTAGATTTCTTTATTAGAGGGGGCATTACAGTCCTACCCTCTCAAAATTGCTTGTCCTCAAGCAATTTTGTTTTTCATTTGATTCATTAGATCTAAATAAACACTTAGCTCTTGCTTTGTTCAATTTCTAAGTTTGATTTAAATGACACAGCCAATGATTTGATTAAATATTGCTACTTTGAATTTGATTGGTTATATGCTTTATGGTTGGTAATTGATTGAGTTCACGATGGTTGTTTTAAATTAATTCCTCCTTTTGTAATTTCCATATAAAGGAGTTACAACCTTTCATAGACATTATTATCATTATTATTATAATTTTTATTTTAATCTTATAATCTCACCCAAAATCACATCCTTTTATTTCTTTTCCCTTGTATTGACCAATTCATCTTTCCCCACAAGATGGCAAGATCGTTGCTCTAATACCACTGTAATGTCCCCACTAGAAGGGTTAGTTTGGGGACAATAACTATTCTACCCTCTAATCTAGCCGTGGCCTTGAAGACATCTCCAAATCGGGTTTCCTAACCCTTAGCTATTCCACCATCTTCTCTGGAGTGCACCCCTTAAGGTTCTTCTTGGATGGGACATCCTTTAACCAAGGCCAATCACATATGCATATGTTGACATCATCTGAATATTTTGGCTACTATCCATTTCTCATCTAGCCAATCATACAAGATTACTCATCTCTCGCACTAGCATGACAGTCATTCATACTAGGGTCTCACTTCTTGCATTGACACCATAAGTGTCTATTTATTACTCATCTAGCCATTCATAGAGGGTTACTCATCTATCACACTAGCACAATAGCCATTCATACGAGGATCTCACTTCTTACACTAGCACTATGGAAATTTTAATTAATAACTTGATTCCATAAGGGATTATATTGATATATTGTAATACATCAATTAATTCGTCATATTTAATATAATACAAAATTATTAAACATCACTCTTTTAATATTTGTAACTTTCTACATACACACACACACATCAGTTTTGATACTTATTTATATACCCACCATATATCCATATAAGAAAATTAAACAATATACATTTCATATATAATAAAGTGAAAAGGAAGCTTATACAATAAAATATGTAAACTAATTTATGATACTCAAATGACCCTTACCTCCACTTACCTTGGTGGTGGGTACCCTTAAACCTTGTTGCTATTTCTTATTATCTATTTTCAATGTCCTTAGTTTCTTCCTAAGTTCACCAATCATTTTCTTTGTCCTCTGTTAAACAACTTAGAACGCTTGTTCGGCAAGTTGTGGGACCAACTTGCCTCTATGGCATTCATATTCACCTAGGAATCATTTATATATTTCTAACATGTTCCTTGTTATAGTAATCGTGTTGCCGTCCTTTTTCAACCCGCTTTGATGACATAGGTTTATATGTACTATTACAAAGTGGTCGTGACTGATTACAAAAGGATCCATTTTTTTCTTTATCTAATAATCCCTTAGCCATTACATATATATCCTAAGGATAATTTATCATTTAACATTAGATTTCTTTATTAGAGGGGGCACTACAAAGAAGCACCAAGAATCTACAATAATGAGAAGTCATTTACATGGGAAGTGCAAGATCTTGTCGTGGGTTGAATGGTGGCTAAGGGGACTGGAAAAAGAAGCGCTAAAAATGAAATTGAGGTTATGCAACACAACACCTTATGCAGCATTCAAGGAAGTTAAGTAAATACAAAAAGGAGCACTAAAAGCAAAATTGAGGCTGTGGAAAACATAGACGCAGCAAATAACTGTCATGTGCTTCAAGAAAACACAATAACATGTCAAAACACTTCTTAGAACACAACAAAAAAACCTTCGATGCCAAATTGACTTTAGAAAGATGCAACTCATAGAGTTCTAGTAAAAATGACAGACAAAAGAGTCCCTCGATCTCTGTAAAGGACCTTTGCAAAAACATTGCACAACAAAAAACATAGAAAACAGCACCAAAAATGCACCACGTACGTCAAAAAAAAAAATTGATGCTTCACTAAGAAAACCCTTAAAAATTGCAAAGACTTTTAAAAAAATTCATTAAAAATGATTAAAAAGTTTCTAAAACAAATCCAAGAATGTGACCACAAAATTTTCAAAAATAATTATATAAAACTTTAAAAAACTCATCGAACCGCTCTAATACCATGTTAATATAAATTGATATATAAAAAAGAGATAAAGGCTACAACATATTACCCAGAGTTCCATGACTCACTGGAAGTTGTATCAGTAGTCTAAGTCGTCAAGTCGAGCAAACCTTATCGAGTTTATATGACTTGACCCGATTCAAGGAGTATCATATATAATTTCACATATATATATAATTATAAAAGTATATAATTTCAAGGCTTTAATCATTTTGTTGAGTTGTTAAGTTGTAACCGAGTCACAAGTCGAGTCGGCCTTATCGAGTCTGAGTCTGGGAATTCTGATATTACATGATGATGTTTCAAAATAAAACGCTCGTTACAAAAAAGCCAAAAAGGAAACTTCCTAAAGCAGCTAAGATGGTAACTATAGAAACATGACAATATTTTCATAGGTACAAGGCAAAACTAGTGACAAAAGGGTACTACTAAAGACAGCGAGTTGACTTTGCATAATAGTTTATCATGTTGCAGAACTTAATTTTGTTAGATTCTTATTCCCTCTTGTTGGCATCCATAATTTAAGAGTAGATCAAATGGATCTTAAAAACAATCTTTTTGTATGAGGTCTTGAAGAGGAAATTTGTATTAAACAACTTGATAACTTTCTAGTGAAAAAAAGTTAAATCTGAATATCAAATTGAAGCGATAATTGAAAGGTAACAAATAATCACTTCACATGACATATCAAAAGTTTGAGGATTCTAAATTGATGTTTTTGGAAGGGGTAAGGTCTATCCTGGAGTTTTAAGTTAATGATGATCAATCACTAATCATGCCTTACAGGTTGATGGCATACTTTTTTAGAATTGTGGGTATAATTAGAACTTATAATTCAACAAACTAGTGCATTTGATATGAAAGATTCAAGAGCTGCCAAACATATCTTGGAGATAGAAATCAATAGAGGTCACTTTACAAAAAACATTTCCTTAATTAAAGTGTGTGGAGACTATTTTGCAAACTTTTCTATTCAAGACTGTATGCCAGTTAAGATTCTTTTAGCTCTTCGTGCTAACTTATTTTTGGAGCATTGCCTAAGCCAGATTACAATTTTGAGGATATGCATAATGCTCCTTATCCTAGGGTCATAGGTAGTCTAATGCATGTACTAATATGTATTATACAAGATATTGCCCATGCAAGAGTTCTTAGCAGGTTAACGTCTAACACTGATAGAAAGCATTGGAATTATGTTAACACATTTGAGGACCTTCTAGTTACTACTTATGTCACCATGGGGCTAATAATGTGGGCAAGAATTTGGTCAAATTGGACTACATTGATTCAAACTGCACCAAAGATCTGGATGGCAACAGATCCACACAAGAGATTATATGTTCACTCTGTTTGAAGGTGTTATCAAACAAATGAGTGAAAGGCAGCTCACATCTAGTTTATCTGTTGCAGAAGCGAAGTATATGGTTTTGGTCAGGCATTGGTCTTAATTGCAAGAAGGTAGGGAGGGATCAGGTGTTATGGTCAACATGCTATCTATTTGGTGAAGAAGCTCATGTACCATGCATCCGCTAAGCATATAGATGTTCAATAGCACTTTGTCCATGAAATTTTCTTACAAATTACCAAGCACAAATATTTTTTTGTTGGGGCAAGGAAGCTATGAACCTTATCTCTTCTTGATTTTATGTTTCCTATTATGGTATTGCAACATAAATTATCAGGTGGCAGAACGTGAGGATTTTAGTGTGTGATATTTACCTTGCAATCCTATGTATAATGCTTGCATCTTCAACATTTTTGGAATGGGTACTTAAGATGCACATGAGAAGTTGAGAGGTAATTATTAATCCCCTACGACCTTTAAAAAATTGTTGGGATGTTAGTGCAATCTCTACCTCTCTTGAACCACTAGGAAGTTATACTTCAGGAGTGGACTATCATGTCACAAAAGGTGGGACCCTCAAATGTCATTCTCTTATCATGAAGCACTAGTATTTGGAGTGGTCTCTATCAGAAGTTGTGAGTCAAAGGTATCATCTGTTCATGATGTGTATCTTGGATGCTTGCTCAATTCTAATGCGATATAAATTTTTGAATTGTGAGCCTTGTTTGGTAGCCACAAATTTGATGGAACTACATGCAGTCATCTATTTCTTTTGCACTATTTATTGGAGAAATTGGATGTAAGTTTTAGTGTCAGAACATTGTCAGACTGAACAGTTACAGTGGTTTGTATTGACATACTTTTGTTAAGGTTAATACAAGCTCAATGTCTCTTTTCAGATTTTATAGTTAATCACATGTTAATATAATATTTGAAATGACATTAGAATACTTGATATTTTCCCTCTATCTGTTCATCTTGCTCTCAACATTAAATCCTATGCACAATACTATGATAAATGCTATCTTTACTGTTCAACTCTGTGAGCACCCTATTTGAATATTGAAAATTATTCTGATACATAAAATTCCATTATTTAACACAATGTGCAACCCTGGGGGAATAACAAACTTCATTATGACAGTTTTACCCATTCAGAGTACTAAACAGGGGTGTCCAGTCTCCCCCACCTTGAATGGCGCTTATATTGATGAGTTGGAGACTTTCCTTAGTGGGCAATAGCTCCCAGATGATGGGTGCACTTTGCGTCAAACTTTGATCTCCATTTTGCTCTTCATAAACAATGTGGTTCCTATAGCCTCCTCCCTAGGGGCCCTTCAGCGGCTGCTTGATGGACTGGCATCCTTCTGTGACTCACAGCAGTTGGTTGTTAACCTGAGCAAGACCCGGGTGATGGTCTTCAATTGCTTGAAGACCTATCATGATCTGTAAACTAGGATTTACAAGTTTATTATTTTAATCCAAGTTACAGATTTAATTCCCTAATCCTAGCAATAATTGCATGGCTATGTGTTTTAACTTTTAACCATTATAATTACAAGAAGATTTATGCTTTAAACACTTAATTTAACTATGTGTTTAATTACATAAAAAGATAGAATAAAACTAAAAGAATTGAAAGAATATGAAATAGATACAAGAGGAAACGCATACACTCGATAACGGAGTTTCTTCGGATAGGACTACATCTCTAGGTCCGCTTCTCAATTTGGGAACCACTTTATTAAATCTGCCAAGCAAAATGCTTTGTTACAGAATCTAAGCTCCAAGCATTCACAGTCTCTTTTCTTTCTTTTATAATTTTCGGTGTAAAATAACACCTTGTAAATTCTCACAAAGAATTACAAAATTCCTTCCTAACAATCTCTCACAATCATTTCTCCTCCAAGAATAATTGTCTTTCCAAAGGAGAAGAACCCCCTTTTATACGCCATATTTGGTTCAAAACCAAATAACCAACATGATAACCATTCCGCTTAAATAACAAATAACTAAGAAAACTCCTCAAATAATAAAATTCAAATCATAATAACCCCCTAACAAACAAGTTTGTTCTCTTTTCCTCAAAAAATCCCTTGTATCTTAAAATCTACATAAATTTTAATTGATCAGCACATTTTATGGTTAATGAAGATAGGGGTTTAGGCTCCTACAAAAATCTCGCTAGTGCAGTTGGTTAGGAAAGAAAACAGCATGTCGGTGGTTGGGAGTTCAAATCCCAATGGTGGTATTTTTGGTTTGTAAAAATCCACCAAATAAAATCCCAAAAATCTCACTAGTCCAGTTGTTTGGAAAGAATATTAATAGCATGTCGATGGTTGGGAGTTCAAATCCCAACAGTGCTATTTTTGGTTTGCAAAATCTGTCAACTGTAGTCAAATACAGTATTTTGCACTTCAAATACAAAGTTATTCATGCATAGTGGCAGTTGAGGGGCACACTTGTAAAAGAGGGGTTCCAAGTTCGGACCTCAATCATATATTTTGGACAACAAAACCACCAACCATAAGCCAAAACCGCCAACCTTCGAGTGGTGCTACGTGGCACTATATTAATAGCTCACAGTGACACATGTCCCTAGATGATTGGAAAAATGTCATCTCACCTTTTTGCCATGTGTGAATGGATTCAATGTCAGCACTGATTGGACTGCTGATGTCATCATTTGACTGGTCAACCCTTTTCCTAGGTAACTTTGATCGGCCATAACTTCTTCATACGAACTCCGTTTTTGAAACAAAAAATAGTTTCGAAATTAGTGTGATGAGCACTACAATTTGGTACAGTGTTACCCCAGCACGGGTGTGCGGCAGTGCGGGGCGACATCGGGACGAGTTTCGGGTGCGGGAAAAAAATAGCCTCAATTTGGGGACGTCGGGGGGACAACAAGAGTGCAGCGGCGGGGTTCGGGGGGGGGGGGGGAGAGGGAGTGGGGGGAGAGGGTTGCATAGTATATATATAATATTATTAATATATATGATTGAAAATGCTAATTATGAAATGATACTTCAATATATTATATAACAATGTAACATTAACATACCACATATAGTTGACTACAATGAATAGAGAAAATTAAAATGTGATTCACAAACCATAAGTTCAAACTTGAAACTTGAAATTTCATAACCATTACTATTACTAATGACCATTTGACAAATTAACTTAGTTCAAGATGCAAGATTCAAAATTCATTGTCCAAATATGATTTGATGAATATCATATATCATAAAGATGCTCATGATGACAATGAGCCGAATAGCATGAAACAATGAAATAATAATAATGTATCATAGCAATTTCAAAGTGAGTATAATCAACAAAATGACAAAATGCCAATAATGAGAATGGAATCATCTCAAGTGCGCTCTAATCATCCCCTATGCCGAAGTCCTCATCACTGGAACTACTAAACTCCTCATGGGTAAGATCCTGATCCTCTAAAGAAACACCAACTAGCCCTACATTGGCATCCTCATCAATCTGAGCTAGATCCTTTGGCTCCACATCCCATCGTGCTGCAGGGCTCTCCTTGTACTCGCGTGTCTTGCGATCTTTGAGCCGCAAGTAACCATGTAGAGCAACCAGCTTCTCCACTCTCTTAGAGGTAAGTTTGTTCCTCTTAACAGAGTGAATGAAGCTATAGGTGGACCAATTCCTCTCTACAGCTGAGGAGCTAGACACCTGAGATAACAAAGTTGAAAGTTACAACTTACAAGTTACAAACAAATGTTCATACAATTTGTAACAAATGATAAATGGTAAATCGATGATTAATAATTATTGAATCAATGAATCATAAATTAAAATCAGCAAGGTAAAACTCTTCAAGTTAAGATTGTAAACAGCTGGAATTAGTTATTAGTATTACAAACCTGAGAAAGCAGTCGAATGGCTAGTGAGGTGATCTTTAACTTTTGTGACCCATGACATTTCCACCACAAAATGGGATTCTTTTGTGCCATGGTTTTGAGATCCACCTTTGCAATATCCAAGTATCCTACAAGTTACAAGTTTTAAAGTTTACAACATAATATTAAAATTATAAATAACTTAAATAAAGTTATAACTTATAAGTAAAGTAACAATTAATTATTAAAAGAACTTATAATTATAAAGAGTTTAGAGCACTAAATCAAGATTTAAGGATTACCTGAAAGACTAGCAAATTCAGACCACTCGGTGCGAATCTCACTAGTAGTCTCAGTATCATACATTTTGGCAATGCATCGAAAGAACCCATTCTTCACCTCATCATCCTGAAGTGGTGTGACTCTACCAGGCCTAGGTATGTACCACTTCGGGTTCAATGCATAGGCAGCCATGTGCAAAGGAGTGTTCAACTTCTCCCACCTGCGGTGAATGATAGGCTCAATGTGCTCCGTATAGAATGCTAGAGCAGTGTCTCTCTCACGCACAGCAGCCCTCATCTGCCCAAGCATGGAACTAATGCACTCATAAACCTCTCCAAGGCTAGGTGAATCTGCATCTCCATATCTGATCACCTGAAACACTGGAGTAATGATGGAGACTATGTATTTTGCATCACTCCAAAACTGATCACTCTTCACTATCTCCTTTACCCTCTTCCCCTGCTCTGTTCTGGACTCAGGCCATCGATTCCATTCTTGTGTCACAACCATGAGTTGCAATGGCTCTTGCAACTCAATCATTCTCTCCAAGAGAATATAATATGATGCATACCTGGTCTCAACTGGTTTCAGGAATTGCTTCTTCGCGAAACTCCTAAAAAGTGCATGTGATGTATGGTGATTGCAGATAAACATCTGCACCTCTCTCCCATCATTAACCACCTTTCTAATCCACTCTATTTTCCCCATGTCTTTGAGTGCATCGTCCATGGCATGCACACAACATGGAGTCCACCAAATATAACTATAAGCTGCCTCAACAAGCCTCCCTACCGCTTTGCACACATGTATTGCATCTGTCACAACTTGGACCACATTTTGTGGTCCAACCTCCTCAATGGCTTCCCTAAGCACATGAAACTAAAAATCAGCATCTTTACGATGCCCTGAACAATCAACTGCCTTCAAAAAATATGGGCCCTCCATGCATGTAACCATAATGTTGATGAGTGGACGATGACTAATGTTCGTCCACCCATCCATGATAATGTTGCAACCTGACTCCATCCAACATGCTTTCATTTGCTCCATCAAGATCCCAACCTTGTCATAGGCTCTATCCAACACTGTAGTCCTCAGCTTGTGGTCACCTGGTGGCACATATGATGGCTCTCCCTCATTCACTGCCATGGTCATCATCCTCACAAAATAGGGAGATCGAGCCACATGTGTAGAGATGCCATTGGCAAAGAAGAAATCACCAACAGCATCATCTAACCGGTCCCTTCCATGCATGTTAAATAAATGAGCAATTGGGTTACTATCACTACGACTTGTAGGTGCTTTCTGTTTCCCCTATTGTTGTCCCCTGTTGAATTGTGTGTAGGTGAGGAGAATGACGGTGTAGGTGACAGTCCCTGCTCTCTGATGCAAGATACGAGTAGATGTATCTCGCTGCCCCTATAACTGTTGTATATGTTGTACCTGTTGCCTAGCAGACAAAGATCTAGGCACTGGAACATCACTATCATCAGGAATGCCCCATAGTTTATTCACTTCAATTCTATATTTGACATTCTCAGGATTTGACAAGAACATGCATGGGTTCACACCATAGCCACTCCAAAAAAGGTGTGAATTAACTCTTGTAATGCTGCCAAACCATTCTGCTCCACATATATTGCACTTCCATTTGCGTGTGCCACCCCTTGAAGGTGTAGGGTGTGTAATTTTTGTAGCAAACTGTTTAAGAGGGGACTTTGGGTCATAAGGACCCCTAGCATACTTCCTCAAAATCTCAGAACGGCAATCAGTAGAAGGCACCCCTGGTGCAACATAAGGAGGCTCTTCCTCAGGCTCAGATTGACCACCTACATCAGCCCCATGATCACTTCCTTCAGGCTCAAGTTCAGGCTCATAATCAGATGCACTTGGCTCATTAATTTCCATGTCTTCTGCACTTTGGCAGGATCTAGAAGCCATTTATAAAACTGCATTTCACAAAATGAAAATAAAATTATAAAAATGATCATGATACATTTCAGCGCAAGTAAAAATAATTTAAAACTTAAAACTTTACTATTTAATTTTAGCATTTACTAATATGGCATATGCTGAAACGTTTACTAAGTTACTTTCAATTTTCATTCTTGAATCTTGTTGATAGTTGAATCTTCTTAGTTCTATGATTTTTTATTTTATTATCTATATTAATTTTTATTTTTAAATTTTTTTCATTGTTCTTAAAATAAAAATATGGCAATATGCCGTATTGCCATATTTTTATTTTAAGAACAATGAAAAAAATTTAAAAATAAAAATTAATATAGATAATAAAATAAAAAATCATAGAACTAAGAAGATTCAACTATCAACAAGATTCAAGAATGAAACTTGAAACTTGAAAGTAACTTAGTAAAACTAAATACTAAATACTAAATACTAAATTTAAAAATTATAAATTGATTTTTAAAACCAAAAAAACTAAGTAAAATAAAAAAAAACCCTACCTTGAAGGCTTGAACTTGAGGAGACACTTGCCAAATCAAACTTTCTTGCTCCTCTTGCTCCTCTTGATCTTGCAATCCCTTGCAAAACCACCCACTAATCTCTCACAAGCTCCTCCAAACACTCTTTCTCACTTAGCTCCTTGCTGCTCCAAAATGGTGAAATAAAATGGTGAAATGAAAATGAGATCTATTGGTCTTATTAAGCCTTCAAATAGACCACATGGGACCCACACCCAATTAGGGTTACCATACTCGAAAAACAAAAACAAAAAAAAATGCAAAAACTATTTTTTTTAACTTTTTTGGGCCTCTTCTCAGTGTACCCCGCGAGCACCCAAGAAGCACCCTGCAAGCACCTGAGAAGCACCCGTGCACCCGCGCACCTGGGAAGCATCCGAGCACCACATCCCACCCGGTGCTCGACCAGTGCGGCGGGGGTGCGGTGGCGGAAAAGTTGCTGACGGGGGTGCTTGGGTGCATGACGCACCCGCACCGGGTGCGCCGGGGTTTTGACCCAAGTGCACTGATTTGGTATCACTTCCTCGATTTTGAGAGAATAAAATTTTCACCTTTTTTTGCAGTCAACCTCTGGTTCGCCAGTTTGGCCAAACATTTGATTGAGCATAATTTTTACGTATGATCTCCTTTTGACCGCATTCAAATTGCATCGGGTCCAATTTTCTGAGATATTAGCAATAATGTAGAATTTGAGAGATTTCGAGACACTGAGATTTTTCCCTTTTCTAGATCCACCTGGATCATATCACCTCCATTTCTTTTTTCAGGGCATGGAAGTTCAGATTTACTCTTCCTACACTTACTTGGGGGTCCAGTTCTCTAGGTCCCTTTTCAGTTTTGAGGCCCACCTACAACCCCACATCAACAAGGGGTATGGCTCTTGATGGAGACAAAATTTTAAAGCTCCATTCCTGATTGTTAATAGCTGTGTCACAAGGTTTGTCGAATTTTCAACTCCAAGTTTGAAATTCGCCGAACTGAAAAAATAAATAAATAGTTTGTATAAATTCGGCTTAAATTCATCTCAGGTCGTAGGTCATTGTTTCTACTGTAGGTTACAAGTTGTCGCGTGAGTGCAGGTCGCAGGTCATGATCGTGGGTTGCAAATCTTTGCTTTGCCATTACTTTCAGGAAATTAGCGTTTGCTTCACATCTGCTTTCAGCATCTCTTCACTGCCTGCAACGAACGAAATCTGTGCAAACTTGGCTTCTTTCATTCCTCTCCATGACCATGGCGTCTGAAGAAAACTTGCATTCGCATCCTTTTCTCTCCCTCGACAGTTTGGGCATGATTATATTGTTTTAGAATGTTCAAAGATTATTTAATTTTAGGTTTTCGTTCATAGTTTTAAATTTTTATAATAGTATGTTTAATGTTTTGAAAATATTTAACTTTAGATTTACTTAATAATTATAATTTTTTATTATCGAATATTTTGTTATTGTTATTATTAATTTATTTCTGTTATTAATTATTAATATTATTTTATATTATATAATCATAAATATCATATATTTATAATTAGATATGTTAATGCTTATATTATTTTATATTATTTTATCGATTATTAAAATATATAATAATAAAAATAACATATACTTATTTTTTTTGAAAATTACATTAGGCAAATTTAATGTCGAATTGTTTTGAATTTTTTTGACTTGTCAAACTTCATCCGAATTTCATAGTCGTCGAACTCGGACTCGAACCTTGTGACTTAGTTTAATAGTGAGTGAACAAAACCATTCTGATAATGCTGTAACATCATCAAACTATTTTTCTGTTAGATCTCCATGTTGGTGTTATGGTTAAACCATCCAACAATTACTGAACATATTGCTCTTCCATGCCTAAGAATTGTATCCTGTGCCTACACTCCCCCAAAAACAGAATCACACAACAAAGAGATGATAGGCAAATACTAAGAAGGCAGCAGGAACAGGTAGCCACTGTAAGTCTGCAGCCAAAAAACACTGGGTTTGCAGATGATTTTGAGAAGCAACTTAAATCTGTTGTACAGCATGCTGCTTCATATGTGACTAATACTTCAAGTATTACAGCTGTCAAGGTGGGATGACTTACGGTGTGAACAATTCAAAATTGTTTGTATATCTGCTAGCCTCTCTTTAGCAAATCTTATGGATACCAGACATGAAAGAAGATGTTCATATTCTTCTCTTATGGTCTTCCTGCATATCTACAATACAATAATAAATCCAAAATTCTGTTTTACACAAACACTTCATAGCTGAATCAATGGCAAGCAAGAACCAATAGGAAATATGAAGAATGAATTAAGTAGTTTGGGCAGCGTACATTCAGCAGGTCCATTCTTGGAAGGCGACAAGGACAATATAAACATTACTATTAATTTCCCAAACTGCAGATACTAACAGAAAGGCCAGCGCTCAAAGATAGATTGATTACCTTCACAAATACATCATGGCAAGAAGCCGACGGGTTAAATGGAGTGTGCACACAGCATATACACACAGTAAAAGGGGCTCAGTGGATATGACAAGCATCTACAGACAAATATGTGCAGTCACATATACAGATAAATGACTGTCAAGATCAAGCTCTATTACCAGGTTTACTAAAGAAACATGGGCAGGAATGCAGGGAAAAACAAACCATATATCTGGTCGATAAAGAAGATATCCGATGGAATGAACATAGAAGAAAATCACCGGAAACAAACAGGTGTTACTATGTTGGGAAGATAAGAATATTTGCACAGAACAAGCCATATCCACAGACTCGGGATGTCAATTAGAAGAAATACAATAAACACCTACACATCCAAGAGTCATGGTCACACGTCATAGCAATGATGAGAAAACGACATTCAGAGTAACCAAATAGTCAACGATGCTTAGTTTTTGGAAAGAACAGATATATCAATGATTACATATACATGACAAGCACTAGCAGTTTGTAATGGTGCAGTTCCACCTCTACAACCCGTGACTCCTGTAAGCATGTAACAGGGCCTACTCAAAACACACAAAAACTCCATCATGCACCTTCAACGTCACCATGAGCTAACAATAAGGAACTATGTAGTCATTCTGAGAATTTCTTTAAGGGCCCATTTGGTTGCTGGAATAGGAATGAAAATAAGGAATATGTTTTCTATTTTCTGTTTGGTGCGTCAATTGGAATAGGGAATAGGAATACATATTCCCATTTTTCCTCTAGAATGAGCTTGTGTCCATTCCAAAAAATAGTTGTTATTAGAATTGCCATTCCTATTCCCAATATGCATTCCTATTCTCAATTCCTATACCTAGAACCAAACAGGCCCTAAAGGTAGAGCATATACGTAGAAGGATCTATTTGCCACATCACAGGCTATGGAGACCTGTCAAAAATTGCGAACTTATGAGAAGAGGCAATTGATCAATTTAATCAGGAAATTGAGACATCAACTTAGTAAAGTCAAAAGCACATTATTATTAATGCAAAGATCAGAATTCGACCACACAAATCACATATAGAGGCGGTCAATATCACATTTTGGAGTGCATAATTCAATCACTAATATTCAGCAAAGTTCAAACATTGAAATAATTAAAACACCCCATAAATCATTTGCTAGAAAAGGGTGTGATTAAAAGAAACGATGTCATTAAGTACAAGACATAACTCTTATTTTGAAAGGTTATGTTTCTTTATCTATATAAGTAGAAGGAAAAAGAGATAACAAGAGACATTCGAAAAAGACATTCTAAAGAAGAAATATTTTACATTCATTTGTACGGAGGGATATCTTTGTAATACAAAATTCAAAAATTTTATTTTAATAATAAAATAAAAGGTCTTTTATTTATTTTTATTTAAGGCATGGAGATTTAAGCTGCACTTGATTCGTCCTTCATGATCATTTTTTAATTACAATTTTGATTTGACGAGGTCATCTATGGCATTTTAAACTCGATCATCACAAATAATGTGAAATATTAAATTGTTTCTAAATCTGTCTCCCCGACATTAGGAGTTAAAGTGCAATCTAGACTAGTTTAGAATTGTGTATATATATTTGATCTATCACATCTTGATTATTAAACTGTTTATAGTTTATGTGCATAGAACATTGTAAAGTTGTACGTTATAACCTTCATTGTAGTTGAGTCTATTGCCGAATAAGCTAAAGCACTGGTCTTTTTATCATTGAAGTATTGGATTTATATTTGAAGTCAAAAAATCTATAACTTCCTTCTTACAAACCTCAAATCCAATATTAAAAACCTTATACAAAGCATTCATTTCACACTATCACATAACTCCATATTAATCAAGTTCAAAGACCTTGCCAACTAAATAACTCACCAAAGCTTAAATTTATTATAGAAAAGCCTTGAACCAAACAGTCAACATTTGAGGTGAAGGTCTACCTGCCTAGATGTAACGAAGCCTAAAGTTTAGGGGAATCAAGGTGATTCACATTCGTTGGACAGAATTGATTGGGTAATCCTATCAGAGAAGTGGCAAGCTCTTGGATTTCCAATCTGCGGTTTTGGGAACCAACAGTGCTCTCGCCTAGCTTGAGAGACAATGCTTTCAACATCATTCAGGACACCATGTTCAAGATGATCCTCCTGGATTCCCTGGTCAGACCGACAATGCTTTATGGTTCAATTGTCTGGGGGCCCTCTCTTTTGGAGTCTGATTGGGCATTGCTTGAAAGGGTTCAGACCCTTCTTTTCGAGCATATCATCAAGTGCCACCACGGTACTCCCCATAATATTGTTTTGGCCGAGTTTGCGACACACCCTTTTAGACTTGGTGTTATCAACCTAGCATGGTTACCACATCACCTTCCGTGCTCTATTGATTTGGCTGAGAGGCGATACAAGTAATCTTGCTTAGTCTCTTGCTCCTCTAAAGCAATTGCGAGTGCTGACTCCACTGGTCAAGATTGGTGTTTGTTTGCTCAAGCTTCTTCTTTACTCAGGTCTATGTGGATTGAGATGGATTGTCTTCCCCCATTCCAATACACCTTGGATGCACCCGCTCACCTCCTCCCTTCTTGTCAAGACTCGAATGGGCATGTCAGGATGGACAATTATAGGTAATATATCCATATGACTTGGGTCAAAACCTCTAGGTGTAGGGGAAGGGGGGGTGGGTAGCGGCTCAAGATGGCCTTCTACGCTACGTAGTTTCTTGATGTACGAGATGGGATGATTGTACAACCTTCTTACCTCTCTGAACGTTGGTTGTATGCGCTGCACATCTCCCTAGGGTCTTTCAGAGATGGTTCTTACAGACTTCATTTCCAAACAGATCACCAGATTAGTAGAAATTATAGGATTTGTGGGCTTTGTGACATGGGGGAAGGCCGAGAAAGAGACCCACTTCATTTTTGGGTGTCCTCATTACTATGAGATTAGAGGGAGGTTTTAACGCCTTTTCAGAGATTGTCGATCCCTTTCCTCCTTTAAGTTTCCATCAAAGATGGATGGCCCTTTACCTTCAGCAGACCATGAGACTTCAGGACCACACAACTTGGATCCTTTCTCCTTCAAGCTAGGTCATTGACTAGATTATCACCTCCTTTTTTGTGGTCCCCTAGGTTTGGGTTACCAAGCGATCGCTTGGTCCCCGTACTCCTGCGCAACATACTAGCTCTGTGTGGCCTTGTCAAAGTTACTCTTGGTAGCTACCCTGCACTTCCACCTGTACTTAGCAGTGTCACAAGGTTTCTTCTTGTTCTGGACCATATCCCTCGGTTTTGGGTTTCTTCTCCACAGCATTTTTTCTTTAGACTATTGCGAGTGGCTGCCCCTAGCTTCTCTTTTTTTCTTTGTTGTTTATGCTTTCCCTGGGCACGCTATGGTGTTCCTGTTGTTGGTTGGCCTCTCTTGTTGTGCATTGGCAATCCCTTTGACCCTCTTTGTGGTCTCTTGTTGGACATTAATAAATTTATCTTATCTTATTATATACACGATGGGGTGAAAATCGTTTGGGGAATTAACTGACAGCCAAAAGTATTAGATTTTTTGGAGCTTTTGGGAATTGACAGACTCTAACGACAATGTAGAAAAGTTTGGAAAAAGAAGTGAAACCCGAGGACTCGCATCCCCATCAAATCTTTCAAGTATTCATCCCTGGGACATCCTTGCACTGGGTACTTGGAGTGCCTGAGTACCCCCACCTTCGTTATTTCACAACCACACCGCCAACAAGACAAAAACTTGAATTTCTATTTGATTTTAATTTTTGAATTTATATTGGTTAAGTACTCTGTTACTATGTTGAATGTTCAATGGTTTTTGTTGCAATGTTGCTATGTTCAAGTATTCTAATTTGGTGTGTTGTACTAGAACATCATTTGATAACTAGCATTTCAAGTTCTATACGCATTTTCAATTACAGTCGTGTCTTAAGGTTACTAGAGTTGTGACAGACATAGAGCCCATATCATAGATATTATAACTATTCTTATTATATATATTATTGCAGAAATAGCAGGATTTATAATTGGTAATTCAGGTTTATATAATTAATCTCCTGATTATTCATAATCTATTTAAGTTTCTTATATTCATAGCCTATTCCTTAATCACTCACTATGGCCCCTTATGAAGATAGGTTGGTTTATAAGGAGAGGTGGTTGTAAAGATTCACAAGACAGGTAAGTCCAAGGATGGTTAAGGACGTATATTTCCAATGCCTTGAGCGAAAAGCCCCAAGATAGGTATGAACATACAATCCCAATAACTTAAGGAAGCCTACTTGTAGATGGTGTCCAAGTGCCCTATTCCCCATCAAGGTTGATGGTTAGGAAAGATGGAATTGGGGCTTAACTATAAGATGTATTATGAATAATGCATTTTTTCTTAATTCAATTCCATTTATATGTATATTGACATTTATCAATCATTGGGCATCAGAAGCTTTCTAGTAGAGAATATTACAGAGACCACGTAAATTGCAATTTCCAAGCACAAATTGACCCTAGTCGGGAATTTTAGGGCAAATCATGTTAAGTCTGAATAAGGGACACTACATCATTGTAACATATTGACTCTAAGGCCCATCACATTAAAGAAGGTTAAAATCCACAATCAGATTGAATTACTAAGGCAAAGGGATATTGATTGACTCCTAAACTTGCCAATCTACCTGCAATATGATTGCATTTTATTAGACAATACTTAGAAGAAATATATTGTAAGCTATTCTAGTTCAACTAAATTTTGTTTACCATACAGGTAAAGAGATCAACGCATACAGACAATGAACACGAACAGCAGAATTATATTCGCAATAGTAGATGATTGATGATTTACAATGATCCCAAACGGGATATAAATACTACCTCCGAACCTTCTCGAAGGAGTCCGTCGGCCACAAATATTCTATCCGCTACAAACTATTTACCGACGACGTCGGCTATAGAATACAGAAACACCGCCGGACATCACCCCGTCAGCTACAAAAACACTGCCAGAACCATCCAGTCGGCTACAGAATACAAAAACACCACCGGACATCATTCCGTCGGCCACAGAAACACCGCCGGAACCATCCAATCGGCTGACAAATTTCCTCTCATGTTGATGATATTGTGTTTCTATAGTCCATTAAAAAGAGGTATAATGCTTTAGTTTTACAATAAAACCAAGGTTGCATGGGTACTCGTACCCACACCCCTGGTACTCGTACCCACCGAGTACCCACGTACCCAAGTACCGGGAACACGTATCCCACGTACCGGGTACTTGGTAGAGAGCATCATAGCTAAGGACCTTGATTAAGATTCTGATTTTGGTTTTTTATTTTTGTATTAGCTTGTTGTTTATCAAACTTAATTCAATACCAAATCAGTTTGAGACTTTGATACTCATTAACAATAAACTTTATCACTATTCAAGTCATAAGTTTATCATTTGCAATATGTCATTGTTATATGATTTAGGATCCTCTTGTTCATGTTTAAAGTCTGCCTTCTTTGTTATGCATCTAAGCATTTATCATGTATTATTATTTCAAACATATAGCAAATCTGAAACTGAAAACAATACATTACATTTGCAAACTTTATCACTGTTCTTGTTTTGAAAAACCATTGTCATGACTCATAATTTCAGATTTTTTATAAATATAAAAGTATAATTTTTAAATAAGTTTGACATACCCAAGTACCTCCATCCCCTACTATGAAAAATACTTTAAACATTAAACATTCAGCAATAGCATATATATATATTTCAAATTTCTTGTTTTGAATGCTCAATGTCATGACTCATGACATATATTTTGATTTTTATATTTTCTATAAAATATTAATAATATAGAAAAAATAGTCATACACACGTACCCCGGTCCCCTATTTTGAAAAATATGCGTACCCGTACCCGTTCCCGTACCTGTCCCCGTTCCCGTACCCACATACCCGTGCAACCTTGAATAAAACTGTGTCAAGTTTTTTGCATAAGTATTTCTGACCACACTTTGTTAAACTCAAACTTGTTTTCTTCCAAAAGCATTACAGCTCATCTTCATGGGATGGTGGAAATATCATGTCCTTAATACAAGAGGAAGTTAAGTTGAATGGGAATGGCTTTCAGAATATTTCAAGCATTATTTTAGAAAATGCAATAGGTTTACAGATACATTGGCAGATCTAGAGGTCAGTTGATATACCTTTGCCATCGAGGACTCAATTCTTTTTTAAAACAGGAAGGACATTCCATATCCTTGTCCTAATTTCCAGTTGCCTACAATTTATCAGTATTTTCAATTTTGCACTATGTGGCAATAACATTTTAGGGCACCACGACTATAGTGATTTGCATTTTACATGAAAAATGTTGCAACAACAGTAAGATTTTGGCTGTGTTGCAAGACGATATTTCCTCTCTTATTTTAATATATTTAGCACATTCCAATGCATGGTGGCTTGTATTCTGTTTTGTTCTGCAAGTGGAGTAGATAAACTGTAGGAGAGAATCTTGGTGAGCTATGAGAAATTAGTGCTTATTCAAAACTTCCCACATTTTGGATACGAAGTCTCTGGCCTTTGTAAAGTTTGTGCTTGGTCAGGATAGTTTCTACAGTTTTTGCAATTTTTTTGCTAGATTGGAACCAAGGGCCGAGGGTACTACTACCATCAGTGGTTATCCATTCTCCCATACTATCTCAACGGAAGCATC
The DNA here is from genome assembly GCA_028749045.1 of Cupressus sempervirens. Classification (NCBI taxonomy): domain Eukaryota; kingdom Viridiplantae; phylum Streptophyta; class Pinopsida; order Cupressales; family Cupressaceae; genus Cupressus; species Cupressus sempervirens. The sequence continues at coordinate 509,625,650 of CM053786.1, forward strand.
ATTTAGCTTGGAGAGAAGGAAAACTTGCAGAGATGGCAAAGGGTATGGTTGTAGAGGATTACAGTGTGTCAAATGTTGAAGCCTTTTGCATGGATTTAACAATGATTTAGTATACTATGATGGTTGTGTTAAGAAAAAGTAATCTGTATATATCTATTCTGTTCATGCATCCCACCATGGCAAGTGAAAGTGGTGCCTGAGCAAAACAAAAAGACCTTGTAGAGACTGGGATTATGATAATTGATAGGCAGGATGTATACCTGAAATCTCTTTAGTCTTGTAGAGACTGGGATTATGATAATTGATAGGCAGGATGTATACCTGAAATCTCTTTAGTGCCTATGGTTTTTGTTATAGGTTTCTTGCTCTTGGCAGTAGCTTGTAGCCTTTCTATGTACATAGTGATATAGTCATTTTTAACAATGTAATTGTGTTTTCTTGGGCGTGAGCCTGTATAGAACCCACAGCTACTTTATCTAAAAAACAATAAACCACTGCAGCATCTTCACTATTTTAATTTCAGCAGTATAAACCTACAACAAATTGATTATCTTTAAACATTTCTTATATACCATGTTACACAATACATCTTTTATTATTTTTTAAAACCAATTGCTCAAAGTCGAACCATTCGTGACTGATAATTGAAATGAAATCTTGTCTTCCATAAATTGAATCCACATGTGGTTAAATAATGTAACGACACTGCATATGTTTCATTTGTGTTTTTTAGATATAGCATAATATTTTAAAAACATCACCACTACCTTTCATGGCTAAGTAAACCTGAAAACCCCTTGAGAGGATGTTGATTATAGCTGCTGTACACATGATCAACATGCAGCTTATTAATTAGTAAATTACCAATTCTAGAAATATAACAGATAACTTTTCATAACTTCAAAGCATTCTTATGAAAAGAATCTTATGGAATTATCAACCAAATAGTATTGCTTGATTGTATTCCAAGTGTTTACACTTAAACTTCTCAAACTCTGAAAGCTACATATATAAATGTATAAAATATAAAAACAAAAAGAATGATAGAGAATAATAAGCTTGCATGCCCTGAAAGCCTATTCCAAGAAAAGTGTATCTAATAAATATATTATTAAACAAATATGCCCTAATTTGTCAGAAACGTATTTTGTTTTAGAGAAACCTCAGCACGTTGTATTTTTCAAATATTGCACTAAATAAACCAAACAATATGATGAAAAAAAAGTGGATCACATGAGAGAACAATACCTTATTTGCAAATCTCTTTATAGATGAATCACTGCTAAGAGAGCCTGGAAGATTTTTTCTTTGCTCCTGACCTGATGCAAGAATTTCTTGCATTCTTTCTGGCCAGTCTGAGTTTAATCTCCTTGCAAAGTCCGCAACCTCCCTGCAATAGTAAGATCTAAAAATCATATTTTAAAGTACTATATATGTACTTGAACTTGATTTATTCAAAGCTTATTTCTACAAGGTTGTGTGCAATTCGACTCTCATGAGATTGCCATTTCCTTGTTCCGCCAGAGTTCAATAAGAAGAAATTGCTTATTATTTAAGGGACATTGTACCATATGTCAATGTGCTTTATCCCAGAGTCACAAAAGCACATAATTGTCGTTGCTAGAATACACATTCTATGCATACTATTTGTTTCACATACTCAAACAATTAGAATTACTTTCCACAAGCTAATTCAAAAGAATTACACACTCAATTCTCACAGAATCAAAGATATTATTTCCCTAATGGATAGATAAGTAGGTTACCTCTTGATATGTGATAAAAATAAATTATAAAAAATTGTATACTGTTGAAAACAAATCTTCAATGAACAATAATGCATCTCGAATAGCAGATAGAACAGAGGCTTCGTGATCCACTTCTAAAACTGGGCATCAATATACAGATGAATCATTTACTTTATTTATAAGTTGAAAAATCAGATATTAAAATAATGACACCAAGACCACAAATAAAACCAGAGTACACAGTGCACAAACATGTAGAGATTAGAATCTATAGACCTTTATCAGTTTGCCTAAATACATCAAATTTTATGTATCAGACCAACATATACTGTAAGATCACATGGGATATTGAAATGAAAAAATGCAGCTTTTAAGCAGAAACATGAGTGTTTTAAGGGTCTGCAAACTAGTCACGTCATGATTCAAGATTCAATACTCTTGTGAATCTCACTGATTTCTGCAAATCTGATCGATTCCCAACTTGAACTGATTCTCAAGTTCAACACAAACTTCTTCAGCTGCTGTCAAATTCAAGTTAGTTTGTTGAGTTTTATTGACTCGTGAAAATTACATTGTCTATGCGGTTGTTGTAACTTATTACAACAAGTGATAACCAAAAAACCATTGTCTATACATGAGAAAGATATACAACCATTTCCTCGACCCCACATGCTACCTATTATTTGGGGGCATTATGCAATGTGCTGCAGTTAAATCTGATGTGGAAGAAAGACTATCAAAACTTATATACATGAACCACATTTACTTGAGTTGCTGTCACACTAAGTTTAAGTTGATGAGTTTCATTTAGTTGTGATTAGTGAACTGCCTACATGTGATTAGTAAGGAAGTGGCGAACCTGAAAGTAGTTGTAATTTGTAAAGGAGAAAGATACCACACCACTTTGTGGCTCCACATGCAACCAACTATATGTATGTTACAATAAAGGATATTATGGAGCTTGCTTCAAAGAGATTTGAGGGTTAAAAGGAAAAGCATATCAAAACTTATCTGCATCATGCAATGATCCCCATTTGAGGCATGCCTACCCCATTACATGTGTTACCACTACAATTGCATCTCCACAACAATGAGCATTACAAGATATTCAACAATGCATTTGCCAAGTGCATTGTGAGAACATTACAAGAGGCCACTCACAAGAGGTTATCTGATGAAGCTAAGAAGTTATCAAGAAATATGGTTTGTGGAATATCCAGTTTCGTAAATTCACATACATTAGAATTGGGAAGCACATGTTGCCCAAAAAGAGTTATATGGAATCCATCCAACAAACTAGTGGTATTGACACTTAATCACCTATGACTAAATTCAGAAGTACAAGCATTTGGCAAGGGGTCACCTTTCCAATTCGACTCAGAGCCAAAACTTGTCCATCTCTTCTAGCTATGGAGGCAACAGGAGAAAAGACTTGAGTATTATGCATTGGGATCCTATGATGCAAGAAGAAACTTTGATTCAAATAGGCAAATCAAGAGAGCTATTGGGAACAAGTTCGAGCATGTGCAACATTTAGAAGACAATTGGGTAAACACTATCGATGATTTCAAACTAAGGAAGAGGATATTTTCAAGATTGATTGTGGATATGATTAGAGAATAGAAATGGCAACAAGCTCAAGTGCTCGATTATTGAAGGAAGATAGTAATCTCATTAGAAAGGTTTTTGTGACAACAAAGGGCAAAGTGTTAGAACCTATCAATTGGTTGGACGAACATGATATCAACTCGAAAGCTTTGATAATACAGTCACACTCTACCTGAGAATGGTTGAATGGAGAGATGGAAAATTTGAAAAAAGGAGATATTCTACTAACTTGTGAAAAGATGAAAGAAGTGGACGAAATTGAAGATGAACCATTGGAGTAGCCATAAGAACACAACAATAGACAAAAGGATGAAAGTAGTAAGAAAACGGGAGAATGGTGAAAAAGTTTCCCAAACTAAGGGCGTGAAAGGCAAGGAAACACCAAGTCAAGAACCTTCATCCAAAAACAAAAACCAAGTGCTCCTCCATCGAATGAAAGTATCTCAAAAGGTTGTTATAGAATTGGAGACAAGCATAAACAAAGTTCAAGCTAATCTCCCTTAACTCAAGGTATGCAAGGTGATGAAACTGGTCATCCAAATGAGAACCTCAACAAAGATATGAAAAAGCTGAAAACCAAGAGGTGGAGAACCGACGAGATGGTAGCCAAGGAAATGAAAGACAAGATCAAGGGAAACCAAACAATGAGTCGGTAGAATGCATTGCTCCTACATGGTTGAGAGAAATGCTACTAATAGAGGAAGTTGCAAACAAACCACCAATCGAGAATATAGAAAATATCTTCGAAACTATTGGAAAAGGAAAGAAAAAGAGGTCAACCAAGAAGTTCGCAAAGATCACAAAAGATGGTTTAGGTGCACACACTATTAAAAGTGCCATTTCAAGAGGTGATAAAACAAGAGAAGGCATTCTTCCTCAAGATTATAATGCCACGTAGCATGATTTGGGAACAACTACAAAGAAATGAGAGAATGAAGATGCCCACGAAGTCATCCAAAATTTAGACCAAAGATTGAATAACAAAGTTGGAAAGCATAAGCAATACAATGAAGAGGTTAGACAATTGAAATAATATATCAAACTTTGATGGGTCCAATACAGAAAAAAGATCAAAAATTTGCCCCTCTTGCCACGCTTAAAAGAGAAACAATTGATAATTTGGAGGTCATGAAGATGGCAACTCAAGAACAAAAGGCATGGAATGAAGAAGTATTATCCGTCCGAAATTCATGGAGAGTTACAAAATGGTTGTTTCCATACAAACGAGAACCCAAGCTTTGTGCATAATTTGTGAAGAAGTTTTATTCATCAAGGAGAAAACAATCCCACTATTGCAAGCAATGAGGGAAATTCCTAGGCCCGTGCAGGAGAAGGCAAGATGATTAGAGCATATGATTTGATAAATCTCAATGGATGTTATTGTGCATTAGCCTCAAAATAAGACACCCCCGAGAAGGTGAGTATGATTGTCAATGCTTAAAGAAAACAATCCAAGTGATTTAAGATGAAATTCTTGAAGCGGTGAGGATAATATTTCAGTTTGCTGAAAGCAAGGAAGAAAACATGGTTATAGAAAAAATTGAAGAAAAGATAAAGATTATTTATTTCAAGGACGCCAACATCATCAAGAAGAAATAGTTGGTGTTGTATAATTAAAAGCCTTCATGGCCACCTATCAAGACAATAATATTGACTAAAAAAAACTTTTTCCACTGAAAGAACACCAAGTGAGAAATAACAATTCTAAAGTCTAAATCTAATAGGAGAGATAAGACAGAAATTTCTTACAAATCGTTAAGCTATAGCAAACTAGATAAGCACATCAAAAAAATAGATTTGAGCAACTAAACTCACAACACCAGATATGTGTGAGAAAACCCTTTCTGACAAAAAGCCAGACTCAATTTGTATACAGCAACAACAACAACAGATACAATACAATGCCTTGAGCTAATGCTCATCAAGAGTAATACAGCAGAAAAGAATTCTAGAGAGTATCCAACACATAAGCACTCCTTAGAAGATATCAAACCTAACATCAACACATGCATTAAGTAGCTACATATTTATAGAGCACAATGGAAAGAGCCCATGGTTTCCAAAATCATCTCTACTATCAAAGAGGTATGTGGTGTCAAAATGTTAAACCATTTAAACTTCCAATGCAACAAAGCATAACTGAACCATAATGGTCACCATTCAATATGCTACATCTACCTCATACCACTTGCCAATAGTGAGCTCCACCATAAATATAAATCGCTAAATATTAAGAATCCATGTCTCTTCTACCGAACTAGTAACAGCCATAATCATTGCATAGATTCAACATAGCAACTTATGACACTAGCTCCATAACATTAGGACTTCCATAGTGGATAAAATAGCATGTTCGACCCAAAGGTTGAGACAAATTAATCCTAACAGCCACATGTGCAACTAAGTTTGATGTTGCTGAATGGAAAATCCATAATGCGCCAAATGACTTGATGGAAGAGCTTAATGATATTATGTATAGGTTCATTAAGTTTGAAAAAAGAGGAAAAAACAAAGGAAATTATTTTCTAAAATAAGATTTAGTGCAAGCCCATGTGGCATTGAATATTTTTATTAGTTCTTACATAGGTACTTCATTTAGATTAAGCCATTGACTAGTATACTCTTGGTGTAAGATAAAAGTTATTTTCATGATGATGTTATACTATGTGCTTTCAGTTATCTTTATGATGGTGAAATTCATATGTTAAGAAATAATGTTATTCATATTCGTGGATTATTAATTGTACTTACCCCATACTTACATGTGTGTAGTGTGCACATCTATTTTCCATTTTTGATTGACATGTCAAATGTGGTTTGATGGGAGGGATTCGGGATCTACATGATGTATCACTCCCTTCCATTGTCTGTTTAGCTCGATTTATATCGATACATGCTCGTTTTTTATGCATGTTTGCAAGCATCAGGTATCGACTTCCTTGAAATATCATAATGAGCATGCCCTATCACAATATCTTAATGGTAAGAGAACAGAGATAATGTCTAGGTGTAAATCCCAACCTAAGCCTATTATTGTCCTAAGAAGGAGGACAAGTATCTGATTGAGTGCCCATCCGAATTGGTCAAGGTGACGTGAATTCATGAACCTAATCTTGAGCCTTTTTGCTATCGATTTCTACCTAACCCATTTTCTTATTGGTTCACAAATGCCATGCAATTTTTTCATTGGCCCACAAGGTGGTGTTTTGATGTAATTAGGTTAGCATTTAATAATTTTTAGTGGCACTTATGAAAACCATAATTAGGGCTTTGGTAGAATAATTAGGGCCATTTGTTTCAAATTAATCATGACCACCCATTGTTCTTGTAATATCCCACCCACGATATTGGTTACCTAACTTCTCACAATAATTTTCTAGAATATAAACAGATAATGCATGCATAAATTTAGATTTAATACCAATAACTGATCCAGCAAATGCTCATGAAAAAAGCTCATAATTGTTATTGTATTATAAAACAGCAATACAATAACCAGATATTCAAAATCCAACATTAATTACAATTACAAAGTCGGATTGGAAAACTCAGAACGAACTTGTAAGCATAATGGTGAATTATGTCCGAATCCACTCCAAGTTGAACCTAGTTGATGTCCTATCAATCGAGAAGAGCTTGAAGGTTTCCATCCTGGGGATCTTGTGAAAAAAACAATTGATTCCTCCAAGAGAAATCAGAAATCAGATCCAAAAATCAAACATAAACAAGTATTGCCCAAATGAGTCTCTTTCCTTCTTTTAAAGCATTGTGCTATTACTCTTCAATTTCCACTCTTTGTCCCTTGTCTCCTTGCCAAATTGTCTTTATGTAACCCATGTTAATAATATTAAATTGACTTAAATAATTCTACATTAGGTCTTCCATAAGTCAATTTTGAATATAATTTTTGGTTTGGCCTAATTTTTCCTTAATGTCCTTAAAAGGGGATATTACAATCCTATCTCCTTGAGATTGCTTGCCCTTAAGCAATCATAAGCCTACAACCAATACTAGGATCCCATAACCATCTACAATCCTCCCTTTGACTCATATGAGTAACTCTGAAGTTGTGGCATGCTATGTTGTGGAACTCAAAAGAAGAATGCAACACATCTATCAATAAATCCTTGGATCCCATGTCAACCTAAGAAAACTTGTTGCACCTGCCTACTGCGTTACTCTGATTACAACTACTCCAAGCCCAAAACTGTGTAGCAACTCGTCATAAACCCCCAAAGGTAAAGCACTCATCCTATCAACTCTTGGGCCCCAAACTAGTCTATCCATCTGATCTTGGGAATAGAAATGCATCCTCCTACAATCTTTTTCTAGAAATCACCCCATCATTGTAATCATGAAACCAAGTCATAACATTAATGTAAATATCTAGGTACCAAATCCTACAGTAAACCTTGTCCTCATTATGTGAATTGGCAAGATCTTACTCAATCCATTTAAAAATTGGATTATCAAAAAACATATCAACATCATTTAAATAAACAATTGTCAACCAACTGAATTTTTTCCATCTCATCTTGACATTTGAACAGTTTCAACAAATTCTTGGGGCAGCTATCCAAATCACAAGTCTATTGATTACTATCAAGTTCCTTAATCACTTCTGCAATAAAGTTTGCCTTCCTATGATCTCTTGTTCCCTAGATTGTTTGGTGACAACAATCTAATTTTTTGCTTCATGAAGAGTGTAATGTCCCTTTTTTTGGGGGGGATATTAGAAATATTAAGAAGGAACGTGTTTACAATATTAAATTTGACAATGTGAGCTGGAAATTTAATATTAAAGGCCAAATTAATATTCCTAGTGGTCACAAGAGGACAAGGAGAGATAAGACAAAAAACCCAGAAAGGATGTCAAAGGGTCATCATTGCGAGAATAAAAGGACAAGAGACCCCTTCCTTTTGATATGCCTGATTTTATTATTCAGTTCAGTTTTCTCTCTTGTGAGAGTTTCAAAAAGCTTCAGCTTTCAACTAGTTGGAGGACGTAGCCCCTCGTACTAGCAAACCGTGGACACAAACCCATTGTCCAAGGAGACATTAATTCAGGTGTTTCATGTGCGCTTATAGGTTTTTATTCTAGTATTCCAATCTAACTGTCAATCTGTATTAAGGATTGGATTCGTAGTGCTAGTTATTGTATTGCTGTTGTAAAATGCAATGAAGTATTGTAAGGAGTTATAAAAGTTTATTGAATTTTATCTTATTGTTTTGTAACGCATTATTATATGCTCGAATCTTGAATGTTATTTTGGAAATAACGGATTATTGTCTGTGGAGAAGCTTTTGGTTTTATCCTTTGTCTCGTATTACATTTGTTTATATTTGAGTTTGGATATTATATTCAAGAAGAGACTGGATAAATGGCGGTTGGTATTTCTACTGTTTACGATTATGTTGGAAACTATCTGCAATGTTTATTTCTGAGTATATTGTTGAAAGGAAAATTTAGTTAACATCCGGTTAGGGATATTACATTGGTATCAGAGCCACGGGCCCTATCATCTTGTGAGTTAACCAAGACGAAATCAACGAATATATATCATTTATGTGAAATCCTAACGATTCCTTAATGTGACTAGATTTGTTCCTGAGGATGAAACCCCTCATGGAAAAAAGAGAAGTCTAGACGCCAACCTAGCCTCTTACCATTTTCACTTCAAAATGATAGCTCCAGATTGATGCATTGAAGGTTTACAAACTGTGCGAGTTCAGCAATTACAATAACCGTTAATATTGGCAAATACTTCAAATTCTAGTATGTATAAACCCAGTAGTGTATTCTGGTACTTCTGGCAGTAGAAATAACAAATGATACAATCAAACTTTAAGGAAGTAGCCAGTGTAACGATATAGATACATCTTCTAGTTTTGAGCGGTTCATTTAACAACTGAGCCTTGTCTAATACCCATCGTTTGCCACTAGAAGTCACGAGGAATCAATTAAGGGAGAGTTAGTGATTATAACAGAATGTTGGTAGACAGTCACTGTGCGAACAGTGCATAGTAAGAAAGGTAACCGCAGCCAAGGAGGGAATAGCAGAGCAACACGGGAGCATCTCCAGATAAGATCATTTTTAAAGCCGTCGTTACTATATATATATATATATAGAGCAAACATCATGGAGGCAAGTATGTAGGATGGCGTCAAACTGCATTCTGTATCGGGTTACTCAATCGTACTATACCAAAGACGGAGTAGCAGCATTGGCTTGACATTCAAACGGGAGTTTGAGAACACTCACAAACTTCCAATTAGACCACGACCACATTCCTGCTGGCAGTATTGATACTTCCTCAGATTAATACCAAACTACGTTTCTAGCAAAACGAGTATTTCATTATCACGATGCTCACTTATTGTATTTCATGTTTGATTTCTTAAACTTCCAAATGGACTTCTCGTAAATAGCATTTGTTTCGGAGGAGGGAGTTTCGTTCACTTGAAAAAACAAGCAGCAAGAATAAGCATTTAATCCCATCAATTGATCTGTCTACTTTAAATGGATCTTTAGTCGAAAAGATAAAATCCTTACAACTCCTAGAAAACCAAAGCAATACATTGATTTATTTCTCGCGCTCGTAGCCAATCACAAAGGCCCGAAGTTTTCGGCAAAGAAAAGTGCATGCCCAAAAAATAAAAGTCGTCAATCAATATTGAGGAAGTAGACGAGCGTCTTGTGAGTTACTTTCCGGCTGTGGTTTCTACATCCGTCATTACCACCGCATTTGTGGTGACTAGATTATTACTTATTCACCGTTTCTGAGGGCATAGAAGAAGAGCTGAGGAACGGTCGGCTTTGGAGCCACACGGGAGTCATGCATTCACTTTTGCCTATGCGAGAAAGATCCGCAAGATACAAAATACGTTAAAATCAAGCCAGCGTATGAGTCAAGGGAGCCATGTAAAACAAAAAATTTATGAAGACTAAAATGAAACAACTACGTGACCAATTAGCAGAGTAACGGATACGTTACACCTGGGAATCAGAGTTATTGGTCTGACTTAACATGTATTATGTGTGGTTATGGTAAATAAAGAAAGAGGCGCACAGAGTTTGAAAGCCACGATAGTGATTAACAAAGCCATGTCTTAACCACTGGCCTTGGGTTTTGTATCTATGGATGGGGAAATTGCTTATAGAAAACTATATAAGTTAATACAATAGAATTGCAGCAGGATATTGCAGGGACTTTGGCCACAGAAGAAGTGGATGATTTGGCGAGTATAACAAAACTACGGTCAGCTCTTGAGTTTGTGGAGCATAAATGAAGAAAGTTATTGCAACAAGTTCGAACAGATATTGTATTATTAACCAAAAACAAGGGGGGTCACTTGTACGTAACCCTTCAACTACAACATTGGAGTCAATACCAACTGGAGCGAATGTGCGAATCCGAAATCTGCCTTGAAGGAAGAATGTCACTAGGGATCTACAAGCATATTTCAAAGGGTACCCAAGCCTTCCGCATATAAACCCTATTGAGTCTGGAAACAAGAAGACAAGAGATCCTATTTGCGAAGGCTTAGCTTTCCTAACATTTAAGAATGAGGATGTGGCTAACAGATTCATAACACAATTTATTGGAGAAAGTATTGTCTTTGGAAAAATTGAGAAGAAAAGAAGTTGTTGCCTGGCAATCCCGAGTGATCTTAGAAATTCAAGCCTAAACTTCTACAATAGTACATACTCTGCCTTTGCTAAGAATCCGAGAGAAGTACTAAATATATTGAAGGTTTATTAGACTCTGCTATTTTTATACATTAGCAAAGGAAAACCATGCGAAATTCTCCATGAAGTTTGCAAATGAACAGATCAACGGGACAAATGAGGTAAACAATTCGGAAATGTTTTTAGTAGCATTGTCCAAAATGATGGCCTAGATCCTTCAAATACAAGGCCTTCTTTGAAATATCTAAAAATGGATTCACCCCCCGGTTCACTGAATGATGATGTACTTAGGGCGGATGATGCTATGGAGTTTTATGACCACAATGGAATAACTGAGACCAGCATTGCAAATTTTCAGAATGATTCACAAAAGGATTGCATGCTTAACCAAGATTTAAATGAAGGCATACAACATTCTGACAACTGCCCAAAATTTTCAGATGATTTCATGGATTCAAATGGTGAAAGATCATTGGAGAATGTAGAAAACATCTTGTCTAGTAGTCGAAAGATAGGAAAGGTTGATGTTTATGATTACAGAGGAATGAAGTTGGAACTACCTCAGCAAGGATCAAAGAATAATGTAGAGTCATGAGAAATTCCTAATCAAGTTAAAGAGAATTGTGATGGGCATGCAAACAGCTTTTACCGGCAAACTAAGGATCCTCTACCTTATTCAAAAATTGTATCAAGAAAGAGCCTTTATGATGTAGGCAATACAACTGAAAGACTCTTAAGTGAAACTTTTATCGAGGACCATGAACAGAAACAAGGTTTAAAGAAAATGCTACATCTTAAGACAAATCTAGAAAAGAAACCAGCTTCCTTAAAATTGGGGAATATTTGGGAAAAGAATGAAGATGCTTCATCAGTCATTTCAAGCGTTCAGCCAATTGAAAATCAGAAATGGTATATCAAAACCGAGGTACTTGTTATGTATTGTGAGTACAAAAAACTTCCCCCGAAGATTCAAAAGGAATTAACCTTCAGTGATTTCATTTAGTTTCATCCAAAACTCCAAAACAAGACCAATTTGGCAAAAATGAAGTACCTTGAATTGGTTCGTGATCTCCTTGCAAAAGACCAGTGCAAAACTATGTATGAGGAATTTTTAGCAGACCAAAATCAACTAGTAGGGGATCTTAAAAAACAAGAGTAGTCAACCCATATTGATTTACAACCTTCTAATGATCACGCAGAAGAAGTGATACAAGGTGCAAGTTTCTACGTTGGTGATTGGGAGATTAGCTTTGACATGAAGGTTGATGAGATCAGTTGCACACGAGATAATAGTAGGTTGGGGTCTCTCTGTGATGAACCATATATTTCCTATGCCCATGACAGGTCCAAGATGATGCTACACGACAATGAGGTGTATCAACATGATCATGAAATGCATGCATTTAGAAACCAGCTGAAGGTGAACAAAGAAATGGTTGTGGCATCTTCGATACGTTATGACAGCATTCACAAGTTGGTTGAGGATCTCTACAGGAAGGTTCAAAAGGAAGTGGAAGAAGAATGGCTTGTTTCTGATTTGCAAGTGGTCAAAACAGCCCTTGAAACTATGAAATCAGAATATTTGTTTTTGCTTTCCAGCAGGGATAACATTCTTAAAGTTGCGGAAACGCATTTTGATCAGATGAATAAAGAGAAAAATGAGATTAAGGAGCTTAATAGAGAGCTTAAGGAAACACAGGAGGCATTGAATGAAGCTTGAATTTCTCTTTAGGAATCAAAAAATCAGATTATGATCACGAAACACTCTCGGGCACATGAGAATAGAATGAGGTAGGAGTTCTTCCAAGAAGTCATTGACGAACTTAAGAGCATCTAGCAGATGTATGACTTGGATAGCTGCCCCAAACGGTTAAGTAGCAAAAATTCAAAACACTTTCAGCTTGTTGACAACCCTTTGTTTGAAGTTGTTGCTGATTGGACGTCCGACAATCCTCTTTTTGTGTTAAATGAGGAATCATCTCTTGTTTGCCATGAAAAGGAAGAGTTTGATTTCAGACTTTCAGATCCTAGCTCAGATCCTAGTAGTGAATCCGGATCTCAACATGGGAATGATGAATCAACTTATGTTGCTTATCATTTGATCAGCCCCAACATATTTTCCAATTTCACCCCATTCAAGAGTTGGGTAAATTTTCTTCATCAGCCTCTAAACAGTTCTCGGTGGAGTATTTATGTGAGGCTTGTGGTTAGATTCTCAGCATCTTTTAGATTCATGGCACCTATGCGCTTGGGAATTCTCCAAGTTTATGCCGACAACATGAATTTTGATGTCCATGGGATGGTGGTCTCAACTTTTGAGCAACTCATTTCTTACATCATCCACTTAGGTCAAGTCTTCACATTCTACTAGATTATACATGGACCCTGGATATATTTCTATCTCATCATAGCAGCGAGGCAGCGTAACAGAGTTTGGGATCCAAGTGTTGGCAGATTGTATTTATGGTCAGACGAGATTTTTATTGTGGTCCTATTCAGTTTGAGGTTGAATGCGGTGATGATCAGTGTTGATCAATTTACAGGCACAACATTTCTTGTAGAGTAATATGGGATCCAAGGATTCGATTGATAGGTGGTTTCCAGAGTGGTACCGTGCTTCACCAGTTTGGTCGGGTTTGTTGTTAGTTTAGGCTACTGGGTTAACTACAAATTTGTATGGGATCCTGGTACATACTGCTTGAGGGCAAGCAATCTGAAGGAGGGGAGTATTGTAATGTCCCTTTTTTTGGGGAGGGGCATTAGAAATATTAAGAAGAAACGTGTTTACAATATTAAATTTGACTATGTGAGCTAGAAATTTAATATTAAACGTCAAATTAATATTCCTAGTGGTCACAAGAGGACAAAGAGATATAAGACAAAAAACCCGCAAAGAAAGTCAAAGGGTCATTGTTGCAAGAATAAAAGGAGAAGAGACCCCTTTCGTTTAATATGCTTGATTTTATTATTCAGTTCAGTTTTCTCTCTTGTAAGAGTTTCGGAAAGCTTCAGCTTTCAACTAGTTGGAAGACATAGCCCCTCATACTGGCAGACAGGGGACGCAAACCCATTGTTCGAGGAGACATCAGTTCATGTGTTTCACGTGAGCTTACAAGTTTTTATTCTAGTATTCCAATCTGACTGTCAATCTGTATTAAGGATTGGATTCATAGTGCTGGTTATTGTATTGCTGTTGTAAAATGCAATAACGTATTGTAAGGAGTTATAAGAGTTTTTTGGTTTTTATCTTATTGGTTTGTAACGCATTATTATATGCTCGAATCTTGAATGTTATTTTGGAAATAACGGATTATTATCTGTGGAGAAGCTTCTTGTTTTATTGATTCTCTCATATTACATTTGTTTATATTTGAGTCTAGATATTATATTCAAGAAGAGACTGGATAAATGCCAGTTGGTATTTCTACTGTTTATGATTATGCTGGAAACTCTCTGCAGTGTTTTATTTCTGAGTATATTGTTGAAAGGAAAATTTAGTTAAAATCCGGTTAGGGATATTACAAAGAGCAACCCGTGTATTATTTAATGCCTTCTGAGTAACATTAAGCTCCAAACTGATCTTGTTAATCTCATCCTTCTTTCCCCTCAATTGTTTAGCATATGTTTCAGCAACCTTTAAGATGTCATCCCTACCTATAAGGCTACCTTGACCTTTGTAGATCAGCTCATGTAAGAATCCCTTCCCATTCCCATTTACCTATTTTCCATTTATGCCCTCTTGTAAAGATCCTCAATTGTCCTGTGAGTGTCGTCATAGCATACTAAGGTTGCAACAATCATATCTTCAGTAACTTTCATCTGCCTTTGTGAAGCATGTTTCTCATTATTGTCATTGTGAACACCATCCTTGAATGCCATCTTTGTTTGGTCCTCTAAATCACTATCATGTACAAGTGAGTTGCTGATATAAGAAACACATAATTCATCATCTATCTCAAACTCCTTTTTTGATTGATTTGCATGCCAAGGTAAGGGTGTTGCTATGTCATTAAACAGCTTCTCATGACATAAAGTTTTATAAACTTCTTTAGAAACATCCAACATGCTCTCACATCAAGTATGATGATCCTTGCTAGTAGGTTTGTCAATTTCAATCTCTAAATCACCAATATAGAGTTTTGCATATCCCACACCTTAGACAAAAGTTGAACTCCTGTCATCACCACTAATAATTTTATTTTGTGGGGGCAAAAAGCTCAAATTCGTATCATCTCCATTGCTGGTCTGCTTATCTTTTGTTGCCTTGTCTTCATCATAATCATCACAAACATGATTTGGTGTCCAAGTTTGTTGGCATGTAAAATAACTATACTCCCTTCCAACCTATAAATCCATTGATACTAATTCATTTGCAGACATGTGCTCCTTAAACATTTCAATTTTATGCTAAATCAATCTTTTTGGGAACTAGTAAACAATAGGTGATACCTCATGCTCCTTCCTCCAAATGGGCAACACATCTGATTGCAGTTGTTTGCATATGTCATCATTTTCATCAAGGATTAAGGATATCACAGTATGCATGCAAGCCTTCACATCATCTGAATGATGCTCCTGATTTCAGCTAAGAAGCATTGAAACATGTGGAGAATTAGATCATTACATTCAAGGTCAATCATAATGGTAAATGATCTGACTTTTGACATAATTTCAAAATATTAACCGTCTTTAGTATAGGCAGGACTTACGTCATCATGTAACCCATGTAAGCTCTTCACGATCAGCTGCAAAACCTTCCTCAACATGTCATCATTATAGGTTCGTATAATCTGTGTAATCTCACTGAGACATGAAGCCACTACAAGCCTAATATCTCTATGTGGATGTTTCATGAACATTTGTTGGCCAAAGCAATCATCGAGGGCTGCAAGGCCCAGTTCAAAAGCCTACAATCTAATTGATCAACTTCAGATAGATATGAATCTAATTCTTTCAATTTAGAAAGAGCACCATCTAGGGATGGACTACAATTGTAAGCCAATCACATACAGCCAATTGCCCGCTTCCCTTTCTTTCTACAAGTCTCAAAGCTGATCACCATTGAATGTATTATTGAATTCTTTGAGAGGAGGCTACTTTTCATCTTTTCCATTGTTTCCGATTTATCACTGGAGGAATCCTTGTTTGAACTACATTTATGGTTTGCTCTTTGAGACATTTTATCAAATAGATTGCTACTGGGTTTTAGATGCACAATTTTAAATTTGCCAAAACATTACCATATTTGTTTTCCATTTGGATTTCCCCCAATTTGATCCACACTTTTGCTAAAAGATGCTGCCCCAGTTCACAGTTGCATTTCAGGTTTACTTCTGGCTATCCAATATGACAGTTATCACTGCTTTTACGATTGGACTATTATTGTATTGCTGAATGTTATAATGCAATAACATTTTGAGTAATTTCTATGAGCATTTACTCCTTAATACTGCTGATCTTCATAGCATTATTTATCTGTTTATATTTTGAAAATTATTGTGGAAAACAATTGGGGAGAATATCCAACTGGGATATTACAGCAGTATCAGAGCTGGTTTACTTGCCAGCCTATGAGGGTTTATTCAAAATCACAATTACATAAAGGTTTTATTAAAGGCAGATTTAAGAATATTGCAGAAGTATTTTTTGGAGAGAAATTTTTCATGTACTATTAGCAGCATATTGAGTCCAATATGACATTTTGTATTTGCTTGTGGTATTGTTAATTCTGGTGCAAGAGACAAAAACAAATTCTGTTATCGCTGTTGAATACACTTCTGGATATAGTCTGAAAGGGAAATAAATATTTATACCATGCTTGGCATTAAAAGGGTGCCTGACTTATAATGTGATTATTTGATGTTGAAGACTATAAAGAATTTAATTTTGAGTGCAAGCTGGACAATCATGTAGAGACAAAATATATGTATTGGTATGTATTGCTTGCCGTATAGAATTTTGGACAGGAAATTACAAAGCCTTGCGCTAGTCCTCCATATTCAAATTGGCAAGGGACTTTTGGGGCCATTCCTAAGTTATTAAGTCCAACAGATTATTAACAGGAGTATGGTTTGCAGGCACGATAATAATAATATGGGCAGAAATTTTATTTGAAAATCTGTGTTGAAGATTATACTCCAGAACTACTTTTGGTATGGTCTTAAGTCTTTAATAGAATTACGTAGCAAACTATGGAATTCTAATAAAATTCAAAACTGTGGGGAGAAATATTCATTAGCGTAACATTGGAATTTATTAAGTGTGGAGTGGAATATTAGAGAAGTTATTTCCTTTTTGTGGGAAGAATATAATTCAGAGTTTCTGTCTTAAAGTCGCAGGCGTTATGCAGAAGTTGAGCCTTTTCATCACTGAGCAAGGCAATGAACAGTCTTGCAGCATGAAGTTGATTTGAAGAACTTGTTGTTGAGTATTTGCACAAATAATTATTTCATCAGGCTTGTGATATTCTTATCACAGTTGAACCATCCAATCTTGTAACAGGGTCATCAGTTTCTATGCCACCAGATTTGGTTTAGTATGTGAAAGCAACGAATTGTGGAGGTGTTAAATGCATTCTGTTACCTTTTCGAATGACCAGGATTTTAGAAATTTTGGTAACCGTAATGGCATTGTTACTTGCCACTGTGTCAAGGAATCTATTGGACAAGACATTGGTGTTGGGAGTTAATGAAAAATTAATGTCATATAATTCATAGGCAAGTCTGGGCACTAACAAGAGTATCAAGACCATTCTGTTAGTTATCACAAAGCACCAAAGACCAACCGCAAAATCCTGGTATCACATTGGCATTGTGAGAAGCTGTAAAGTTCCCATAGCCAAAAACTGGAGTAAAGATTAAATTATTGTCAATGGAAGTTCGAAGACAGCCATATTATTTGCTCAAAGGCGCTCCATTAATCAGTTTTTACAGAGAACTTCTTCCAGGCAATGAGTTTGCCATTATAAAAACAAAAACCATTGCCATGGGCCGTTATTGTGAAAAACAGATGTTTCCATTACTTATACAGGACTTTCCATTACAAATATCAAAATGCTGTCTGGGCAGAACATTTGAAGACTCTTTGAGCACGTCATTTCTGTAAGGAGATTCGTTGTGGAAGATTTTATTTTATGTCGAGCCTATAACTCGTGACCTTCAACGCTCTCTGCGACAACATTTCTGACAACTGGTGTATATATATATATATGCTCTGGATTCTGCATTTCCTATCTACTGTAGAAACTGTTGAAAGTGTTCATGAGTCATATGTGGTCATGGCGATTGGATTATGAAGCATATGAACAGACTCACTACTACCATCATGAAGGATACAAGAGCTTTGTTATTTAATCTACAAGTGTGGCATGCAGTCATTGCGAGGGATAATTCTTTGAAAAATAAAGAAAAATTATAGGAGATATTGTGAACGCTAGTGTTGTCACAAGGTGGAGTCGCTTAGCTTTGTCGGGAATGACAAAGATTGAATTTTTGACAGAGAATCATTGCTCTCATTTGGCAAGCACCTTAGAAAATTTGCAGAGTTTGAGGATCTTTAACAGGTTACAAAGTGTTGGATGCATAGTGCCAAGGAAGTTGAATGTGGGCTACTGTCAGAGGTAGTTCAGTTGATGTCAGAATGCATCTGTAAGCAATTTCAACTACCTTTGAAATTTTGTTTCAAGATTGTGGCCATATTATCAATGAAATATTTGACAGAAAACCAAGGCCAAGTACTGAACATTTATATTGTGTTGTGGATGAAGAATTTAGAAAACTAGTACAGAACTTACATCCTAACTGTTTGACGAAGTTACAAGAGGATAAACATTATAATTTGGAGCATAATGGGGGTAGTCATTTTAGAGATATTAGTTGGTCAAGTGTCAATCAGAATTTCCCAAACATGTTTAGGCAACTACCAAAATTCATTGACAAGGACGAGGAACAAATTCTTGAAAGAAAACTCTATAGTATAGAAAGGAAACTTGCATGTTTGCCTCAATCAAAGTATGAATTACTTTGCAATTTAGGAGCAACCGAGAGCTATTTATCCACACTAGAACAGTCAGGTTCTAAAGGTAAGCAAGTGAACATCCTTCTTGCAATGATTCCCCTGGTTAAGCCAATGTTGTTGAGGCATCCCAATAGAGAGGTAAGGCTTGCAGTTACGCAATGTATTGTTCATGTCATGAGGATAACAGCACCATACAATCCATACAGCTGGGAAGTGATGAAAGAGGTATTCCAATTGATTTTAGAAAGTTTCAAAGGAATGAGTGATATCCATAATCCATCATTTGGTAAGGTAGTCCAAATTTTAGAATAAGTTGCAAAACTTTGTGCTTGTGTGATTATGTTGGATCACAGTTGTGAAAATTTAATTTATGATACATTCCATCAGTTCTCAATTGCTATTAAAAGAGCCCACAAAAGATATGTTTTATCCTTTATGCAGTACATTACATCCTTGTTCATCGAAGAGAGTGATGATGATTCACAGAACTTCTTATCCACCATAATGACTGATTTGAAACAAACACAAGCTACTTCTTCGGATGCTTGTAGTTTGATTACCAATGTCATCAAACAATGTGAGCAAAAACTGAAACCTTTCTTAATATGGGACAAAATTGAGGAAGGAAAGAAGAATTATTTCAGCCTATAGAGAGGAATAAAGAGAAAATAAAACTCACTCAAATAGGCAGCTTAGCAGGCATGAAGTTGATAGCATTGTGCATCAACCACCTAAGACTTCAAGGAAGTCTCTGTCCATTATGACACCATGTCCTTTGATTGATGACTATAGGGGTGATGAGGTATATTTTAGATCTACTATTTGTGTAGCAATACCTGAGGATAATTGTTCTTATGATAATACTTTCAGCCAGCATAATGTTGCTTGAATAAAACATAGTAACTCACTTTCTGAGATGGATGCTGATTGGAGACTGGAGAATCCCTTATTTCAGTTTGATGGTGGAATATCTTTTGATATTGATCAATAGACATAGACTGATACTGAATGCAGACAGGAGGTGACTGATTTATTACATTTGACAAAGAGACATGATACTGATTTGGCTAACAACATGGTGTTGGTAAACAGATTTGTTCTTCTTCTTTTCCTCTTTTTATGTGCCCAAACTTATAATGAAGAACAACTTTACACAACAGTTGGGAAACCGTTTCTAAGAATATTTAGTTTCCCTCTGAATTGAGGTACAGCTCCCTATGTGAATGATGTTCAAGGAATAATGTTTTATTCCTAAGACTAATGTGGGGTATGCTCTTAACCCGAAAGCAGAAGAGGCAAACCAAATTAAGCCTAACTAGAACTTAATTCAGGCAAGAATACTTCACAATACTGAAACGGATTCACGCATCCACATTTCTTATGAATTCATAAATCCACTCGCACAAAACTAAAATAAGCTGAAAATCAAATCTAAACTACAACTGATGAATTGGAAAAAGAGAAACTAGCAGCATCCTTTCATCAAATGAATTGTAACAATACTTATTACATTCGTTCGTGTTTTGTAAAACAGGGGAAATGAAACTCTGTTCTTCCTCAGTTCTTTGTAACATAGAAAGGAAATATTAACTAATCACAATACCTACTGGAACGGAAATTGATTGAAACGAAGTGCCATTCAATTGTCTCTGCAACAAATAGTACTTCACACCAAAATTTTGCTGACCTTTGATTTATCATTGAATTTCATACATATAGGATTTGAGAGATGACCATTATAATGGGAATGTTAATCGTTTCATCTTCTCTTGATGACAAATGGCAAGATGCCAATTTATCATATCAAAATATTAACAAAGATTTCAAAATTTACAATAGAAAATGAAAGAGGGGGGAATCTGAATCACTCGGACTTCTTCCCCTTTTCAATTTTCGTCCTATATGTTCTGGCAGCCACTATAATTGGGATCATTTCTTTGTGACTAGGCACATGTACATTGGTGAATCTTAAGAGCCACTTTGAATGCTCTCGAGCCAACTCCTTTACTGCATTCAACTGACTTGTCAACTCTTCAGACGCCACATGCACGTATCCACCAAGTGTCTGCAACTCTACCACTCTGTTTGGACCGCTTGAAGTCATCCCAGATAGATTACTCAAGTATGTGGAGAAGATCTTTTTCATTACTTCCACCCCAATGAGAGCCTTTCCTTGCCCACTGTTTTGTGGATCAGTGTGTAATCCTCACATGAGCTCAAATGCTCTGTCTTGGATCTTCTTCACCTTTTCCTTTGTTTCTTTGAGTCCTTCCTCTGCCTCTTGAATCATCTCCTGCTTGAATTACATGTTTTGAAACCATTCGAACAAAGGCTCAGTCCCCTTCTTCAAAATATTCGCTTCAACTGCCTCTTTTGCCTTCATTTGGATGACCATATTTAGGAGAGAAATGCATTCATCACACCTTGGCTTTTCTGCGGCCAAAGTGTTGTGATTTGAAGTGATATTATCCTTCTCAATTTCTAACCAAAGGATAACATTTCCAATTTGATCAATCAGAACGGCTCCATCTATACTGAGCTTCTCAATCCATTCTTTTCCGATCTGGCCAAAATGTCTATCTTTTTGGAGCTGTGAGATGAAGGCTTGCACTTCTTCTACAGTAGGGTTCTCAGTAGCAGGTACGCCAGTAATGGTTGCCAATGGAAAAACTAGTTGCCTAATAAATCTTTTCAATTCTTCAATCTCTGCTTTCATTCTCACTTTTGACAATTTGAGGTTCTCCAATTGTTCTTCTATAACCTCATTACTTGATCTCCATAGGCCCACTTTTGTATCATGCCTAGCTTCCTCGAGATCAATTGAATGTAGAGTGAAGTCCTCTGGAGTCATATCTTCAATTCTCCCTGCCTTGTTTGGTTTTGCTACCTCCATAGTTAAGTGCGCTATTTCTAGATCTTGTCCCAATATTGACAAGGTCTTCTGCTTTTTAGCTTTTACTATGGCAGATCCTGAGCGAACCGCTTGAGATACAACATCCTTTGAAGGAAAACTTTCATCTTTTCTTTTCCTCTTCTTCTCCAAAGTATCTTCGAGCCAAGACTCTGTACTAATCACTTTGGAGGTTGTTCCAAGTGATTCAATGCTGAACATTTTCTTCTTCACTGGAGTCGTTGTCGCTGTAGTTGCGGAAAAGGGTGTCTTTGGATCTCAAAAAAGAAGCCTAGATGAACCTGGAGCTTTCTCCTCTTCTTGAGTTTTCTTTGCAACTTCATCAGACTCAGTGGATTCACTACTACTACTTTTATCATCTTCGATCTCTACTATTTGAACAGGAGAACCAGCAGGCTTAAGAACAGAAGCACATACAGATGGAGTACGGCTATGATGAGGGGATAAGACAGGGGTGACATGAGGAGATGGAGTTGGAGTGACATGTGGAGGTGAGACTGGAGCAGGAGATCCATCTTTCTGTTCTTTCGTTTCTTTTTCAGCTTCAGCTTGAGCTCCAATGACTGGTAGTGATCCACCTTGACAGGTTGGGGCTATTGGAACATTCTTCTCCGGGGGTTGATCACCTTCGCCTGCAGATTGAGCTGGGCCTTGAGCAGGTGCAGTAGTAGCACTGGGTATGGCACTTTGAGATGAAGCGGGAGTAGCTGTAGCTGGAGAAGCTTGAGTAGTTTTTCTCTTGCTCCAGCTTTTCTTAGCTGTCCACTCAACCCACTTCCCAGTCCTTTTGATAATTCTTGCCATCATGACATCAAAGTCTTCTTCTATGTCAACATATGGTTCGGAACTAATGGGAGTATTCCTCAACTTAGTCAAATATGTATTATTGTACATATTTTGACCATCATCTTCCAATCCCTCCAAATCTAAATTTATACCATATGTCTTTACCTGATCAATTGTAAATCTGGCAAAGGCACGATCTCGACTCTCCAGTTCATTTTTACAATCTGCCCAATAGTCTTCCATGGTTGTCACATGTTTGATTGCGCTTCCAATTTGGAGCACATCTCTGGCATATCCATTAGGATCAAACAAGGGCCTTACTGCTTCATACTCTTCCAATTTGTATTTACTCTCAAATGCTTTGAGTATATTCTTTGCATCTGATCTGGTTTCACAACTGTATGCTCCAACTTTTATAGGGAATTCATACCCTTTCTTCCTCAAGTTGGCGATCAACACGTTCACTTGGATTGCTTGCCTCACTATCTCCACGAGCACAATCATATCATCTGGATACCTGGGCAGCTTCAGTGGAAATCCATCAAATGCTACAAGACGCAAATAAGAAAATGATGAGAACTGAATGAAATAACTGCCAAATTGACCGATGATCGCCATCGCTTCTGGACTGAATCTCCGCTCAAGACGCCCTTGGAGCTCCCTGCAAATCCTCATGGTGAATGCATCATTTACCCGGATGTATTCTGCATAAATATTTTGTAATTGCAAGCATGGATAAAACTCATAACTTTTTATATTATCAGGAAAATTCTCAATTCTAGGGAGTCTCGGCCACAATTGAAGGGAAGCCAACATGTACATCAAGAAAGAGGACATATAAAATGAATTATAGAACTTGGCTGCACTGAGAGCCCTAGAAAGATGCTCACTAACCTCATATGCCCAGTCAATATACTGTGTGTCCGAGCAAATAACTTGCACCAAAAAGCAGTACTGCTCTACAAAATTAAAAGCTTCTACCTCACCTTTGAGTCGATGCAACAGAACCAAAATGTCAACAATTTCTGGTTTGAGGTCTGTGCCGAAAAGAGTTTTAAGGACTTTACTCTTAGCTCCCCTTGGCTTTTGAAACCAAGACTGCATGATCTCCCTCCTCCAAACCATCTTCTTCAAAGAGTACTCAGACATGGCTCCACTCATCGTTAAATCAGAGAACTCCTCTCGTTCTGGAATTCGCAAGCAATTCACTATTGCTTGACGATCAATTGAAATCAACACTGTTTGGTCAGGCAATAGAATCTGCTTTGTATCCGGGTTGTAATGATTGATGCATTCCAAAATTAACTTCGGGGCTTGTACTGCTACAAGAAACCTAGCTGCTTCTACTAATCCGCTTCCCCGAAGTTTTCCCGTTATGGGATGAATTGGCTCTGCTCTTAATCTCCTTTGAAAATCTTGCATATCATAAAAACGGAGTGAAGTATCTGTGATAGTCGACCACGCTGACTTAATTCCACCCAATCCATCAAAACCCGCGAATCTTGTTGCCATTTTATTTGATGTATGATAGCGAAAATTCAAACAATTGCAGATGATACAAGAAGCAAACTCTGTAACTTTGAAAATTACTTGAAAGCACTATCCAGTACAACAGTATAACAGTGAAACGGTAGTTTGAAAATCTGTTACTTCCCTCTTTATAAAATAACCCTAGATTTGCTCATTGAATTTCATAAATCGCGCCACACAAGCGAAATTAAGGGTAAATCCATTGGATTGGTGGATGTAAAGGTTCTAACGGATTTATCTTTGTCTTTTCACTATTTCCGTTGGCTCAACGGTAACTCTCATTAATTACTAGTTTACTTTCCGTTTCATCCATCTTTCGAAAAAACAAGAATGGAGAACTCCCTAGGGCAAAATCCGCATAACTCAATTTTGCTTGCAAAAGCCTTATCAATTCACTGATTTGCTTCTATTTACTTGCCCAAAATAATCTGCAATCAATTCACATACTTACCACGCTTGCAGGAACGATTTTTCTTCAAATGCGAAAAATGACCTTCGAGGGTAGAAAACCCGCAGCGGAGAAGCCGATTTTCGATTTTCCTCTCAAGCTTTTGCTTTTACCTTTCTATTCTAAGCACTTTGCTAGAAACCTTAGGAAAACATAAAAGAGGCTTCGCGAGCGAAAAATGGGGCCCGCTAGTGACTTTACTTTTCTAATTAAACTTTTGCGAAAAATTTACCTCTTGGTTCGAAGTCCGTCTGAGGAGAAGCTACTTCTAAGTTTTCCGACGATGTTTATCCTGATCATCTTAATGAAATCTGAGTAATCTCTGCTATGAAACTTGATAATTTTTGGATGATTTGATCATAGTATGGCTTACCTTTCCTTATTTTCAGCTTACAGATAACATTTATGGATCGCTGCGGAGTTTCACCTTCTGTGTGCGAAAACCCGCTATGGAGAAGAAGAAACTTTGTTTTCCGCCCAGGCCCCTTGTTTTACTTCTTCTGCCCTATTCACTTTATTTTAAGTCTCCAGAAAACACGAAACCGACTTCGCAAGTGAGAGGTGGGACCCATGGCTCTCTTAATTCCTTTACATATACCTCTTCGAAAAATTGATTTCTGACTTCGGAGTCCGCCACGAAGAAGCTCTTTCCTGATTTTCCGCCAATCGTTATTCCAATCATTTTTCAGACTTCAAAATGATTCTCGCTGTGAAAACATAACATCATTTGAATGATCTTTTGATAACATGATTCACCTTACTTCAACAAAGCTTACAAATATCATTTGCCAGCCTTTGCGGAAATTCACCTTTGGGGTGCGAAAACCTGCTAAGGAGAAGTCAGAACCTGGTTTTCCGCCGATCACTTTTCTCTATCTCCAGACTAAATGAGTTGCAATAAATTCAAATGATGTAGCACAATTCAAGAATATCCATCGAGTATGGCTCTAAATTACCCCTAAGACTCATGATAATCAAGAAATACTCACCCGGGCTATATGTGACACGGGAGAAGGGAAAAGATGAAAACCCGATGGAGAAACTCAACATCTAAAGAGGAAAGACCTATTGACCAGACTTTGACAAAACATGACATTAGTTCACTTTCCACTTTGCAAAATGTGTATCTGGTGAAAAGTGGGGCAACACATGGCCAATGAGCATTTAAGGAGAGAGGACAGTGCTGATGGGTACTCATTAATTGTATCTTCTCCTCATTTATCTAGTACCTATGATTAATCTACCATCACAGATGAGCATGATGATAGCACTTGGACTGTTACACTTCATGTAAAAAGAAGTTGTGTCTAGCTTGCTTCTTCAATACAGTTGCAGTTTTTGGATCCATGTTAGGGGAGCAGTGCTGTAGCAATTGGATATTTTGGACATCCTACTTTTTTTATGGAGCACCGAGATATTTTAGACAGCTGGGAAGGTGGATGGCCTTTTCGTTTGTGGGACCCATGAGGATCAATCACATGTTTGGTATTGTTTCAGAGGACTGGTTGGCATGATGTTGAGTTACCATCTCTATTTGACTCTCGGTTCGAGTGAGGTTCTCAATTGGATTGAGGATTTTCTCACATATGACAGCAGCACATGATTAGTTGATTCGATAGACTATGCGCATGGAGTGATGCAAGATCTTGGTATTAGCATAATTGGTGCATTGCAGATGTGGGGAATTGATGAGTAGCTTCACATTTCTAGACATTGTTTGTATCAAAGTAGCGCAGCGACATGGAGGTTCAGCTTCCTTGAGATTGACATGGGATCCAAGCATTTTTGGTGGCAGGCTGAGCAATCTTTGAGAAGGGGGAACTCTAATGTCCCATTTTCTAGCCATTCACATCTGACAAGTCGTTAGCCTCTCTCATCGTGATCTTGTGGACTAAGTAGCTCTTTGCTTGGGGTCAGCATGAGTTTGACACAAGCTTCTTCACTTTCAGGCCAATCAGAGTTGAGATAGCAAGGGGTTGTGATACTTATTGTTTAGGGGGAAAAGGGAGACACTTTAATAGGATTGTAGATCTCTGCTAATCCAAGCCACTAAGCCATCCAAATATGTATGTGAGGGGAAAAGGGGAATTTCCAAATATGATTCCTCTTATAATCCAAATTAGATTAACTAGAACCCAAAGGAAGAAGGGCACCAATGCCAAATCTGAATTATAAAGGAGAATGCAATACAAGGAAATGCACTCTTTGGCACTTATGGGATAATGTGTATGCCAAATTCAACAAATAGCTTAAATAATGTAGATCTGGATGCTAAGTGTATACAATCAGCCCAATTAAGATATAGATTTAAGATATAGATAAGAAAGGAAATAAAATGTAAAACAATGAGCTTGAAATGCGTTGAGGAAGATGTATTTTAGTTTGAAGTCACAGATCTCAACCTATTTCTGAATATCCGACTGCAGAATTCCCAAATGAAACAACAAAACGAACAAAATCCAAAAATAGTTCATCCAAAAAAGTAGAAAGTACTAGGTCAACTTGGACGACTGGGTCGACTAGGTCGACTTGGAAGGACGGATTCCCGCAAGTTGACATGGTCCAACAGCACTGTAACAAAATCAAACCAACTTCTCCAAAGAGCTTCTACCAAGTTATTTTCATATCTGCATGCAAAATTCCGCTATCCCGCTCCTATGCACAAAAAATGAAGAGTTTATGTTGTTGGGTTGGATGAGGGCTTATCTTGGTCAAGCCCTAGTTAAGGAATTGACCGTACATTGAAATATAATTGATAAGGGAAATGCTTGCATGTAGGAGATATGAATAACATCAACTCAAAGATACAATTATCTTCAAAGATGCAATTGTGCTTAATATGAGATCAAGCATGTAAGTGTAATAGCCTTGACTCAAACAAACCATAAAGACATCAAAGAAGCCAAAACCTTATGTATGGAAATGTATGTGACATGCCATGGGAGAATAATAGGAGAACTTGGATGGATTGGAATGATGGATCTTCTCCTTAGAGCCAAACTCCACTACCACTTTGAAGGAAGAAGCTTGACACAAGGAGATGCCTCGACTTGAATGCTTGAAGATGCTTGCTTGAAGAAGAACGCCTTGATTACTTGCTTGTTGATAACTTTGAGAATATGAGATATGAAAATGGAGCCCCCTAGCCTCCTTATATACGAGTTTTCGAGAGGAAAAACAACTCAGGCTGACAAGGGAGTAAATTAAATTAATTGGCAAACTCAAGGACTTTCGGGCCCCAAACTCCACAACCTAGGTTGACTTGAGTCGACCTAGGTCAACCTAGTCCCAAAGGTCAAGAAGGGAAGGGCTCAGAAAGACTCAGAAGGAGGTGCACGCGAAACTGAGAGATAACAAGTTGATCAAGAGACATGGTCAAAAGGGTAGGAAAGCAACACCTAAAAGACCATGTCGGAAAGCGAGAGATGACGAAGGTCATGAAATGTAAGACGAGAAGAGAAAAAGAGACCAAAACCATACTAAGGATGGCTAAAAGGTCTCAAAATGAAGTGTGTCCATTCTAAGATGGTACACTTATTATTTATGCAAAGCTTGCAAATGAAGTAATGAGTTTAGAATACAAAGCTTCAACTCAAATCTCCTGCTGAAACCACAAATCTAAGCTACTGTAGCTTTTTTTCAGTAAGGATAGCTTCTATAGATTACATTATTTTTTATTGCAGTCTTTCGCTCTGTTTATAAGATGCTTTCAACATATTGTTCTCTTTAGACTTCCATGGTAAGTTTTGTTAAGTTGCTTTTCTTTTCTTTGGATCTTCAGGTTGCTCTTTCATTATGTGATCTCTCTTTTAATATTTCATCAATATCATATATTTGTGGTTAAGAAAATAACTTAGTTTTCCTGACAAGTGGTATCCATCCTCATGGTGGGAAAAAAACAGAGGTATGGACTTGAAACATGAAAGCCATGGAAGCCAAACTAAAAAAGATGTATTACATAGCTGAAACTAAGAACTTCGCAAGAGGAAGACACCAAACAGACAATGGATTTTTCCCAAGCCAAACATGCAGATCTAGGCTGGACCCTGGCTGAACCTGGGCCAAACCCAGACCAGGGTCAGAAGTCAGCCCACACAAGTCCAGGTACAGCCAGGGTTCCTGGCAAGCCCAACTTAATAGATCATACTACTTTCTGTTTCATTATAAACAAGGGCACAATAAACTCAAAGATTTGTGACGGGCTCAAAGAACGTACAAGCTGAAAAGGAAGTGGTCAACCCAGTCATAACAAAAAGGAACCTTGACAATCCCTAACAAAATCATTGATCAACAACACGAATTGGGAATGTGTTATGCAATAAACTAAGATAATCATAACTAAAATTCAACGATTGAAAATCCTACCACTTACTAATATTTTAAATCACTAAGTTTGATAACCTGATAAATGAGACCTGCAACTAGGAATCAGGATGTGCAGATATCACTGCAAAAAAAAAATTCTAAGATTGTCATTTAACTTTGATTAAAAAATTGTGCCGTTGTTTTCTCTTCATTACATATACCATCTGTGAAAGTAATTCTAACATAAACCTCACAAAGTCTGAGAATTTCAAGTCACTTCCCAACTATCATGCAAGATATTCACAGAATACAAAGTTCAAACACATTAGTTACAATCTCATTTCTGTCTCTCACAAGGGCACTAGTGACTGTTGTCTTGAACTGGGAGACATTGTGCACACTTCAGATAGGCATAATGCAGAACATACCAATTTGAAATAGCTTCTAATAGCTCATATCCCAATTACAAAAATCTACAACTTGCTATGCATACAGGAGAGAGTGATCAATCAGTCAAAAACAAAATTCCCCAAAAAGAGGTCTGTTCATACAAAAGAAATACAATAGGTATCATATTTTATTGCAAATATTTAAGTAACATGAGATCAATTAATCTAGTTCGTAATGCAACTCATACAAATCTCACTCAATGGGACGATTTATGAGCATAATATCATCACTATAAAACATACTGACTCAGTATGACTGGTACCAACATTTGCACATAAAAGAAGTGAAGAAAATATCTGGAAAAGACTATAAAGGTACAAAACGGTAAAAGTCCATATAAACCATAGGTTATGAAAACCAGCATAACAGTGCAACAGATAAGTCACTGTGCCTATGCACTGCATTAAACCACTTCTCAATTTCCATAAAATAAAAATTTCATGTGCATGATTAGGATAGTCTGTGCAATATGCAGAATAATTAAGTATTTCAACTTCAAGCACATAAATTAAAAGATAGGGACATAAATTACCCAATAAAGCAAATTAAATCAGTACCTGTCGAGTTTTTCCCTCATTATTGGGTCCAGTTCATCATCATTGTAAGCATCATCAAAGTCACCCGAAAATCTCTCATCACTAACTTCTTCAATTCCACTTATCTTATTTGTATTAGATTCACTATTAGCATTCTCAAACTCCCCAGTCTCCTCATAACAGATTACTTCAGAACCGACCTGATGCATTACATAGACACAAATATAAGTTTACCGAAATATCAGCACTACCATCTAGCTGTTCTTAACTGCTACAGCCATGACACACATAGCACTAAATCCATAAATTTCAAGCTTTCTCAAAAAAAAAAAAACCTTTAAGGAAACCCCATTTGCACTGCCTGAGATGACATCTTTTGCCTGCTCTTTCTTTTTCCTATTCTTCTTCTTCTTAGCCTTTCCTCCTTTACTTCCCTTTGAATCTGCACAAACTTCCTGATTAATGAAGAACTTTCATTGTATATAATATATATGCATAAAAACATTCTCCTGTGAAATACATGAATGCTACAGCAATGAATACAGAATCAATTGAGAGAAAATTGCAGATCTTAGTTATCTCTAAAGCAAGAAGGCAGTCTATCCAATCTATCAAATAATAGAAATCTCTGCAATGACTTTTTAAGTTTTTCACATGCCTTGCAAGTTTATTGTCTGAAGCGATTTCTCATTCCCAGATGGACAGAACAAGGCACCCAATGTTTGTAACCTATTTGTTCTTATTTGAGACCAGAGCACTCTTTTGATCAATATCAATGTCTCTGCAGCAAAACCACCTACTCTATCAAGAGGAATGATCGTCATCACAAACTGATCTGACCAAACACAACAATTATCTAGAGCAAAGTCATCCAGACCCTTTATGCGTTGCAGGCACCAGATTTCCTTGTCTTGTTGCATGTAATGAAATATTACTCATATTGTCTATTCACATATATGCTATGTTACCCAAGTGAATAGCCAGATCAAAGTCCAGTTCAAACTGAATCAGTGGTCCAGTCCAGTTCCCCTAAAGATTCCGGCAAGGTGCATCCGTAGAGAGTTGAGGTTGTCCAAGACAAAACCAGCTTGTTCCGGGACCCTGTGCAGGACATCACCCTTGACCCCACAATGGGTGCTACCCCCAATCATTGAAAGTTTGGATGCTTCCACTCCCAACATATCGCACTTGAGCAGTCCAAAAGCAAGCACACTTGTAGTGCAAGTAGCAGTGGCCTTCAATTCCTCAATATTTCCTACATCATCTAATGTCAATGCCGATGACAATATTGATGACATAGAAAATACATGTGAAGCTGAAAACTGATTATTGAATTTGATATTATTTGTTACTATTTAACATGAAGTTCAAATAATGAATATTTAATAACATTTATCATTTAAGTTTTAAATAACATTCAAATTTTATTGAAATATTGTAAAGTTTCTTTAATGGTCATCGATCACATTAACTTACATTCTTAGAGTTAGAAGAGATTCTCTAAATCCTTTATCCTTTGCAGTTCATTTGATTAGAAGAAGCTAAGTCAATATCCATTGAATGAACAGCGTAAGTCCCTTTGCGATAACCAACATAACACATTATTACAACTGAATTCCACAATAAGCCTTGACGTTGTCTCATTTGATCACACAATCCACGGATATTGTTTAGCATAAGAGCATTCTCATTCAAAAGAGAGTTGGAAGTTTGGTATTTCATCTTGGAATATTAAGTATTTGATTTTGCAAGTTATAGTGGAAGAAAACTGACATCAATAGGAACTATGTCTAGTCTTTGCTATTTAAAACCAGAGGGCATCTGGAGGCAACAAAGCAAAGCCTCTAGCAAGGTTGCCCCTTGTAGGGTCTAGGATCAATGCTCTTGGCAAATACCCTTTCACAATACATAGCAAAGTCAAGTGACAATGATCCCACTACTAAGCCAGCTTAAAGCCTTTGAAATCATGTAGAATTTCATGGCACATGCTCAACAATTACATGGCTCAAATGCTTGAAAAACTGATGTAAGCACAAACAAGTTTTTGCCCGAATCTGCAGTTATAGACAAATCATGAAAAAGAAATTTCTATTTTGCAAAATATCCTTATTTAAGCAAAAAAGAGTTCTTCCCCTAAATATGTGAGTTGTTGGCAATTTGCCAAAAAATCAGCAATAACCCATCCAAGTTACATTATTAATTATTTACCATTTACCAAAAAATTCTTGTGATTCTCTGAGTCATGCAAGGGTTTTTTCAAATTCCACAACAGTTTTAAACAATAGATTGGTCTCTATGAACATTATCAAATGCAAGGGTTTGTTACCTAGACTTGTTTGAAAATTCTCAAATTAGCTAGTTTATTAAATTCTAATAGCCATTCACTTATTAGGTTTTCTAGGTTTTCTTGATTATTAAATTTATCTTCTTCTTTTTTTAATTTATAAATCTTTTAATATTTTTGTTTATCAAATTTATATACATTTGAAAAATTTGTATTGTGGAACATCCACATGCCACTATGTAGTGCCTCCCATGTTTGCATTTTGTACTTTGTATTTTGGTTTCGAGAGATACTTTGATACTCATGTTCGAGGACATTTGAGATGAGCTGATAGTCAGATATTATATTTCGATTTACCAGTATC
The DNA here is from genome assembly GCA_028749045.1 of Cupressus sempervirens. Classification (NCBI taxonomy): domain Eukaryota; kingdom Viridiplantae; phylum Streptophyta; class Pinopsida; order Cupressales; family Cupressaceae; genus Cupressus; species Cupressus sempervirens. Next base: position 509,658,327 of record CM053786.1, read on the forward strand.
ATAGATGTTAGATGCTATGATGTTCAATTTGATCATATATACATGATGATGCTTATTGATGTGACATGATGCTTTATGATGATATCTAGTTATTTTCTATTCAGACATAAACTCTATTTATGATTATATGAACTTATTGGATTTTGGATACTTTGATTTGATGCTACGGCTATTTACTTCATTTTTGCTTTGGGACGTTTTATAATGCAGTGAGTGATTTAAATAGATTATTTTAATGTGATTAAATAAATGGTTATTAATGTGATTGAATGCATTTATCGCTTCAGCTATGTTATTATATGAAATTGCACTTGATCGTGTTGTTCAGTGTGCAGCATTTATATCCCCGACAGTGGCACATGGAGTTAGTGATTCAGTTGTTCTTACCTTGCCAATGCCGTCCCTATATGGTCTACGTAATCTGTTTAATTGATTAATTAAACCTTCCAGTGATTTCAATAAATCCGGACTCTTTTGCATTATGTGATTAGACTAGTAAGCATGTTTGTGCATTTAGAGGTTCGCAATTGTCGTGAAACTAATTTTGGATTACTGTGATTTTATAGTTTAAGGGAATTTTTTTTATTGGATTTCACTATTTTAATTCCTGGCAACTTTCTCGTAGTTCAATTCCAATTACTTGGAATAGCCTGTTTTTGTTTGGGTTGATTAAGGGTTTAACTAGGTGATCTCGTTAATTATCCTAATCCTTTTATTCACTTGAAAAGTGAATATATATCAAAAAAGGAATTTTATTCCTCGTTCCTCACTTTTTGAAATAGAAAATTGAGAGCAAATTCCAAATCCTCTTCAAGAGGAAATATTGTTTTGTTTGTTGTAGGATCTACGGGCGAGGGATCATCGTGAGGTTGGTCTTGTTGGATCCAACTCAAGGAAACCTTGTATTGTCGTGACTTTTGGCAATTTCTGCAAGATTTTTATTTTACTGCTCGGGTTTTCGTATTTGCCCTTTTGGCTATCAGGTAGGCCTCTCCTGTTTTACTATTTCAGCGTTGTTTCTGCTTCTGTTTTTGGTAGTTGTTTGTTAGGAGGTTGAGAACTAGGGTTTCCCTCCATTCTTGGTTGCTAGCTCTACTCGATTGGGTGGGTATGAGCATTTCCCTGATTTTCGGGATGGGGGTTTGGGGTTTTGCACCATTATGTTGGTCGTTTTTGCATACGGACTCCGAACCCAAATTTTATTTGATATTTGTGGTTTTTGTTCCCAAAGGAAAAATGGGTTTTAATTTCGAAGTTTTTGACTTTTTGGGTTTCCGCCTCAATTTATGTGCCGCTTGATTTCTCAAGTTTTTTTGGCATTGTAGTTGGTTGTGGATCCAGATTATCTATAGGGATATCTTTCTGACCCTTGTTGTATTTTATTGCATTGGGATTTGTGTTGAATCCGTACTACCAGTTATAGGCCGGTTGAGTGATTTGTTTACTTGTGCCTTTTTGTTTCTCATCCAGCCCTTGTATTTGTGATCATCGTGTAGTTGGTGTGCCCACACATGCACACGTGAGCATGCACTTGTCAGTTCTTGCGAGACCTGAACTCCCAATTGTTTGTCAGTTGAGTTATGTTCATTGGGGTTGGGTCGGGAAATTGCATTGCCTACGGGCACTCATCATGTGATGAGCATGGGTATGTAGGGTAGGCCAGTGGAGAGGGGCTTCTCTAATAATCCAGAGTCATGTTCCCGACATGGTATACGTGTAGAAGTTTCTAATAAATGATAACTATAATAATTTTATGGGCAATTAATTAAGATAAGAAAATGCTACGTACTTGTACGGCTCTTCCGAAGGTATGTGCTTGTCAGTTTATCCAAAGGCCAAATGTCTGCGCGGTACACCCAGCAACATAGCACTATGGCCTCCTGAGGGAATGTTTCCATTAGGTGCTTAGCTTGGGCTCCACAATGCCAAGCGATCTATTCTCCACCAAGTCCCTACATAGTAGACCCATAGAGTGTTTGACCAGGACCTGTTGTATTGCATTCTCATGATCTTGGTTTCAGTCCTCTGTACTGTTTAGCGTGAGTGTTTTCCATAGATGATTGTCTTATGTGTGTTTGAGGTCGGATCACTATCTCCATCAGCATGATGAGAGTGGGCCTACAGGTTCCACATGGTTGGGAGGCGTAGGTACCTTTACCATTGATGGGGACTGGTGTACAAAGTTGGTCTTTTTCCATGTTTAGTTCCGAAGCTGGATGCTCACATGGTTCCCCATTCCTTTCGTAGTATGTTCCACGTGATCTATGTTATTGGTACATTTACCACTGATGGGGACCGACGTACAAAGTTGGCCTTTTTCCATGTTGAGTTTCGAAGCTGGATCCTCACATGGTTCCCCATTTCTTCTATAGTATGTTCCATGTGATTTATGTTATTTCATTTCTCAGAGATAGTTGATTTATGGTCATGTATGTTATTGCGATGTTACTTTTCCGCATTGTTTCTAGATGTTATTGATTAGGTGATTAGATGGTTGGTTCATGCCTTTTAGCATGCTTAATCATTTTTCATTCATTAGAGTGTATGTAGTGTCTCTCGTGTTTGTAGTCTGTACCTTGTTATATTTTGATTTGAGAGATACCTGTACTCATGTTATTATTTTTGTATTTGAAATGACCTAAGCGTTAAATGTTATACTTTGATTTCAATATCATAGATGCTATACTACTGTGTTGTGCAGTTGATCATATTTGCATGTTGATGCCATTTTGAGATGACAGTATGTACGATACATGGTTCTCCGATATTTGGACATATCTTTGATTATGTTATGTGATGGATTTAATGCTATGGTTATTTATTTCATTCTTGTTTCATTGTGCTTTATGCAGACATGGGTGATGTAAATGGATTATTTCATAATTGAATAAATGGTAAAATTAGGTCACTTGATGCATTTATTGCTTTGGCTATGTTATTATATGCAATTGCACTTGATCATGTGTTTAGTGTGCAAGATTTATTTCCTTAGCAGTGGCACATTGAGTTAGTGATTCAACTGTTCTTATTTTACCAATGTCATCCCTGTATGGTTGATGTATCTTTTTTATGTTAAAAATAAACCTGTTGGTTCCCAAAACCGCAGATTGGAATCCTACGAGCCTTGACGATGCTGGGATATCCAACTGGTTATGGCCAACCTGACGAGATTGATTGATGCGATCTGAATCCCCTACGGTTCCGGCTTTGCAAAACCGAGGTGGGTGTACCTGATCCTGGACAACAACCTTAAATCCAAGATGCTTAAAGCGGATCGATTAGAATGCGAATGCGACAAAAGTTTTCCTAACGGCAAGAAATATAGAAAACTTCAAATTTGTGAATTACAAATTAAGAATAATAAGAGAATATATGAGAGTTTTTAAATAAAAGTGATTATTATAGATGATTGTAACAAATAAATATATTATTTCCTCAAAGGAAAGAAATGAAATAGTTGCCAGCATATGGATTATGAATCAAGAATAAAAGACCAGTGCTTAATTAACTGGGCAATCAGAGTCAATATTATTAGTTGAAACGTACAACTTTATAAAGTTCAATATATTTAAACTATAAACAATTTTAATAATTCAGACGTGACGGATCAATTATATAAACTCAATTTAAACTAGTCTAAAATGCACTTTAACTCCTACAGAGACAAATTAGACATAAATACAAAAATAATTAAATATTTCACAATATTTATGTTTATCAAATTTAAAATGCAATAATGACCCAATCCACTATCCGAATATTAAAATATTTATAGAAAATAAATAAGAAACATTTATAAAAGACAAAACTTAATAATAAATTAGAACTCCAAAATTTAAAATAAATAACTATGCCAGAAATAAAATTGCAATAAAAACACTCCTTACAGATGATCTATCTACTGCGCTTCAATTCTAGGAATCGCATATAAATTTGCTCACTAATCAGAATCCACAGGCTTAGTTCAAAAATTCATTTCTCCACCAATTGGAAAATATAATACATCATGGAGCATGTATATGAAATCTTTTTTTAAATACAATATGAATGTCTATCTTATTTGATATTACATCTTGTATTTATAAACGACAAAAGGGTGCTTCATAAAACAACACATCCTTTCATAACACCTAACTATAACAACAATTTATAACTAAAACTGAAATATAATTTTGATCTAATAAAATAGGCAATTTCATAACTTTGTAATGGACTATAATCCTCCGCTCTAATTTTATATTTGTCTTTCCTTCTCGAGTCTTCTTCCGCTTGAGAGCCATGGGCATATTTGTTCAACAATTTGTATGATGATTATGCTCATGTCTTCACATACACCTGTGTATGAATCGATTTCAAACTCTTTGTGCGTGTTGCCTCCCATATGTTTCTTTGCATCTCCTTTTACACAAAATCCTTCCAATGCATACATTTATAATTCTGTATCAAGCTATCAGAAACCCATGAATACTGCTACTCGAGCGCATGTTGTGACTTCTTCAAGCATCTCTACTGCCATCTTTATCAATTAAGACTATGGGCGACTATCCAACCTTTCTATGAATGTAAGCTTCACCCTTTGCCATCTTTGCTAACAAAATGAATAACCCTAAATAATAGATGTGAACTCATTCCTAATTCTCGCCCAAGATCAGTCAATGCTGAATAATTTCTTGTAAAATCTGGAGATGCTATTGATAGTTCATTCTGTGAAACATTTCATGTGATCGGTATGGTATTGGCAGTTAAATGGATCTAAGGAAAGCTATCCACACACTTCTTAATCATCCTCCCAAAAGGAGTGTAACAACTGAGAACTTCAGCTTTATCAATCTGATCTGGATACAACATATGAAATCACACAACCCTGCATAGTAGATCTTTGTTGCTTTGTCCTAATCTCAATAAAACAACCAACAATAAGATCAAGCTTTTCTATTGGTATTTATTGTGTGTGCCTGATTCTAGGATGATATCTATATTTTACTGAAATAAAGAGAGTCCCAATCTAAATAATATATTTCACAACTTCAAAGATTAGACATTGTGCACAAATTGATTCTAGAATCCTGGGCTCCATCAAAACCTTCTAGTGATTTGATAAACCCAGACTCATTTGCATTATGTGATTAGACAAGTGAACGTGTCTGTGCATTTAGAGTTTCACATTGTCACGAAGTTGTTAAGGCTTTCTATGATTTTGGTTTAAGGGTTTTCAGGTTTTATTTTATTGATTTTTTATTTTTGGCAGCTTTGCCATAGATGAATTCCAATTACTGAAAATAGCATGTTTTTGTTTGGGTCGATTCGAGGTCTAACTAGTTTAACTGGTTATTTACCATAATTGATTATTCACTCGAAAAGTGAATAAGTATTGAAAGAGGAATTAATTCCTCACTTCTCACTTTTGAAAATTGCAAATTTGAGAGCTTTTTCCAACATCCTCTTTTAGAGGATTACGTTTCTATTCGTTGTGAGAGCTCCGAGTGTGGGATCCTTGCGAGGTAAGTCTCGTTGGATCCAGCTCGGCGAGACCTTGCTTTGCCGAGATTTCCGGCAGCTTCTGCGGGTTATTTATTTTATTGGATTGTTTCATGTTTCTGCCCCTTTTGCTGTCAAGTAGGGCTCTCACGTTTTCATGTTTCAGCTCAATTTCTACTTATGTTTCTAGTAGTTGTTTGTTAGGAGGCTGAGAACTAGTGTTCCCCTCCGTTTTAGGTTGCTGGTTCAGCCCGGTTGGTCTGGTATGAATGTTTTCCCAGCTTTCAGAACGGGGGTTTGGGGTTTTGCACCCTTATGTTGGTCGTTTTTGCATACGAACTCCAAACCCAGATCTTATTGGATTTTCGTGGCTTTTATGCCCTAAGACCAAATGGGTTTAATGCCCTAAGACCAAATGGGTTTAAATTTTGAAGTTTTCTAGTTTTGGGGTTTTTACCTCGATTTGGGTGCCACTATGTTTTCTCAAATTTTCTTGGCATGATGTTGGTCGTGGACCTGGATCATCCGTTGGGATGCCGGTTAGATCATTGTTGCACTTTTATGTTGCATTGGGATGTATGTTGCATCCACCCTTCCAAGCTTGTTATCGATTGAGTGATATTTTGCCTGTGTTCTCACCCAGTCCTTGTGATATGATCTTTGTGATGATGGTGCACCACACACGAGCATGTGCACGTGCATTTGTCGGGTGACTTGCGAGGCCCAATCTTCCATGGTACTTCTAGGAGTTATAATCATTTGGGGTTGGGTTGGGAATATGCATACCTACAGGCACTCATCGTTGGATGAGCATGGGTAGGGTAGGGTAGCACCATGGAGGGGGCTTCCATCTCGTAGCCTGGTGACCATTGCCTAGTAGGTTGGCAGAGGAAGTTTTAAGTGATAACAAAATAAAACACTGGGTGGTTATAAAACTTAAGATAATAAAATTTTTAGTGCGAGAGCCTTCCATTGGAGGTGAGCCACACAATATGAGCTTGGGCCCTATGATGCTAAGCGACTCTCCATGTTGTCAGCCCCTACATAGTAACCCATTGAGTGTCTGACCAAGACCTGTAGTACTTGCATTGTCTCATGTTTTTGGTTTCCATTACTATCTGGCGTGTATGATAGCCATGGACGTTTGCTTTATGTGTGTTGTGGTTGGATCATTATCTCCATCAGCACAACGAGAGTGGACCTATGGGTTCCACATGGTTGGGAGGCGTAGCTAACTTCACCACTGCTAGGAACTGGTGTACAGAGACGGTCTATTGTTCCAATGCAACCGTTGCTTGATGTTTTTACTTGATATTTCGAGTTCCGAAGTACGCTTTCTTGTGATTTATGCTTTCATTAGAATGCTTAGATATCATGTTTGGATGATATTAGTTTATTTGACGCATTCCCTTATTATGATGTTTAGCATATGATTAGATGATGTTGTTTGCTTAGTTGGAGTATCTATTGCTTACTGGTTAGCATGTTAGATTTCCTTGTTCTTATGATGTTATTATGCTTTAATAGTGATGTTCTCATAAGACAGCTCTAACTATCTAGTTGGCAATTGGAATGTTACGCATGGGGGGATGGTTAGGACCTTCGAGATCTCATGATGCTATTATGGTCGGGAGGAACCGCCCATTTAGTTTTGTTGTTTTGTACATTGTGATGTTTTTAGTACTTTTCCTTCACTGCTATGCTTCAGATGGTTTGATGCAGTTTCCGTCTTGCAGTTATTGTTTTCGAGTGTCTAAGCCTCAATTTGTGGATCCGGTACTCCCCAATGTAGAGGAATAGTTTTACCTTTCTTTTCATCTTTAGTTTCCTTGCTTGTTGTTTTGATTTCTTGCACGAGAGTGTGAAGTTTCACGTGGCTCTCTGTGTTTCTTCGTGTGGTTCTCTGCGTTTCATCGCATGGCTCTTTGCACTTCTTCGCGTGGTTCTCTGTAGTTCCTCGCACGAGCCTTGACACCGGTTCTGTGGGTTTGGTAGTTGGGCTAGGCATTCCTTCGAGCGAGAGGGTAGTTTCTCGCGTGAAACTATCATTTGTGTTTTCTTGTGCGGAAAATAGGGGGTAACTCCACTATTTTCTGGAGAACGCTTTTAGGTGATTTGAGTACCCTTTGGGACTGCTTGAATTACCATGCTTTGACAGATCAATGATTTTATGTTCTGTTGTCATCTTTGTATTTCGTTTTCTGGTTGAGTGTGTCAGTTTGGTAATGGCGTTTGGAGATTCGTTGGATGCCGGGATTGTTGGTTAAGTCTTCCATTGCAAATCTTCGTGATCCCCATATGATGTTGTCGTCTACATTCATACTTATTTTTAAAAAAAATATCTTGGCTTATATTTATCCTTGTTCCAAGGATCTTCGGACAGGGCACTACATTCGAGCCTCGATTTCCATGGATCTGGTACTCCACGGTGTGGAGGAAATTATCCTATTTTATACTCTGCATGTTGATTTTTGCTTTTTCTATTATCTTACCTCGCACTAGAGAGGATATTCCTCGCGCAAGAATACATTCTCTCGAGCAAGAAATGTATTCTCTCGCGCGAGAAAACATTCTCTCACACGGAGCGTGTTGAAAGCTCATGCGAGAAGGTGTTTCCTCGCGCACAGCCAGGAAGATGCTCACGCGAGCATCTACCTTACTGGTAGTATTTTTGGCTGGCCCCTCTTGTGTTCTCTCGCGCGAGAAGGCATTCTCTCGCGCCCAATGGTGTACTTCCTCGCACGAGAAGGTATTCTCTCACGCGAGACTGCAGGCTAGTGTTTACTCACGCGAGAAACAAGGGGTGTTTTCCCCTGTATGTGAAAAGCATGATTGGGTGTTCCAAGTACCCTTTGGGATTGCACGCCTTCCTAGACTTTGACAGATCACAAATTCTAAGTTTCGTAATTGTATTACTTTCATAGTCGGTTGATTGCATCAAGTAGTGACACTTGGAGATCGTTGGATTTTTGAATCGTTTGGTTAAGTCTTTCGTTGCGATCTGTTGATCGATTGCATGTTGATGTGTTTGATTCCATGCTTATTCTCTTGAAAAAAAAGTGCATTGGCTTTTATTTATCCTTGTTCCAAGGATCTCCAGGCAGGGCATTACACACTATATCCTATTTCTGAATAAACATTTGCCCCCTCTGTATTTTCCCTATAAAAATTCTTCTTTTGTGTAAATCCACCAAACCCTTACAAGAAATTGTTGGTGATTCAAAATACCTCCAAGGCCTGTGAATTCTTCCTTAAATATGGTGTTGTTTTAGATATAATCTTGCCTTCATTTAGGCTATTGAGAAGTAACCTGTCCTTAAATAGATGGCCATGTCGGATTACCTAACTATGCCCCTCAATCTGTCCCCAACAGATCTGAAACCGCTGTGAACTTTCCCAAGAATGGATCAGCTATAACACTAAACTGGCTACACTGATTTTATTTTGAAAACTATCTTTAAATCTGTTATAAACTAATTACAAAGTTCCTCCCTTTATTCTTGAGATTAGTTAACCTTAATCAAGATCAATGCTTATCACTGCATTTTAGAACTTTCATCTGCCTATAAATGCTGTATCATTCTCCCTATCTATTTCTGCTCTTAATTCAGCATGTGAGTCCGTCATCCTCTTTCAGATCTTCTCATATATCTCATCAAGATCAACTAACTCCAAATTTGCTCATAAAATCTGATTTTATAACTTCGGGTCTTGCTTATTAGTCTGCTAGTGAATATCCAGATGATCCTTCTTCCCCCTTTCTCTCAACATGCTCTTCCCCTTTTTATATCTTCTTATCTTTCCACGAGTCACAACTCTTAACGTAGCAAGGGATATACCTTTTCATAATGTGTCATTGTGTATAATGTAGCAAGGGATATACCTTTTCATGATGTGTCACTGTGTATTCCTCCTTTTATGGACATTAGAAAATTAAAGACCAACTCTATAAAATATTTTAAAATGACTGTATTGGAGCTTAATGCAGATTGATAAAAATCATTTTAATATTAAAAGGAGGTTTAATAAGTGACAAAAAAGACAAGACAAAGAGACAGGCAGGGGAAACTTAAGTCACTACATTTTCTTTAAGAGGAGAAACCTAAATTCACTTTGGACACACTTGGTTTTGCGATTTTGGGTTTCATTCTCTCTTGCAGATTCCTGGAAAGCTTCAGCTTTCAGCAGGTGCGAGGATGAAAACCCTCGCACTTAGAGATGGTGGATGAAAACCTATTGTCGGTTGGAGACATCATGCAAGTGTTTCACATAATGCTTTAGGTTCATTTCTTCTGATATCCAATCTTGCTGTAATTTCTGTAACTACAATTAGATTTTGCGACTGTTTTGCTGAAGAAATTAAATGCAATACTATTTCTGAAAATTCATTTCTGCTGAACATTTGAATGCAAAATTATTTCTTAGTTTATATTTCTGCTGGATATTTTATATTGTTTCTGATATTTTGTTGGTTAAATCGGAAATATGTTGCATGCACATGTCTGGTTGAGTTTTTGTGATACAATTTGAGAAATCAGGGGCAAATATCCAGTTTGGGATATTACAGTGGCATTACAGCTGGTTTTCCTGCCAGTCTATGAAGTGCAGAAATTTAGACAATTGCAATTCAGAATATTTTAAATTTGTGCAAACAAAGATATACAGCAGGAGAATATTGTCATATGCAAATGTTTGGAGACTGGAATATTTGGTGATACGATTTTCTGTGATATGTGAACATTCAAATATTTAGACCATGACTAGCAAGGCTGTCCAAGATGCAAGCACGACAAATAATATTCCCAGGAACACCGGACGTCACTTTCTATCTGTATTTTCTCCATCCAAATTTGGGAAGCTAATATTCTATTTCCGTTTACATTTCCGGGTTCAAACCCTGGAGCTAGGGTTCGGATCCAGATACGTTCGGGCTCGGATTCGAGCCCAGGTCCAGGCAGGGTCACAGTCCCAATTAGGGACCCTGCCCGGACCCACCATGGACCCGGCTGAATCCAGGCGGACCCACAGTGCTTGGGGCCATAAAAGTGGTCCAAATAACATTAAAATGTCATTATTTTAATATATTATTTGTTTCTAACCCTAAAGAAAGTCAAATAAGATATTTTTCATTCATCTAATCTCTCATTTGCTTTCTCATTTTTCTCTCATTTTGATGTGGCCATTTTGCAAGTTTAAAGAGAAGGTTGTAGAGATTGTTTGTGCAGTCTCAAATCTTTCCAATAATCAGTGCTAAGTGTTCCAAGTATGCATTTGATCCTTCCTTTTGCTTCTTTCATAGTTTGTTTATAGTTTTTTTATAGTTCTAAATTTTTATCAAGTTTTATATAAGTTCTGAAATATTATTTATTTTATTTTTTGTTATAGATTGCAAGAATCATAGAATGAGTAGTCAGAGTTCAGTGGGTGGGGAGGGATCCCAAAGATTTAAAATTGATAAAAGTTCTCCTTTAAGGAAGTATACAACAAGAGTTGAGCAATGTGTTGGAGGGGGAGGGTATATATGGAAATGCAGTTTTTGCCAAAACCAATATAGAAGCTCATATTAGCGGGTTAAACATCATTTCATAGGCCCACCAAGTCAAGGGATTAGCATGTGTGAGAGGCCCTCTGATGGAGGTAAAAAGGGGTTGTCAGCTTCTCAAATAGCAAGCATGTTAAAAAAAAAAACAAGAGGCTGATAGGCTAGTGTCAACGTGGAAAAAAGACAAACCAAAGCCAAAACCACCAACACCACCCTCTCAAACAACCACTAGACAACATCCCTTCCTACCTACCCCATCTACAGATGAAGATGAAATAGAAACACCCCCATCCCGCAAGAAAGACCCATTAGACAAGCCATTTCAAAATGAATTGAGAGAAATTGTTGACATAAAGGTTAGGCATTGCCTCATTACGAATGGTGTTCCATTCAATCTAGTGAGATCACCTTATTGGAGAGAGATGGTGCAAGCAATAAATGAAGCACCTCGTGGTTACCAAGCCCCTAGATATGAAAAGTTGAGAACCACCATATTGCACAATGAGAGAGAATGTAAGAACCTCCTCAAACCAATAAGAGATTCTTGGATCCAAACAGGGTTGAGCATTGTCTCTGATAGATGAAAAGATTGCAAAAACTATCCATTAATAAACGTGATTGTTGTCTCCTCCAAGGGGTCAATATTTTTTAGGGCGGTTGATTGTGAAGGGCAGGTAAAAGATGCAAATTTTATTGCCCACCTTCACATTGAATCCATAGAGTCTGTGGGAGTTGACAATGTTGTCCAAGTAATAATGGACAATGCTTAAGTTTGTAGGGCTGTAAATGCTTTGGTAGAAGCACAACATGATTATATCTTTTGGACACCATGCACCGTCCACTCCTTGAACTTGGTGATGAAAGCAATTCGCACCCAAATTGAATGGGTGAAAAAGTGTATGAGGGTGAGGAGATCCAAATGTTTGTGACAAACCACCATATGTCACAAGCAATGTTCAGAACTTTCTCCCGCTTGGAATTATTGAAGGTAAATTTTAAACTTTATTTAGTTTCATTTATCATGTTGTGTCATACTTTACATAATTGAATAAAATGTTTGTAACTTTATAGTTTTTTGTGTTGTTTACATATTTGGTATTTGAAATGTGTTATTATATTAACTTACAATTTAAATTAACATGGTAATAGGTTGCTAAAACAAGGTTTGCTTTACACACAATCATCCTTAAACAACTTGTGAGGCTGAACAAAGCATTGTCCCAAATGGTTATTAGCTACCAATGGGGTGGATGGAAGCAAACCGATACAAAAGGGGCTAAAATTGTAAAGGAAATGATCTTGAGTGATGATTTTTGGAATAGGGTGGAATATGTATTAGAATTCACTGAGCCCATCATGTCTATGCTTCAGTTTGCCAACACTGATGAGCCTTGTTTGGTAAACATTTATGATGCCATGGACTCCATGTTGGAAAGAGTGAAATCGATAAGTTTAAATTTTTATACGACACTTTATCCTTGTTTATTGAGAGATTTTTAATTTTAATTTTAATTAAGTTATTAACACGACATAAGATAACTTACATGAGCATCATTTGACATTCCAAGTCATTTAGAGGAGAGAGCGAGATCCTAAGGAAACCTAGTACAATCAAGTGAATAAAATTGTTCTACATCGCTGGAACAAGATGACTACACCTTTGCACCTCCTGGCATATGCACTTTCTCCCACGTATTACAACGGTGAGATACTTTCAATAACTGGTAGAGTGGCACCATACAGAGATCCTAAGGTTGCTAGTGGGTATAAAAAGGCATTTAGCAAGCTCTTTAGCAATCCTAATGTGGCATCAAATGTTAAGAGAGAGAGTTTGCAGATTTTGTCTCAGGCAAAAATGCAGACCTTGATGCAATCGATGACCAAAGTAGAATGGATGTCATTGGATGGTGGTACCTACATGGGCAAGACTACATGTACCTCAAACCTCTTGCCATTAAGATCTTCTCACAAGTATTTAATTTTATTTTTTCCTTTCCTTATGGTCACTTAGCTTGTAGAATAAGCACTCTTAAATTTCTATTGTATTGTAAATTACAGTTTCTAATTTTTTTAAATTGTGTTGGTTGTCTGTCTAGGTTGTTAGCTCTTTTGTTGCTGAGCGGAATTAGAGTACATACTCCTTTATCCACTCAATAAAGCATAACCGGTTGGGTTCGAATGAAGCAGAGGACTTGGTATTTATTCACAACAACTGGCGCCTCCTATCACACAAGGATCCAAGATATAAGAAGAGGCCAGAGAAGTTGTAGGATGTACTTACCCGAGAACGCTAACTTGGATATGACCGTCCAAGAGCTATCTAGAATTGCCTTGCTAGATGTTGAGGACGAGGAGGATGTGACTGCATCTGGGGCTAGTGGAACCAGTTTGGGTTCCAATGATAAGGATGTTGATATAGTTGGGGATGAAGCCATTGATCCCTCATTTTTGGATGACCCATTTAACCCTTGAAGGGCTTTTGCATCTTTGATAATTGATAAACTATCAAACATTTGTCATTTATCATAAGGTTTCAAACTTTATTATCTGTCAATTTGATGAACTAAATGTTTTAAAATTTCATTTTGCATCTTAGTAATTCAATGTATCATTTTCTTTACAACATTAACATAGATTAATGAGTGAGTATTTAATGTTTATCTTTGACATTTGGCATTGATCAATGATCATGTAACATTGATATATTCATACTATGAAATGACTTAAGTAAGCTAGTTTTACAACTATGCATGTTTCTCTTCTTCTTTTTTTCATATATATACACACACACACATATATATATATACACACACATATATATATACACACTCATGAACCCACCCATCGACCCAAATGGGAGAAAAAATTGCTAGAACCCATGAACCCGAATCGGCAACTTAGATTTCTGTTTAGCGCAGAGCTTTATAATTGAATGGCAACTTCATAAAGAAAATAATTTTGGCATATTTATTCCGAATAGAGGCATATATTAATCAAGCATCCTGAAACAACAGTGATTAAGATTAATATTTATATTGGGCCTTTTATTCCATGCCGTTTTATAAATTGTGGGCCCAACTCCTCTTTGGCATAGAAGACAATTCTATGATTAAGTTTTACAGCCTAATTCTTATGCTCGGCATTTTTATATGGCAGAGTATTAAAATTTTGTGCTGTGAATCATTGATATATATCTGCAATTTCAATATGGTTGGATGGAACATTAGTGGTCAAATATTAAATTCCTGCGGAAAGGATTTGGTTACATTGTAATGTTTTATTTCACATCTTCCTTGATAAGTATATGAAGATTGTGGTATTTCAAGTAAGCATGGTAAAATTATCATAAGCTTTGGGGAGATTAATGTTTGTTGGTGAATTATTTATCTAATTAGAACATTCATTCCTATTGAGGTGCGGAGCATATTTGGTGACAGTTTATTATTTGTATAAACTAAGGCCTTTTAATAGTACATATGAGTGTTATCATTGAAACACTTTTGAAGGCCCCAATTCCTTATTTAGCTTATTAGATTTTTGAATTTTGTAACTAATATGCTGTCCAGATTATCGTGGAATGGAAGTATGGAATGTTTTCTTAACAAATTTAAGGGGCTCAAACATTCCCAAGGTTTGCCGTATAATTCATATATAGTTTGCCATGAATGCTTCTAACAGACAAGGGAAAATTAAAACAGAGTTCTTGCGGTAATATCTATCTTCAGCCATTATCACGGGTTCTTGTGCAAGCCATCTCTGAACATTAAAAGACTCTGCTGCCGAGCTTATAAGTTTGAGCAGTTGGAACAAGCTGGCAAATATCACAGTAAACAGTCATATATTTGACTTTATGAAGCTTATTGGTAGTTGTAGTTATTCCTTGAAAAAGAGAATTCAAAACTGGGCAATATAGACAGTCATTATCTTGGACGACTGTTATCAATTAAAATTTATCACAGTGGACCGAAATCAAAGTGTTGCTATTTGGCGGGTCCTGACTCAGTTGGGAAAAATCAAAGTTGCAAGCCCTGCATGGCTCTTTCATTTCCTTCTGAGCTATGTGACACAGGATATGTCTTCTTGTGCCTTGACAATTAGAGATTCTCAATACTGAAAGTAATATGTGAAAAAACAATTTGAACACCACTGATTTCTTAAAACATTTTCGATACTTGGAAGTGATGGGTAGCCTGGAGGATTTATTAAGAACTCAAAAGCAGGAAACGAACATCTCATTTACAGCTAAATATTATCATCAGGCCCTCTCATCATCTTTCTTGTGACCAGGTGAGCAGCTCTCTGTTGATAGCATCTGGAGAAAAGTCATGGCTGGGAAAAATTAAGACCGAGTTCTTCTGTTTGGACTGATAAGAACTGAGTAGAAACGAGCTTTAGGTGCAGCCATACAAGCTTCTGTTCCTTTAACTGCAAGTCTGTACTACAATTGGAATTCAAATATAAAACCAACTGGTTAAATTTAACTTCCTGGAAAGTTCATTTCAGCAAGTTATTCCCTGCTATTTTTCAAATAACAGTAAAGGAAGGTTTCGTGAGTCAAAATTATTGTCTTTCAAATGGGACAGTGTGAATTCTATGTTATGACTGTTCAATGTTGAAAGAGATAAAGTGAAAGTTATAAGTGTATAATAGGTGATTGAAAGTGGCTTGAGTTTTGGTTCTCCCTGTTGGGCATAATCTCAGAGGATTTTCTGCCATTCACCTATGTTCGAATTTAGATTGGAGCCCATGTAAGTCTGCTGGACCTGTTTGGTGTTTTGGTTCAATTGGGATCTGAATCAGGTTGTCTTATTAATTTCATTAGCTTGCGGAGATTTCATTACTGTCTGAAAGGGATATAATTAGAAGTTGATTATGCTGCAAGAAAAACAGATTTAGTTGAGTGATGAATTTATGCTTGTATAACATATCCTTGAATATTCTGAATGAATGTTACTAATTCTGCAAATATGAAATTGTACCTCAAATCCAAAACAAACATTTCAGCATTTTTTTGGAACATAACAAATACCTTTATGTCATTCTTACAACCATATGACTATTTGTGCTTCAGCTGAACAAATGTAGAAAAATTGATTACATTTTGAGTGGCATCTTACTGATTTCAATAATGGATCAGATAACAGTTTGGCCAAAGTAATTTATGAAACAGGTAGTAAGTTGGGGATGGAATCACAAACAAAGGACAAGGTTTACCTCAATTTGACTCAACTGTAATATTGAAGAGCAATCAACCTACATTGCTCTTGTTCCTACAGTGACTGCGTTGAATCAATATAAGTGGCTGAAGCATTCCAACAGCCAGATAAGACTGATGGTTACTTCTTATTTGATGGAGGTCACAAGAATCTTGGCACCTCAAGAACCCTATTAAGAAGACATAATGAAGGAGGTACCTTAATTAATTGTCGATTGCTTCCAATACCTTGGGAACATCATAGCCGCCATTTCTTTAAAATGTTTGTCATACTCAAAACATTTGCATACATCAGATTGTGTAATCTTCTGCTTGACCTGGGATTGTGTGATTTAATGCATACCACGTTCCACCATTTCTTAGGCCCAATAGCAAAAGTGCACAATGCAGATGTTATTACAGCTACGGAAACTATTATGGTTATGACAAAGACAAGAGCGATGCTAGTTTCAGCCTCTTATGCTTAGTGATTTCAAGGCGAGAACATGATGCTTCTAAAGTTGTATAAGAGTTGGTCAACAAGGTGCTCAAATAACGTAAGCCAAAAATTGAGAAGTATGAACAACAATAGGCTGAAGAAGAATTAATTTCAATGGCGATTACAGGTTTAAGGATCTCCTAAAAAGAGTAGGAACCAAATGAGGAAAGAGCGGGTTTGATTCACTGGTAAGGAAGCCTGGACACTTGGAACATACTTGTATGGTATTATTCAGGAAAAATGTATTGCAGCTGATTGGTGGTTATGAAAAAGTGACAAATGAAAGCAGTGCCATGACTCATGAGGAGCACGTTAAAGATCCAACTTTGAATCTATCTCTTACTGGGCATGATGAAAGAAAAAATGATAACGGTTTCCATCAGCTAAGGTGGATTATGTCGGGGAAGAATCAATCATCATATGTGAGAAATAATTAGAAATTTGTATTGGTCACTTGCAGATCCGTACTGATAACATACATGAGAGGAGAGACTTCTTTGAGGATTCCTTTATGATCATAATGTTGTCCCATTTGTGCCACATAAGGATTGCACGACATCTTCTAGAGATATAACGGAGTATGATGAAGATAATGTTCTCATTGTTGAGGAAAAATCAGAAAACTTAATGTAAACTTAATGTGTGGCAGCCCATGCACCCTAGATGAATTTGAACTAATGCCTTTATCATTGTAAGATTTGATGTGAAGATTGTTGGTCACAAAGGAGAGGGTTGTACAAGTATTAACAAGGGCAGATGATTCTCACAAGTACATTGAAGATCTTATGTGGGAAACTCAAATTGATGAGAGGCAAACAAGAACTTCATGTGGAATCACTGATACACGATTACACACAATCAAAGAATCCTTTGAAAAGATGAAATCAGACTACTCGCAGCTCTTAGTGGATAGGGATCTTGATATCAAATTTATGGAAGATATGGAAAGTGAGATTGAAAAAGAATATGTCCATTATAACTATGACCAAAGAACAAGAATTTGATACAAGGGAAAAGGAGAACAAACAAATAGTAGAGGGAATTGATGAACTCTTTAAGGAAGGCATGGGAAACAATGACCCTGACGATTTACATATTGGGGACATCCAAAATGTTGACAAATGGACTAAAATAATTTACAAAGAAGTAACTTGCAGCCTTTTGACACCATTTGAAGGAGCAATTAAGACACCACCACCCTCGAACACTGGGGAAAATATGCAAAAGGATAAAATTTGGTGATAAATGAGGAGCCTAAATTCTGATTTGAGACACCAATAGCTCACCTTTCCATCCTTATAAATATGCAGCCTATTCCCCTCAAATAATTAATAGAGAAGAAACAACAAGGGTTGGTTCTCAAAGTGCAAGTAAGGATTATGAAATTCTCAATGAAAAAGTTCTTGTGAAGGTTGAAAATGCGCAAGGGTACCACAAGAATTCTTATTTTTCTAAGTTACCACATTAGTCCCTCATACTACAAATTCGCCACGAATTCCAAGTTGGTTCTGGTTCTTATCAAATTTGTTATTTCCCTGACAAATTCCCTATGGATATGCATTTTTGAACCCTGGTCGAATGTCAATGAATTTCGATTGAACTTGATACAAGGGAAAAGGAGAACAAACAAATAGTAGAGGGAATTGATGAACTCTTTAAGGAAGGCATGGGAAACAATGACCCTAACGATTTACATATTGGGGACATCCAAAATGTTGACAAATGGACTAAAATAATTTACAAAGAAGTAACTTGCAGCCTTTTGACACCATTTGAAGGAGCAATTAAGACACCACCACCCTCGAACACTGGGGAAAATATGCAAAAGGATAAAATTTGGTGATAAATGAGGAGCCTAAATTCCAAGGTCACCAGGAGACGGGGAGACTTCGAGGTCTCTGGTACTGGTACTGGTACTAGTACCGGTACGGCAATTTTTATAATAGGAGATGGGGGTACTTGGAGACGGCAATTTTTTTTTAATAGTTTAAAGAGTCTAATACTAAAAGTAAATAGAAAATTTGAAAATAGTAATACTATAAGAATAAAGTAAATAATAATAGTAATGTCACATTAAAAATTTAAATAGACTCATAGAGTCAAAGATTTCAAAACTCACATGATCAGCATATTGTATCTCATAGACATATTTGTTTTTCGAATATTGCATATGATCACCATCATATCAGATTGATAATTGCTGAGATTATCATTACATATTCAAATTTTAAATTTAAAAAAGTATAGTTTGATGCTAAATTGCCGATATGCAAACAAAAATGAACACTTTGTACAATAAACAAAAAAAAGAAATATATCTAGTATTAGTATGTCGATGGTACTATCATCTACTCCACAAGGTTGTGATCATCCATCTCAAGGTCTTCAGCTATCATGCTCTCCAAAAATATTTTTAATGATTTAATCATTTAAATTGTCGAATAAAAATAATTTTTTAAGAGTGTTTCTAATGTTTTAAAAGTTATTAATTTATTAAATAAAATATTTTAAATGATTTAATCATTTAAATTGTCGGTGGTCTTAATTTTTGCATTAAAAACATTAAAATGAGGGCTAAAATATATAAAATTATTTAATTTTATATTTTATTAGGAGACTTCAGGGAGACTTCACTTTTTTGTTTTGGAGACGAGGAGACTTCAGGAGACTTTGTCATGAAGTCTCTAACCTTTTTTGAGGTCTCCGGAGACGCAAAAAGTCTCTGAGACACGAGACGCAACTTTTAGAGGGGAGACGGGTCTCCCGGTAACCATGCTAAATTCTGATTTGGGACACCAATAGCTCACCTTCCCATCCTTATAAATATGCAGCCTATTCCCCTCAAATAATTAATAGAGAAGAAACAACAAGGGTTGGTTCTCAAAGTGCAAGTAAGGATTATGAAATTCTCAATGAAAAAGTTCTTGTGAAAGTTGAAAACGCACAAGGGTACCACAGGAATTCTTATTTTTCTAAGTTACCACATTAGTCCCTCATATGGCAAATTCAACATTCGATTCGCCACGAATTCCAAGTTGGTTCAGGTTCTTATCAAATTTGTTATTTCCCTGACAAATTCCCTATGGATATGCATTTTTGAACCTTGGTCGAATGTCGATGAATTCCGATTGACTTTTGAAATAGTCTGATGAGCCTGAGCAGAATGTCAGAGACTTTGCAGCAAATTTGGGGAAACCGCCAAAAAATGTTGACTTTTTAATGTTTTCATTCAGCGCATTTTTGTTTATTATATTTGTTTGACCTCCCAACCCTAAAAAGACGCTTTTTTCGGCTTTTATCATTTATGCAGCAGCAGGAACACTTCTAACTTTCAATTCTATGCAACGCCACTTATAAATTTTTAACCTGTTCGCCCTTCACTCATTTGATTTTATGCAGCCGCACTTCTAACTTTGGACAGCAGTTTCTGTATTGCAAAATCACAAAATAACAAAGGCATCGGTTTGTGAATTGATAAATAACAGAAGCAGTGGTTACTCGTCTGCAAATCTGAATCCTGAGGCCTCTTTCTCTTCTGTAAATTCCAATATGACAGAGATCAAAAAAGAGGTAGGGACTATTGTTATTTAATATTAAACACTTCTATTACATGTTCTATTTCAAAGAATACAAGTCTGTTACAACTATTATTTATGGTTGGACAGGATGTTATTTCCTACAACTTACAACTTACAACTTACAGACTTACAGTTTGTGTAAATCCGTCCATTACAGTTTGTGTACATAAATGAGCTTTTTCCATTTTTTGTTTTTTGTTTTATTTGTTGTGTATTTTTTTTAGATTTAAAAAATGGCTGCAAGTGCTTCTGTCGCCGGAAACCCCCACTTCAAAATAGACAAATGTTCCCCACTTTGGAAATATGTGCAAATGATTTGATCAATGCTAGGTGGAGAAGGTTATGTGTGGATTTGTAACCACTACAAAGAGGAATTTAGTAGCTCTTATAGTAGACTAAAAGCACATTTGTGTTCTATTCCTCAAAAAGGCATTAAATTTTGTACCGGGAAGCCAAGAGTAAACGGAGTGCTACCTAAAACCTTCCTTCCAAATCACATTGTAAACAAATACAATCAAGAACAAAAGCAAGCAAAGGAAGCTGCTAGGAGGGCAAATCCATCTCTCATCCATTGGAAAGTGGTAGGCCTTAAAAAGAAGAAGAAAACCATAATCTATGTCTTCAACTACCAGTCCTAGTGAACCACCTATAGAGGACAGTCCATTCTTGCTTCTTCCTCAACAACAAATTGTAAGTAAGAGAGCAATGGGACCCTTGGAATCATCATTCCAAAATGAAGCTAGAGACATTGTCGTTCAAGCCATAACAAAATGCATCTATGCAAATTGATTGTCATTTAATGTTGTTTGCTCACCAATTGGCAATACATGGTGAGGGCAGTTAATAAGACTCCAAAGGGGTTCAAGAGCCCTGGTTATGAAAAGATACGCACCACTTAATTGGATGATGAAGTGGCCCGTGTAGAGGATGCCATGCTGCCCATCAAGGATTCATGGATCAAAACAAGTGTAACAATAATATTGGATGTGTGGAAAGATGCAAGGAACAATCCTTTGGTGAATATTATTTCAGTGTCTGCAAGAGGTGCAATGTTTCTGAAAACTATGGATTGTGAAAGAGAGGTAAAGGATAGTCCTTTCATTGCAACTATTCTCATCCACGCTATTGAGCAAGTCGGTCTTCATAATGTTACTCAAGTAGTAACCGACAATGCGAAGAATTGCAGGGCTACTAGCTTATTGGTTGAGAAGTGGTACGAACACATTTTTTAGACACCTAATGCTGTGCACTCACCCAACCTAATGCTGCGAAAAAATGGCACTAACGTTGAGTGGATAAAAAAAAAATGTATAAACACGCACAAAATATCCAAATGTTTGTCATGAACCCCCATATGAGACAAGCCATATTTAGACAATCTCGAAATTGGAGCTCTTGAAGGTAAGCTCAATTGTTTAAAATTTAAACATGTTTTAGAAATCTAGTCACTTTAGTTCAGTAAACTTCTTGTGTTTTCAAATATTTAATCTATTATTGTTTTGATTTTGAAATAGGTTGTTAAGACCCGCTTTGCCTCCAATACTATTGCTTTGAGATGCTTTATCAAAGTTTAAGAAGGTATTGTCTAGAATGGTAACCAATGCTGATTGAAGCATATGGAGGCAATCTAATAGTGCCAAGGAGGCAACCTAATAGTGCCAAGGCAACTGTCATCAAGGCGTTGATAGTAGATGACTCTTGGTGGGATAGTGTTGAGTACCTTTTGAAGATCATTGAGCCTATATTGAGCATGATCTGATGTGCTGACATGGATAGGCCTTGCTTAGGTGAGGTATATGATGGCATTGACTCCATGATTGAGGACATTAGAAATATCATAAATGAGAAAAGAGCAAGATCCTAATGAAAAGTTCTTCAAGGAGCTACAGTTAATCATGGTAGAGAGAATGAACAAAATGACTACCCATTTGCATCTACTTGCCTTTGCATTGAGCCTCAAAATTTATAGCCAATCGGTCCTCAAGGGGAGTACCAATAGAGTTGCCCCATACAGAGATCCTGAAGTTGCTCAAGGGTACAAAGCAGCCCTTCGGAGACTCTTTCCCGAGCACTTAAAACCTGTAGTGAGGTCTGAATTTGTGAGCTTCACGAGCACCGATGATTGTGATTTTGACGCTCTTGAAGACAAGAACAATGTTTATACTCATAAATGGCAGTACTTCCATGGACAAATGTACGCACACTTGCAACCCATTGCCATCAAAGTTTTATCACAGGCAATTTCTTGAATCTTAAGATTCTAATTTCTAATTTCTTGTTGATAAACTTAAATATTCAAAACTCTTCACCCTAAATTTCAAATTTGGTTGCTAGGTCATCATCATCTGAGAGGAATTGGAGCACATACTCCTTCATCCACTCAATAAAACACTAACGACTAAACTCCAAGAAGGCAAATAACTAGGTGTTTGTGCATTCAGACTTGAGGCACATGACACACTAAGAGAATACCTACAAAAAAGGGGAGGCAAAACATTGGGATGTCAAACTAGAGTCTGCCGAGTTGGAAGCCCACTTTGATGCACTTGCAATTGAAGATGGTGATCATGAGATACATAGTGATGATGAAGCTGATCTTGAGGCTACGGCTGAGACTATTGATGCTTGTGGCACTAATTGTGCTTCTAATCAGCAACTTCCTAGTGATGATAAATTCTTTGATTTTTTTTATGATATTGGATCACATATGACTGATTAGTAATGTTGACATTACTGTTTAAAAAAAAATTGAACTGAAACATTGATATGGTGGTTTATTTTGACATTTTATCATGCCATTCAAACTAAATTGTTAATATATGTGGTGGTGTATTTTGCTAAATTGCTTTAATATTAGCACAGTAGTGTCTGAACTTATTTGTTGCAGCATATTTTAACATATATATATTTCTTTTTAAAATTAAAAATTGTACAGACGAACCCGAACCCAGCCCAAAAAAACATTTGAGCGAATTTTGAAGCCTAATGTCAAACTCAAATGTCAATCCAGCAACTTAGTTATTTTTACAACAGCAGTTATATGCCTTCACAATATCATGAGGTACCAAGTTTTCCATATGAGGGTGAAGATAGGGCAAGTGATACTAATTCTGAAATTTTGCTTGATGAGGACCATGAAACTTGTAGTGAATTAGAAAGTCCAAAATGGTCTTTCATGAATAATGAAGGCAACTACAACCCACCTTTAGATATATCACTGAATTCTTATGATAAGGCAGTTGTTTACCTATTGGTTCATGATTTTATCTTCATCCATTTCATATATTGGTGGCTGTTTTTGCTTGGTCTTCTATTACATTTTCCGATTCGACATGGTCTATGATGGGTATTGAATTGTATGCAGATTTATGGAGACATCTTTACTTGAGGGATATCCCACATGAGATGATTAGCTTTCTACAGTTGCAACATTGTTATAATTCTTATTGCTGACCTGGATTATAGCAGCAACAATTGGTGGCCTGGAGAGTTATTTTAGTGCATATTAGAGTTGTTTTTGGCCTCCTTGTGGCAGACTAATTATTCGGATGGTAACTACATGAAGGAGGCTGAATGATAGACATCGATTTCTACAACCAAGATCAAGTAAATAGACTGGTTTTCCAGAAGTTGAAAGGATAAGAGTCTTGTTTCTTGTGGATCATAATGTGTTACTTCTCAGCGTAAGACATAGTATTGTTTTGGATTAAGGCAAATACAGGTTTTAGAGGGGAACTCAAAACCCCTTACAAAACATTACAAAAGATGTTCAAAGAAGATTACCAAAACAAAACACTGCTGGCATAGACACAGCCGGCAGACCCAACCAACACCCAAAACACGACAACCATAACTAACAACCAGAAGCACACAAAGGAAAAACAGGACACGCAAACAAAACAACAAGGACCCTAATCCAGCATAAGGCATAGTATTGTTATCGTCATATTTGGGCAGAAGATTGGTGTAATAGTATTTGAGAGGTTGTCATGGAATCCAGGGATCTCATTGACGAATAAGTCGCATCCTGGAATTGGTATGCAGCTTCATGATTGCTTGGGGACAAGCAATCTCGAGGAGGGAGAGCTGTAATGTCCCTTTTTTGAGACATTAAAAGTTTATAGGCCAACTCTATAAAAAAAATTTTAAATGAGTTTATTGGAGCTTAATGCAGATTGACAAAAATCATTTTAACACTAAAAGGAGGTTAATAAGTGACAAAAAGGACAAGGACAAAGAGATGGGAAACTGAAGACTTCAACTTTCAGCAAGTGAGAGGACGGAAAACCTTGAGCTTGGAGACAGTGGACAAAAAACCCATTGTCACTTGGGAGACATTGCACAAGTGTTTCACATAGTGCTTCAAGTTCATATTTTCTGATACCCAATCTTGCTGTAATTTCTGTCACAACAATTGGATTTTGTGATTGTTTTCCTGAAGAGATTCAACACAATATTACTTGAATTTCTCAAAATTCATAACTGCTGGAGATGTGAATGCAACACTATTTCAGAGTTTATATTTCTGCTGGAGATGTGAATGCAACCTTATTTCAGAGTTTATATTTGTGCTGGAGATGTGAATGGATATTTTATACTAATCTGACATTTTGTTGGTTAAATCGGAAATCTGTTGCATGCACATTCTGTTTGGATTTTTGTGATACATTTTGAGAGATTGGAGGCAAATCTCTGGTTCGAAATATTACAGCCACTTAATATTCTTTTAATTAAAAAGCTAGTAATAATATTACCTGAGTCAGGCCTAAAGAATTTCCATTAATTCCTTAATCTAAAACGACCTCTTGCTAATACTTTTTTATTCCTCTCTCCTCTGGAAAAAAGAAGGCTGCTATAGGATTCATTAAGTGCTACCAACATTAGTTTGATGAGACATGTAATCTAAGGCTTTAGCTGAATCTTATTTTAAAAGGGAGTTTCCTATTTTAGGTTGGAGAAAGATTTTTCCCTTAGAAACAGTCCTGTTTTGTGTTGTCTTTAAAAGAACAAATTATAACACTAACATGAAAATTAATACATTGTTTCCAAAAAAATTACCATGGTGAGAAAAAAAAATATCTTCGTACAATTTTCCAAATATTTTAGTATAGTACAAAAATTACTATATCCCCATGGGATTGCTTTTCTGTTTACCAATTCTTGGCAAATGTAAAAACTTAAGTTGAATTTTCCAAACCATCCAAGGAACAGATTTTCAATGTGATCTAATAAAATCATTTGGAAGCAATGAATATCATTTGGAATTTATATCATTTGCTATTCATGGAACAAATTTCAAATCCAATATCCTACTATAGAACAATCAATACAGTACATAATACCTCGATAACTTCCAATTATGAATAATAATAGATTTTCAACAGATTACTCTTTGCTATTCATGAAACAAATTTCAAGTGCAATATCCCACTACAGTAAAATCAATACAGTAAATAATACCTCCATCACTTCCATTTATGAATATTAATAGATCTTCAACTGATCTCTCATCGGCATGCTCTTCCTCTGCTTCAATGTTCTAAAATAAAATATATAGCAGTAATCAGTGAGAGATGGCAATACATGATAAGCCTCGGCACTGAACACTTGACATATTAAATGCATTTATAAAGCAAGCAAATAATCCCTACAATTACAGTGTAGAACAACTAGGAATCTGAGTTCTGTGAGAGCATCTTGAAACAAATCTCAAGGACTTTGACTTGACACTACACCACATGTTCAAATATTATGACCTCTTTTGGTTAAATTATTGATATAGAGTATGACTACAAATAGTTTACCTTGATAGTTACTAGATTTGATTCCCAAGTTTCACGAAGGTCAAATAGAACTAGGTCCTCTGTACAAACTAAAAGTGGGACAGACTCATATATTAGGCAAAATAAAATCAGTGAATAATCAGCTAACCTAAACAAGGGTTTTGGCAATATCCACAAGAATGCTGATAAACATTGACAAAACCACAAACAATACTATACAACATTCGCATAGCATGAAGCCGATGATGTTCCACTTAAAAGAAAAATAATTAGTTAACATAATGCAATACCATCAATAAGAATGTTGGTAAACATTGACAAAACTACAAATAATGAAGTACAACATTATCATAGCATCAAGCCAATAAGATTCCACTTACAAGAAAAATAATTAGTTAATATAATGCGATAACAGAGAAAAAATCAATGGAATTACAATTATATTTCTTGTATGTTAAGAAAATGTAAGTTAAAAGAAAAATGAATTTGAAATAATAAATTCTTGAAAATTCAAAATGTTCAAGACAATATAGAGCCTAATAAGGACGATTTTATGTAGTATCCCCTTCCTAAACCAATTTGGCATGAAGAGAGTGTAAGCCTATAATGAGATTCTTGTGTCTAACATAGTGTTGGTGTACTTTAGGTCTTCCAAGTTTTGAGCTCCTAAGTGAATGGTAATCCAATGCAAAATATGTCAAGTCAAGCCTAGACTGCCATTAGGATGGCATTCCTTCTCATCTACCCCTATGAGCCTACCCATGCGGGAAATGGAGCAAGTCAAGCACTATCAGTCAGCTAGGTGATTCTAGGATGGGTGGGCAAGTGTCGAGCTTTTCCTAAGATGAGAAGAAAGCTAAATGAGCTCTATCGAAACATCTATCCATGCTCAAAACTTGCTTGAAGTGAAGAACCGGTTTTGTGTACATCAGAGGAAAAGATTCCATGAAGATCCAGAGCCAGAGCGATGAAGAAGCAACTAATTGAGAGGTCATGGAAAGCATAGACAAAAGTTGGCGATGCGTTTCCGGTCATTGATGTGATCAGAGCAACGGTCCAAATCAAATAGTGATCAGCCACGTCAGGAGGAAGAAAAGTCAAATATAATATAAGTAAGGATTTGTGTGACTAAGCATTGAAAAGTCAAATCTCCAATCATAAAGATCCACGTGGCAGCGGGCCCACAGCGAACCAAGTGAAGTGGTTAAGCGATTGAATCCAACAGCCCTAACTTTACTACTTTAGCCAAATGCAAACTCTTTGATCTTCACGGCATAGCGGGAGCCGGAGATTTCCTTCCACCTAGTAAGTTACGGGCCCAAATCATCAATTCATCCCGATCGTCCAACAAAGCTAAGATCAACGACTCCAAATGAATTCGAACCGATTTTGGGCAACAATGGGCTTGTATTCACATATTCTCCGAAAAGAGGACATGTGGCATACTTGAAGTAACATCTATTACGGCATCGGCATCCTTAACAAGTGTTACACAACGTTCGATCAATAAAGATCGAATGGCCCTAGTCGTGTTTCAGGCCTAAATGTTGAGGGACAAAAAGTTTTGGAGTCTCTGAAATAATGACACTTGTCCACACTCAAATCCACTTTGGGCCAAAAATTAGAAGGATTAAAATTGACTTGAAAAGTCATTTGAAGATACGACCAAGGCATTCAACATAAGTTAGTAAGGATTTTATGATAAGGTTTTATGTCTCCCAAACTTACACCCAGAAAGGAAGGTGTATGAGCGCAAGTGCAACTTAAGGGTGATCACAATGTTACGTCCAAAGAGGAAAGCGTAAAGGCATACATCCATGGACAATTAAGCGTAACATCATATGGCCAAATCTAAAGACTTTTGGAGTTACACTTTGCTGCCAAGTGACTGTGCAAGAGGCTCCACGTGTCGAAATCTTGCGCAACCGCAAGCCAGAGTTTTCTGAGATGAAAAGCAGCAAGATGATGCCATGTGGCAATAACATGGTAAAGCACCCAGGTGTAATATGACAAAGCTGGTGACAAGGATCAGGTGACCAATCACAAAAGGCCACATGTCAAGAAGAGTCAACCAAGGTTTGACTAAGCTTGGAAAGGGCCTCATTTTGATTCAAATATGAGTATTGTATATCAACAGAAAAAGGAAAGATGAGAGATGCTTTGTAGCAGTGGCAAGATGAGATTTCAAGTGGACACTTGTCATGAACAGATCAGATCCAAAATTTCTCATTCTTCTATATCTTCTCTTCTTTCTCATTGTAGGGGGGTTGGTTCCAATCTATTGAGCAACACTAACAATATCCTCATTCCAAGTATCATGGAGCTGAAGAATGTAATTGATGCAATGAAGGCCTACATAGCTAAATCCGTAACTCCAAAGAAGAACTGATGCTTTGTCAAAAGGGTTACATTCTCCCTGCAAGATGTGACAAGTGTCACCCCTTCTTCCTCTCTTTTTCTGATATTTTGGCCATATTTGGCATTCTCCTCATACGCTAAGGCTTTGTAACAGAGGATTGATCAGTCAATCTTATTTTTAGAACACATCTATGCTTTGTGTGGTAATCATGAAATGTAACTAGCCAGTTCTAAAGGGCCTACAAATGTAACTTTTTGAGAAGTAAATAAGATCAGCAAAAAAAATTTCAATCTTGCCCCAGTAGCTGGGACTACTGAGTGAGACTCGAAGTTGTAGAGAGAGGGTTGATTGATGAAAGGGTTGGAAATTGTCTTAGTGTTGATAGCTTATTGGGATAAGCAGTTCTCGTGACTGATTGTCACTTTGATTCTTTCATTGTCACCTTATTACCGAGCCAGGCCTATTAGTTTGTTTGAGGATTGGAATGTGAACTGATTGGGAAGTCACTGATAGTGGTTTTCACATGGACTACGATCCATTTAGGTCAGGAAACATTCTAGTTTTCGTTGTGTTTGCATTTAGTTAGTTTAGATGCATGTAGAAGTAGACAGTAGTTTAGAGATAGTCCTCAAAAGTCCTCAAATTTGCATGAGTATCCTATAGTTATAGGTTACTTGGTTCTTCCTCTATTGCTCTCAAGTTAAGAGCATACCTTTAAGTTTGTTGTCGGACCAGAGTAGATTGAAAATCATTCTGGAGGGAAGTTGTACCCTTAAAATTCGAGGGTCTTTGATAGAGCACCTACCTAGACCCATTCTGCTGGTATCAATTTGTTCCTATAGTTTTGGGCAAAGAGTCGAGGCTAAGACCATTTTCAAAAAAAGGACAATCTGTTATCCAACACAGAGGAGGAGAGACCTAACAATAGTTGCTACATATTACTAGGATTGTTGTGCAAGTATTGGTGTTGTTGAAAAAGGAGTAGCAACTCAAGAAACTTCTAGTGGGATCGGGTGTGTGTATATGACTGTAACCGACAGAGGAGTTGTTTCTGTGAATTTACACTGACAATTTAAGAGATAACATTGTGGGTGTTGCTACTGTAAACACTGTTGCTAAGAAAATCCCCTTGGCTATGTTGCAACCAATACGTGACTTTATGTGATTAATGATTGTATTGTAGCATCTAGTATAGAGGCACAAGTGCTTAGGAAGGAGTGAAAGCTTTGTTCTCAGAACACCATGGGTACTCTCTAAGGGAGTATGTGACCAACTAATCATTACTGGAACAACACCATTAACGGAGTTACCGTGCCATTCATTCAAACTCAATAAGCTAGCAACTTTGCAGAGATAGTTACCAGCAGACCTTCAAAAACAGTGTGGACCATTTCATAAGAATTGCGTCCTTCAGTCATTTAAGGTATGTTGGATACAAAATTGATGCAATGGTGTCCATTAGGAGGTCATAATACTAAAATATCAAATTTTGTCAAGTCACTTAGCAACTTTGGCAACATTTGCAAAATAAGATCAATTGATTGATCAACGAATCAACCAACTTGGAGATAGGTTAGATTTATTTGAAAACTCATTGTAATAGGCTTATAAACCCTCTTTGGGTCAAGGGTAAGTAGATGTGTGTATTTTGGAAGAAAGGAATTGAATGGAATGCTGATCTGAATGTACAATTTCAGTTTTACTTGTTAATTAGTCCATTCATTACTTTCCACTACGGATTGATTCTTGTCTGAAATTGATTGGAGGTTGAAATGTCGTGAATTACCTTCCATTTAAGACCAATTAGAGGTTCTGCCATTCAGTGTCGAGAAAGCAAGGTGAATTTCTTTTAAAACTGCCTGAAACCCTCTTAGGGTAAGCAGTGAACAAAGAAAATTGGATATCTCCAAAAGTACTAAGTGCAATGGCTTAAGGTTTGGTGAAAACATTATTTTTCTATGTATTCTTGAGTCCCTCAAAGTTGCAGATTGTTTGGTAAACGTTTGATCACGTTTTGATAATGCCCTAAGTCTACTGCTTATATGTTTGATCGAATTCCAGTTGCCAGTTTTCGAAAAAGGGCATAACTTTTGATTCCACCATTGGATCGGGCTAAATATCGGGGAAAACCTCTGCAACTAGGTTATTTAAAACCTGACCAGAGCAAATGGAATAATCTTCACTTTTGCAAAAGTTATTAATGACTGTGTGTGACAATCACAACTGGGAAAGGTTTTTCTTTTATTCCTTAGCCTTGACCTCTGGTTAAAGTTATTTTGTGATTGTACACAGACTAGGTGCATTTTGTGACTCCAAAGTTAGAGGCCAAACATACTAGTGGAGCCCCTAGCAAATGTGATATAATGCATCTTAAGCAATCTCTCAAATGTGAGGAAGTGTGTTCTTGTGACCAGTTAAAGGCATGAGCGTGAGCAGTTTTAGTAATACAGGGTAGGAACAGAATCTTGATGTTGGTAATGTGATCAGTATTTGATCCTATTTGGGTACTCATATAAAGCAGAAAACTTCCTTCTCATATCATGTTGTTGAAGCAGCATAAAATAGTTGAGTGTATTTAGAATGAAGCTGATGTTGTGATCAGACATTATTGAAAGAGTGGTTGATCCTTGCGTCAGGTAATGTTGACAAATCCAGATATTATGGCAGAGACCTTTGAATCAGCATTATGAAACTAGAGTATTGTAAGGAGTAGTTTCCTCTAGAACCTTTTTGGGGTAGTGTTACAAAACAAAGTTGGATAATGACCTATTATCCAATTGATGATTGTGAATCCTAATAACCTCTGCTTCAAATAGTTGTCTGAGTCGAGTAATGTTCTCGATTGGCAAGAACTTTTTGTGGTAAAGCATGAGGTCACCAGGCCTAGTTTACCCTCAGCCTACCTGGTATTGGAGGACGTGTCTCATCAGTGTTGCCAGTCACTTTAAAAAAGCTACCTGGCGCACTGCAATTTATATGGGGATGTTATCCTGGCTCCTATAGTGTTTAAAAAAAAATAGGCCTTTAGTATTTATTATTTAATGATAAATAGGGAGAATAAAAAAGGAGGCAATTCTTATTGAATAAAAGTACAAAAAAGCAACATATCAAAAAAAAGTACAAAAAAGCAATCCCAAAATAATAGCGAACAGCATTCCCGAAATAATAGAAAAAAAAATAATTCACAAAATAGTGGAAAAAAACAGTTTGGAAAGAAAAGCGAAAAGGCATTTTTTAAATAATAGCAAA
This sequence comes from Cupressus sempervirens, assembly GCA_028749045.1. Lineage (NCBI taxonomy): Eukaryota > Viridiplantae > Streptophyta > Pinopsida > Cupressales > Cupressaceae > Cupressus > Cupressus sempervirens. The sequence continues at coordinate 509,690,009 of CM053786.1, forward strand.
AAATCTAAGTTTCCAGTTCAGGTTCCGTTCCAAGTTCGAAGTTTGAGAACCGGTTCATAAGTTCGTCCAAATTTTGGAAGGGGGTTTGGGTTCATTTGGGTTCGTTAGTACAAAAACATGTTAAAAATATATATATATATATATATATATATATATATATATATATATATATATATATATATATATATATATATATATATATATATATATATATGAAGCATGAGTTAAAATTAGAATGTAGCATAGTAGCATAAACACATTTAAACAACAAAAAACACCATAAACAGGTAAACTTGTCATCATAGTGATCAAACCATCGTATCGCTCAATCAACTTCAACATCAAAGACTCAAAACATTTAACAAAATACCCTATTTGGAAACATAAAATGACTATGAGAGGCCACCAAAAACAATTCATAACAACTTTTAGGGTTGTGGACGCCAAAAAAAATTAATTTTTGCCCAAAAAAGTACTTTCCAACCGTCTACAAGGTCCAGTTTGCTACGGGTTCGAACTTTTTGGTGCTGGTTCACTCAGGTTTGAACCCAATCTGACCCGCAAGGCAAAAATGTTACCTTGGTCAAACCAAAACCAAACCAGACCAGTTCGAACTTTCCTGGAGCGGCAGGGGGGGGGGAGGTACCCATGCAACTTAGCCAAAAAACATTCCCAAGAAAATAGGGTAAAAAGGCGGGCCAGAAAAATAATGAAAAAAGGCAAAAAGGTGTTTTTGCGTAAATAAACAACTAAGAAGCTATTAAAGGAGGATTGAGGATCTCTATTAAGCATATTGATTATATTATTTTTAATATTTCTCTCAGAGGAAACAACTAAAAAGCTATAAAAGGAGGATTGAGGATCTCAGTTAGGCATATTGAGTTTATTATTTCTTTTCAGGTTGAACTTAGTGTAACCTCTTACAAGCAACATTCTCTGCATTGATGAGAGATACAATCTGGAGAATAGCTATTTCATCATAAAGGTCACATTAGGGCATACTTGTGAAGTTTATTTCAATTTTGACTTAGGCTTGTTACATATTAGTTTGTCAAAAGGCTAATTGAAGAAGAAATAAAGGCTATGTTGTTCATTCATTTCTCTTGATAGTTGTACATTGCTCAGGAGGGATGTGAGCTTTCTAGAGATGATCAGATAGGGTTTTGGTGTCTTCAGCAGTTTGGGGGTGATGGCAATGAGAAACTCCATTGTTAATCTTCTTTATCATTGGTGGAGTTTTCTAAAAATTGACATCCATTTTGGGAGTAATAGTTTTCAAATTTCATGACTAGCTCGAGCTATTTCAATGCTGCATTTTATGGGTTTGTTTGTATTACATATTGTTGAAGGTTGTAGCTGTGATACAGATCTTTATCTCTAATTTTGCTCTATGTTCAAATAGAGATAATACTTCTATATGGTGTTGACAGCTGGAGAAGATATATATGATAATATTTGAGATATTATTAACAAGTTATGCGAACAGGCATGCGCTTAGAAATATGAAGAGCCTTATTTTTGCAAATTGAAGAGACCTTTAGTTATAATATGAAGTCTCTACATATATATAGAGTATCATGAAAAAGGCATTGTACTTGAACGATTTTATATCAATAAAAGAGATATTTTTTGGGTGTGGTTGTGCTTTTTTCCTTTCAAGTTGGAGGGTTTTCCCACGATAAATATCTTGCATCTTTTATGCCTATTTATTTCTTCATTGCTATTAAACATCATTTATGGGCTAAACATTTATATTTTTGTTCTTCTTTATTGCTCTTTTTCAGTAGTTCTGGGCAAAACATTAACATGATATCAAAGCAAGGTTATTCTTTTCTTTTCTTTTTTGAAAACTTCATAATTTTGCTTTGAAATTTTTTTTTTTTTTTTTTAATTTCAAATATAAAGGGTTTATGAAACCCCTCCACAAGATTGGAAGTTATTAGTTTTCATAGGTGATTTTTTTGCCATGTGATCTAGGTAAATGCAATGTTGCGTGTTTACCTTTGTTCTTAGTCATAGGTCTCCTCTACACATCTTGTGGGATTGCTTTTCCTTTGTGTTACTAGGGGACGCGTCCCCGACCTAAAAACCCACGTCCCCGTGCCGGAAATGTTTCTGGAACTTGGGCATGGCTAAGGGACGTCCCCGCCTGGTCTCCCCTCTTTGAAAAATTCCCAAGAAACATCCTGGAAACTTGGAGAATTTGGGAAATAAAATTGGTGCCGTTTGTACGACTCGGGGACAGTTGGGGACGCCTTGGAAGTCCCCGGGATGGATGGGCGTCCCCAATTTGATAGACAACATCAACACTAATAAAATATTTTTCTTTTATAAAACATTTTCTTTTTTTATTTTAAAGTGGGCCCCTCCTTCCACGTTCATTCTAACATGCTTATTACTATTTGGTAGTTAATTCCTGCTATTTGGGGCCCTCTGATTAAGAATCATGGAATTAATATTGATGTTACAATCACACTACACGCTCAGAATTATATAGCAAACTGTTTGCAAGGTGTTTGAAAAGTCTGAAAAGTGCATTACAAGCCTAGAACATGCATCCTTATGTCATTTACTGGCAATACATCAATGTTTGGTTGGAAGATATGATGAATCTTAGAAGTTGCATCAAGATTTCGTATTACTGTAAGAAACCTATATCATGAAAAGAACTGTATACAGGACTTTTTGTATTAATATTAGTCCACATACAATGAATAGGAAGTATAGTTTCAGAATTAAATGATAGTAGTGTATTTCAATTTGGAAGGTGGGTTATTGTTCTTGTTGTTATTAAAAATGAATTCCAAATTATGTTCTTGGGTATATTTCAAAATTTTATGTTATTATTTTAATATTACATGCACATAGACAATAATTCCAAATTATGAATTCATAATAGCATATTGAGAATTGAGTTTGATTATTGAAATGTTGTATGTTAAGGTTCTATGAAATTTGCATGGCATGGTTTATCCATGTCTTCATATTAATGCAATGTATATAAGCAAATTTCTCTATATATTTTTTATTTTCTATAATTGTATAATGGTCCCCTTTGCCATCCCTTGTCATCCCCAAACTTGGCAAAAAAATATGGTCATCCTGGGAACTCATCCCCCTATCACCTACCATCCCCGTCCCAAATGTAACCTTCTTAAAATGGACACACTTGCCTTTTAAGACCTTTTAGCTCCCTCCTCTTCATGATGCCCTCTTTTGACCATGGATATGCTCATGCTCGCTCTTCTTTTCCTCCCTTTCCTCTTCTCTCTTCCATCTTTCCACCTTATCTCTCTGGTATCTACCCTAGCTCTTTGTGACACCAAGGACTTGTCCTCCTAGACCAGGTCGACCTAGTCCCCCATAGTTCTGGATCTCGAAGCCTAACAGTCCTCGAGGGTTTAATTAGTTTGTGACTGTTATCTAGTAGACCTCTATTGTTTTCCCACTCAAATACTCATATATAAGTACACTTGGAGGCTTCATTCTATGAATCATGTGATATCAATCAATCTCAAGCATCTCATTCCTTCGTGTAAACAAGTTCTTGCTCTCTAGTGAAGATTTTAATCTTTTGCATTTAAGGAGTTCAAGCAATTCAAGCATTTTTCAAGCATTCAAGCAAGGAGATTTCTATCTAGCATTGGAGAATCCTTCGCGAGCATTTCCTCTTCAAGATCTAGTGTATTGTTGGCCATCAAGGGAGGAGATCCGCATTGAAGCATTTATCCTCTTCATTGATGAATATCCATATCCGTGGCACCATGACAGAGTTATGATAGATCCATTGCAAAGTGTGGAGATATCCTGCATTCCTAATTCAAGATCTATACATTACATACACGCAGGCAAGGTGAATCCTAACATTTATCTTGTTCCTAACAGTCCTTTACATTTACATTTCTCATTTACAGTTAGTTCCTTAACCTAGGGCTTGACCAAGGCAAGTTCTCATCCAACCCCAAAACTTTCCTTTCTGTGTTGATTTGCAAGTTGGAAGCAAAAAGAATCACAGATCTAGAATCTATAGTTCGCAAGCTTTTTGAAGTCATCAATTCCGAAGTAGCAGACTACGTCAACCTGGTTGTAGGACGTCCTTCCAAGTCAACCTAGTACTTCAATCTCGGATTCCAAGGAGATTTTTGGGTTTTGTTCCATTCATCATTTCATTCCAAGAATCATGGAGGGAAGTTCCGAAAGTTATTGAGCATAAGGTGAGTCTTTTACATTTCATATCTCTACCCTAAATTTACATCTTAATTGGGTTGATTGTATTCACATAGCATCTAAATTTATATTTCTTTCGCAATTAGTTCAATTTCACATTCACATTATCCTATCAAGGGCCTATGAGAGTGTATTTCTTGGTAGTGCATTCCTCTTTACAACCTAGATTTAGTATTAGCACCCTTCTTCCTTTGGGTCCTAGCTAATCTAATTCAAATCATAAGTGGAATCATACTTGGAAATCCCCCTCTTTCCCTCACACACACATATTTGAATGACTCAGTGCCTTGTAAAGTGGAGGCCTACATCCTATTAAAGTGCTTCCATTTTACCTCTGAACATTTTGGTGAACCTGACTTGTGCCCCTTTCTTTTTAGAGTTAGATTATTTCTTCTAGGTGTTTACCTTCTTTTGGTGAACCCGACTTTTTACCCTCTTTCTTGGAATTTGATATTCTGACCGACGTAAACCCCTTGTCTTTTTGGTGTTGGATTATTTTGCATATCTTTGGATTTTCTTTCATTTGGTTAGATCTCAATAGGTTTTCCTTTTGTGATCTCTTTTTATGAGCCTAATTACACAAAGTCCTACCTATAGCATTCCCGTTAGGCAAAGTCGTAGACACATGAGTTCGTTTGATGATTTTCACATTTTTTCTCATGAGCTTAAGTCTATCACGGAGCATAACTCTTCTCGCTCATCTCACGATGAGGATGATGCTTTAAGAGTTCCTCCTTCGCAAGTTGATAAGCTTTCTAGTGAATTTGATAAATTGGAAACTTGGCTTGCTCAAGAAAATCAGAATCCCTATAGCGTCGTTGTTGTTAAAGCTCTTAAGAAGCTTATTAATAACGATGACAACAACCTTTCTATCTTGCGTGGCATATCTCACCTTATTAATACTCATGTTAAGTCTTTAATGGAATGTGCTCAAGAGTTAGGATACCCTCCTCTTTCTTCCACCATTGTTGAACCTTCTATCTTGATTTCTATCACTCCTTCCAACGTACCTACATATGCTCTGCCTCTTATGACTACGTCTACACAAGTTTCCACTCCTTGAAGTGTTAGTCTTCCTAGTCTTTCACTTCCCATGAGTGTTCCTCCTACTTCCATTCCTTCTTCATTACCTTTGTATAATGCAGTTCCTTTTACTTATTCAAACTCTTAACCCGTTCCTTCCAATTCTCCACTGAATAGAAAAAAATTACAAATTCTTGATGGGTTGTTGACATCTCAACTAGGTTATCTATTTTTTCTGGGTGTCTCAATTTTCGAGCACTAATTTGAGCCAGCGGATCCAAAAACCGACAACATATTCTTTCTGGGTTTTTCAAGCTCCCTTTTGGGTACCCCTTCAAATTTTTTGGGTCTTCCATGTTTTGCCTCAAAGCATGTGCCTTCACATATTTTCGCACTTTTTCATTGAAAAACGTTCTATGGCATCTTTGACTAATATTCTCTTCAAGGGCAATTCAAAATTCAATTGTCGGAATTATGGCACTTGGAAGCAACAAATAATAGTAATTTTTGAATATTGGACTATTGATCAGATTGTTCTAGGTGTTACACAACGTCTGACTTCCCCTGGTACTGATCAAGATACATGGGATCTGACTAATCAGAAGGCGGTGATGCTTCTCAAATTATCTGTAGTTGATGATCAACGCTCTCAGGTTCCATCCAACAAAATAAGAGCACATCTCAAAAATCTTCATGAGACTTCTGACAAAAGCAAAGCTTTCTTTTTGAAGAACACTTTCTTTTCTATTAGCATAAATGAGCAAGCATCACTCAAAGCTCATCTAAATAGGATCCAGGAAATCTGTGATTAGTTGCTTACCATTGGTTGCAAGATAGAGGAAGAAGACATTGAGGTCATCATTCTTAAGAGTTTACCCAAGTCCTATGAGCATTTTATCGAGACTCTCAACATCACTTCTTTTGGTGTTGCTCTGAAATTCACAGATCTTTGCACACTCCTGCTTCAACAAGATCGATGGAAACAATACTTTAGTAGCAATTCTAGCTCCACCTCCATAGAGCAAGCCTTGGCTACAAAATCCTTTCAAAAGGATAAAGGCAAGTCTCAACAGTAGTCCTCTACTCCAGCTTCAGAAAGCTCTCGGAAGAAGTATATTTTTCAAAAAAATTCAAAGAATTGGCTCTGATACCATACTACAAAGTAATTGGAAAATATTTGCTTGATATTAACAGAGACCAAAAGGTCAGTATATACAAAAGAATAAAACAATGTTTCCTTAGGTAACAATCGTAAAGAATAGAAATATTCTATTCTAGCTAAAAGAAAGCTAAAGAAAGCTAGCAGACAACTACAGACTAACTAATATTAGAAACATTCTATTATTTACAATAGATTACAAATAGATAACCATTAACTACTAATAGAAGCTTATCTATTATCATAATAATTGACTTATATGAGCCTTTGTTCGAGGTGATGAGTAAGTTGATTCACACTCGTGTTCTTAATCTTCCTCCTATCCATCCTATTGATCCTAGTAAACCTATGCCTCAGTCTTTCTATTCTAAAGCTTTCTGTCAATATCACCGTCAACCAAGTCATGATACTTAAAAGTGTTATGGTTTGAAGAACGTTATTCAAGACCTTATTGATCTAAGGCTATTTCTGTTGATGCTCCAATTAATCATACGAATAAGTCTGTTGCACCGCCTAATGAGAATTTGCAAATTTACACGATCCTTTTCCTTCACAACCAGCAAATGTCATTAACCAACCTTCTTCTTTTGATTACCATATTTGTTATGATGAGAAGATAGCGAAAGCGAATCAAGTGGTTAATCATGTTGACTTAGAGTCTCCACCTCCGATTTCTTCTTCACTTGATCCTCAACAAACATCACCTATTTTTAGCTTTAGTCAATCTGATATGTTTAAGGCACCTAATGGTCCTCTTTTCACCATTGCTAGAGTGGCTCATATTCCTTCTCGTGGTACTTTGGAAGGATCCTTGCCCATAAATGTCTTAAATTTCCTTGTGATGGAGACATTGTTACTGTTAATCATTCTCTTTATAAACCATCACATCCTAGAGATTGTGTTGAGATTGATTTTTATTGGCCATCTCGTCCTAAAAAACCACCTATTCGTCTTGATCATCTTTATAGAAACTATCAACAACATAAAGTAGCTAAGATTATGGAGCTTAGTCTTCCTAAGCGTTGTTTACCTCCGCCTATCTTGCCTACTTCATCTACACCTACTTTTGCACCAGTTTTATCTTCTACATTTATTCCTTCTACTATTGCCTCTCAACCCGTTGATGTTCCTTTTGTGGAACCTACTAAATAGTTGATCCTAATCCTTCTACTATCCCTCATAAAACTATTTGTAATCAACATACTCATCAATATCGCAAGTCTTGTCAAGCTAGAGCTAAGGCTCATGCTCATTCTCTTGCTTCTCAACCTTTACCTTCCTTTGATCACGCCCTATGTGCATCTTTAGAGGAGGTTCGACAAGGTAACACTATCCATTTGGATTAACATGATGATTCTATTTGTATTTTAGATTCTATTAATCTAGATACAAAAGATATTTTAGATGATTGTAGTGATGATGATCTAATTATTGTAAATAATGATTTACCTATCATGTTTTCTATGCAGCTTACAATCACTCCTAGCAATGAGCATAGTGATTCTCAAAGTCATTGCTTAGAACTCGTTGTGATTCCTATTATTATGGATATGGTTCCTCTCACGAGTCATCATCCTTCCCCTAGTATTTTGGACCAAGATGGGGGGGCACGCGAAATGCTTGACATGGACTTCATCCATAATGGTAGTTTTTAGCGTTCTTGTGTTGTGTGTGTGTGTGTTTTTTTTGTCATTCTTCTATTTTTATCTTTCTTCTTCTATATGTCGTTCTATGTTATGTTATGCATGTGCTATTGTTCATACCAATGGTCTTGTTTAGTCTTCTTGGTTGCTTATGATATGGTAGCACTAATTCCTTTTGGTCTCCATGTTATTGGCCCAAAAAGACTCTTCTCTCTTGTGTCTTTTCCTCCATTCTGTCGTAGTTCTACTTCCTTTGGGGAATGATGATATTTTCATACTTGACATTATATTATATATTATCATATGATCTTACTGACCCCTTAGTATATCCCTATTGTACCTTATCTTTTGTTGTGCTCATTTCCATTAATATGTTTCATTTCTTGGGGGCATCTCATAGTGGAAATGTTATTTTGTGGATGCATGTACACTTTCATTAAAGTTATTGCTCCTGCTAAGGTGTTTGCAATCGCTTTGACATGGGAGCATACACTTCACTCATCCTTTTTCCATGGAATACAAATACGGAGTCTATGTATAGCTTGGAGTAATTTAGCCTTGGTGCTTGGTATGATTTCTAAGGTATACCCAAATCTATGCATTGTTATTTCATGCCTTTTTATCCTCTCTTTTTTTTATTTTTTATTTCCAAGAACTCCGGAGAATTCCTATGGGCTTGCTCTCTTTTTGGATCTCTCTCTAAACTCTGACAATTTGGGAGGCCCGATCCTTGTTTCTACTCTTCTTTTGACTACTAACAATCTGGGAAGCCTGGTCTTGATCTCATTAGGACACACACATCCTTATGCCCAAATTGCCTTTCGACTCTTCTTTTTGGGACATGGAGTTCCCTTGAAGTTGAATGTTACATCCTAGATTTTGCCCTAATTTTTAATTTGATCATAACTGTTAGTTTAACAAATTATTCATGTTCATGTGAAACAAGTTAGTTAGCTATATACGTTGTATCAACTGTTAACGGATTATTTCTTTTCCTAGTCATGTGAAACAAGTTAGTTAATTATATACGTTGTATCAACTGTTAACAAATTGCTACTTTTCCTAATCATGCAAAACGAACGAGTTAATTATATATGTTGTACCAACTGATAACAAATTATTCCTTTCATGTTCATGCAAAATGAGTTAGTTAATATAGACGTTGAGGAAAATAATCAAGCAACCTATAACTGTCATTAGATGATTGACAGTTATTTGATTGGAATTAACGATCAATATATTTTTTAATTAATGTCTTGGCGAGAATGTTTTGCTTGGGTGTAGGAAGAAGATTGAAGAGAGGGGAAGCATTGCTAAACAGGATCATCGGAAGAGGATGGTCAATTGGTTCAGTCGTCAGGATCAACAGGTATGACCTAAGACTAACTTGGAAAGCATACGAAGACTTGACCACAGATTGAATTATAGGACCGCATGAGCTATTAGGAAAAACAATAAAATAAAAACTTCAAATAATTTAAATTAAATATAAATCATACCGTGGAAGATTTATTTTTGACGATTTCTTATTTAATCATTATCATAAACTCTTAAATACAAATATACATATATATATATATATATATATATATATATATATATATATATATATATATATAAAGATGAAGTGGCACCAATAAATTATAATTATATAATCTATTGATGTCATCTCATAAATATACATATATAAACATATATAAGGACTTATAATAATAATAAAATAAAGATTGAACCCTTCAACTTTTAATTCTTTTTCCCTCGTTTTTTCTTTTCAAAAATTTGAATTTATGTAGGAATCAAAAGAAAAACTTCTTAACAACCGATGGTAGCCTAAAGGTCACGACTGACCATTAAAAGTCCATTTTAGAGGTCATTTGGGAGAAACCTCCTCATTTCTACGATATCCTCCTTTCTCCCAAGATATGCCACGTCTTTAATCCTGAGAATCTCGTCCTCTTGATAATCCATTCTACCCCTGCAAATCCAATATCGCTCTTCTGATTTCTTTTTAATCCACAATAATAGAACTGAATCAAGGCCATACTCGGCAGGGATCAAGAATATCAGTTGGCAGAGAGAGAAACCCGTGTTGGAATTCAGGTTATGCATTTCTTGTTTTTATTTTTCAGTCGGCATTTCACTAACACTCAATCTGATAACTATTAGTGCCCTGTATAAGTCGAAATTGTTATTAAGAAACCTTGATCCTATAGATGTTACTAAACCGATTATTGAATGGAGAATATAGTTGAAAACGTTTTACAAAGTAGTCCAATGTCATGTTCTTGTTTACATTGATTAATCGTAATCTGGAAGACAGAGATTTCGATTGAGTAGTAAATCAATATCTATTCTCGTGCATATTTCATCTGTTACCTTTAATTCTTCTTCTCAATCTAAAATGATTTCATCTCCTCAGATGGTTAAAACTGAAATACTAGAGATCATCCACTATACCATCTGCTGATATATGAAGTATTTATGGTTTTGTCAATTAACAATAATACCCAGAGTTCTCACCAGTGAATAAGTTTTATTTTGAACCAAGATAATTATGTATATTGGAAGGTATTCAAATGTTGCAAAGCTTAAACATGCTACCTTGCATGGAATTAGATTATATTGACACTGAGGAAGTTCACCTAGCAGAAAGGCCAATGATTGGTGGAGAGGTGTAAAATCTAACCTGCAAACAAAATCAAGATTGAAATCAAATAACTGAGAATCAAAATGCATATAATAGCTCATGCATGTCCTAATGATGAAACATGTTGTCAAGTCAAAAGGTGGAGACCGGGTTTATGAACCCAATTTGAAATCCTTGGCCAAGATAGAAATAGGCAGATGTGTCGATCATGAGATCGTTTTGTTTGTCCAGATGCTTCAATTATTTAGGAATAACTGATGGGACACTCAAACCACCGAATTGCTCAGATGGCTGGACTTAAGCACATCCCAAGTCCGATTCTGAGGTAGGGAGGGCCGTTCTATTAAGTCAGGATGTGTGGGGATGAGTATGGTCCGCGATTGGGAGGTTAAGCCTATGTCAATGCTCTCCTCACCAATATCGAGGCTTGAACAACAAGACAAAGGGAATTCTCCATCATCTTTATTTGTTCTTTTGCACTTTTACCTTTGGAATCATGGAAGCATAAATAGATAGTGTAGAAAATATGCACGAATACATTAGATGTTTAAAATGGTAGTTGCTACTTTATTTTTCAGTTGAACATGTTAGATTGATTTAAATGATATCAAAGTAATCATTTATTTATTTCCTTTACATTCGTTGAAGTTAAATGCAATTAGATTAGGTAGCAATTAGTTCTTTCCATTTATAATTAGTTAATGGAAATCATTGTCATGTGAATGGGATTAGTTGATAGATAAATATTGTTTTAAATTGGTTAGGAAAATTCGTATGTTACATTAAATCCCTCGATGGACTAACTGGCTTGCCAAACACACTTGCTAGACCATTCGGTTCATCTTCGATGGGTTGACTAGCATGCCACACAAACCTGTTGGACTATACAATGTCATCCCCTTTTGCGATGACCTTTTTCGCCTAGTTCTTACCTTGTCCTATTTCCTCGTGTGGTTCACAATAAGGCACGCAAACCTTATTGGGCAAGCAACTACACCCCCCTTTGTTTTGTAGCACTTATCTCTCTTATTTTGACTCTGGATGTGATAAGACTCAAGTCTATTGGGGGCTTGATGATTTCTTTCCTCTTTAGTCATAATAAGATTTGCTCTTTTGCTCTTGATCTACTTTACTGTGAGTTTGGAGAAACTCATACTCCGACCAAAGTGGGGGCTAAATGTACCATTTTAAAATGGACACACTTGCCTTTTAAGAACTTTTAGCTCCCTCCTCTTCATGATTCCCTCTTTGAACCATGTATATGTTCATGCTCGCTCTTCTTTTCCTTCTTTTCCTCTTCTCTCTTCCATCTTTCCACCGTATCTCTCTAGTATTTTCCCTAGCTCTCTGTGGCACCCAGGACCTGTTCTCTTGGACCAGGTTGACCTAGTGCTCCTAGGTCGACCTAGTCCCCGGCAGTTCCGGATCTCAAGGCCTGAAAGTCCTTGGGAGTTTAATTAGCTTGTGATCATTATCCACTCGGCCTATATTATTTTATCATCAGAAAATTCATATATAAGGAGACGGGGGATTTATTTTATGAATCAAGTGATCTCAAGCAGTCTCAAGCATCTCATTCCTTCATGTACAAAAGTTCTTGCTCTCTAGTGAATATTTTAGTCTTCTATATTTAAAGAGTTCAAGCATTCAAGCATTCAAGCAAGGAGATTTCTATCTACCACCAGAGAATCCTTTGTGAGCACTTCCTCTTCAAGATCTAGCGTACTGTTGGCCATCAAGAGAGGAGATCTACATTGAAGCATTCATCCTCTTCATTGATGCATATCCATATCCATGACACCATGACGAAGTTATGATAAATCTATTGCAAAGTGTGGAGATATCCCACATTCCTAATTCAAGATCTACATTGCATACACATTACATACACGCAGGCAAGGTGAACCTAACATTTATCTTGTACTTTACAGTCTTTTACATTTACATTTCTCATTTACAGTTAATTCCTTAACCTAGGGCTTGACCAAAACAAACCCTCATCAAACCCCAACCCTCAAACCTTTCCTTTCTGTGTTGATTTGCAAGTTGGGAGCAAAACGAATCACACATCTGGAACCTATAGTTCGCAAGCTTTCTAGAGTCATTTGTTTCGGAGCTGCTGACTACATCAACCTGGTTGTAGGACATCCTTCCAAGTCGACTTAGTCCTTTAGTCTTGGAGTTCGGGGAGATTTCTAAGATTTGTTCCTTTCATCATTTCATTCCAAGACTCCCGAACGAAAGTTCTGAAAAGATTTAGATTCGAAAGTTATTGAGCATAAACACATCTTCCTCTACGCATTTCAAGGTGAGTCTTTTATATTTCATATTGCTACCCTAGATTTACATCTTAATTGGGCTGATTATATTCACATAGCTTCTAGATTTATATTTCTTAAGCAATTAGTTCAATTTCACATTCACATTATCCCATCAAGGGCCTAAGAGAGTGTATTTCTTGGTATTACATTCCTCTTTACAACCCGAATTTAGTATTAGCACCCTTCTTCCTTTGGGTCCTAGCTAATCTAATTGGGATCATAAGTGGAATCATACTTGGAAATCCCCCTCTTTCCTTCACACACACATATTTGAATGGCTTGGTGCCTTGTAAAGTGGAGGCATACATCCTATTAAAGTGCTTCCATTTTACCACTGAACACCAGAAACTTGGGGTAACGTAGGTTTTCCTACAAAATCAGTGTCATTTTTCATGGAGGCCTTCAATTTTTGGTTGAAGCAGGGTTGATTGCCATTTTTATGATTTGGAGATGCTCTTTTGTTGTTGCTTCTAGTCACATTTTCTTTTCCTACCTATCTCCACATGCAATGTCTTATGTACCTTTCTCTACCAACCTTACCTTAGTTTTTCTAGGTATTTCAACCATCACTATAATCGTTTTCCTTAATAGCTCTATTTTTTCTACGACGAGAGTTTTTTCCCCATCTGATGCCCGTTACTATGTTTGTTTTTGCTCTCATTCTTCCTATTCGTGATATGTTTGCAAACATCATCCATTTTCATCATGCCGACTTGTCTTTGTCAAGTATCTTTTGCAGTTATTATGTGTCATTCTTTTGCTTTGAGCTGCACTGTTAATTTTTTTTAGACGGTAAAAAGCCAATCTCTCTTCCTTTTTTTGTTGCTTCAGATTCTTGGTGATGACGAAAGGATGTAACTAGCAAGTGTTGGTCTGAGTTTATTTCTTTCTTGGTCGGATTGTATTCAAAATTGCAATGGTATTCTTATCGAACTCCTTCAGGGCCCGTTTGGCTGCAAGAATTGTCGAATGTCGCATTCATCTATGCTGGAATAAGCTTTCTTCTGGTATTTGTGCATTCTTAAAATAAGTTCATTTGGACATGTTTGGTTGACTTGGACGAGGAGTCGAAATATGTAAATCCTATGTTTGGTTGCAACAATTGAAATAGGAATTGGAATAAGTTTTGTTTTAAAATTTTAATAATTAAATTATTATTTTTAGTTTGGTAATATTTTCAATAAACAAGATTTTTTATTTATAAAAACTGGTTTTTTGTTATTGTTTTAAAAAGCCAAATTATTTTAATTAGCCTTTATTTTATTTTTTAAATTGACTTTATTAGTGAATATACCACAACCTTTGGAATTCATCAAAATTCAAAGGACATATCATATTTTATATTATAAATTTAATTCTAAATTAAATCAAATTTATTTAATGAATATAAGATCCTAAAATCATATAATTTTTAAGTATATTAAAGAAAATAAAAAATACAAATAAGTTGAGATCATTAATATGATATTTAAATGATCTTTCAACATAGTTTTAGTTATAAGACTAAACACAAGATTTATTTGTAAAGATAATTTTATGAAAGTTTAGAAAAGATATCAAATCTGATACTAGTCTTTTTTTTCATTTTAAAAAAACATATATTAAACGTTAAATAATGTTGACCTAGTTTATATCTTATGATGAATAGAGAAAATAGTCCAAAAATGCCAATCAAACGGTAAATTCATGGACCCAACAACCCATCAAATTGGGTTTATTAAAAACTGGAATAAGGATAAGCTATTCTTATTCCATCTTTTATTAGGATTTCTGCTATGCTCATTTGGGGATCAAATTAGGATAGGTGAAATCTAATTCCAATTTTCTATTTTGCAAACAAATGACAAATTGGTGAATGCAAGTATTTAGATTTTCCTATTACCGCCCAATTCCTGCAACCAATTGGGGCCTCGGCTATTTATGTTTTACTCATGCTTTAAGGTCATTATGCTTATAATCGTTGTATTATGATGGAGGCTTCTTGGCATCATTTCAATTCTTTGTATCTGTGATTATCATATAAATTGGTTTCTTCAGCTGCATTCAAATAAGACAATGAATATGGACAATGAAATATTCATTCTCTATTGGTAATTAATTAGTTGCTGAAGGTGTGCATTCTTCATACATTTGGAGAGTTGGGTGTACATATTCTAATTCTTATTGGGAGCTACTTGTCTGCCTTCTTGATGATATTTTCATTGAGAGCTTTCTGTCGAGCTGTGTAATTCAATTGTCTATAAGTTTATTTGAGAACTACTTCACGTCTTATCTATTAAAGCTAAGTGCTTGGTTGTCTAATATGAAGAGATGCCATGGTCCTTGTGTGTTAGAAACTGCTTGCATGTTTGTGTATCAGGTGTCAGAGTTTGTGTGTGTCTTCAGCTAGTGGAGTTTGTGTGTATCTTGTGCATTCAAAAGCTATCTGTTTGTGATTTTAATTCATATTTGTGTGCATATTAAGATACTTCTCAAGGAAGTTTAGACTACAGGGAGAAAAGTATTCTATAATTATATGTTGAACTACTTATTTTTGTTGGAAATAGTGATTGCTTTTAGCATTGATCTCTGTAGATCTCTTCATAGATTTTGAGTTATTAATCTCTCATAATTGCAGGACAAAAAGCAATGGGATGATGAGAGATTATATGTAGATGGAAACGCTGCTTGCAGTCTTGAGCTGAATTGATATTGCAAATCTTAATTAAAGAGGGAAACCATATGCAAAAAAAAACTAGAGGGAGATTTTTCAGTTTCAGAGGGAGGTTACGTGATAGAGGGATGTTAATGTTTGGTAGCTTCAGTTGGATAAACTTTGAGACTAAACTGAAGTTACATATATGTGATACATACAGATGTGTGTGTATGTGTAGTTAATTAGATAATAAATTCTATTATGATATACCTCTTGATTTATTATCAATATAAATAAGAGATTGTTGCAAAGCGGAAAACACATACCAGACATAATGGCAGTGCTTAGTACATTTGCAGCGGTCCCAGAAAACTAACATGGTATCAGAGCTAGACTGCAAATGATTAAAATGGAATTGCAAATACACCTCATGATTTACTATTCTAAAAAGAGAGTACAATAGATCACAGATTGAAAGATTGAATGAGAAACCACATTGCTGGTAATATCCCAAGTCATTGGCTTTGTGAGAAATACAGTTTGGTGATTTTGTTGATCTAATGCAGTGGGGAATCAAACTGGTCTTGTTTGTTTACTTCCTCATGGTTTTGATGACCATGGCCCAAAACATTCAAGGTCAAGATTGGAGCACTTTCTCCAAAACAACAATGATGACTCTTTTGTGATTCCTGAAATCGATCTTACATTATGCGCTCAAATTCCATAATTCAAATGGCGAGTAGTGAATGAGACAACTACTGCCAATATCTCTCATATTCTTCAGATCCATTGGAATTTCTATAAACCATCGATTGTTATAGAATTACAACCCATAGAAGGGACACATCACAACAGGAAAATCGCAGACTGGTTGGAAAAGAAGATACAGACATTGGATGGTTATGAGCACAACACATTCATTGCCTATTCTCAGCGAGCCTTCTCATTGTCAGCCACCCACATCTAATAAGATCCACCACTAGCTACGGTCACGAGAACGAGCAGACATCGTCCACTTGGCAATGCTGGTCAAAGGTTTATTGCACAAAATATGAATCGTTTTTAAAGTAAGATGGGATAAGACGCAACGTGCTACCGCAGGGAGATACATGCCCATGTGGCCTTCAGAAAAGAAATTATGTGGTTCCTATGCGGTCAAACTATGCCAAATCCAAATTCAGGGGTAAGGAGGTTGAATGACATACATACATATAAATTTGATGAAATATAGTGACCACTGTAAGTGAGATGCTTCATGTAAATGGTCGCTTGCTTCAGATCCACATTGATAGGGCCATGTGGATGTGGAACCCTTGCAAAGAGTGTGATCATTCAAAAGGGTTTTTTTAAGGTATGATTTATTATTTAACATCTAGAATAAATGTCTTGTTACTTAACAAATGGAATAGCTACCATATTGATTATGGTATTATGAAAGAAGGTATACTTATAATGTTTTCTTATTCATTAAAGTAAGGTTGGATATATGAAAATAATAAATATCTTATAAATGATGATGTATGAATGTATGAGTATTTTTATTATATCTTATATATTGTTGCTACTACTTTTGTGGTCAACCTCTTATTTGGAATTCTATTCGTATTTCTATAAAAATTATTTTCCTTGATCTTTTCTGAGGATGGTTCTTGCAAGAAAAGGAAGTTTGATATCACACTCAGAGCGAGACTGAGATTCAGAGGGAGTCTAACACTTTGCTAAAGGAAAAATTGGAAGCTCCGAAGATTGATGTTCAAAGGGAGCTTGACATTTCATTAGAGGCAACCTTGAAAGAGAGGAAGCAAATTGAGGATGTTATTAACCTTCAGTGATCTCAGTGTTATTGATTAAGGAATAAACCATGATGAGTTGAATTCCCTAGTGATCAATAAATTGTTACAGTCAAGAGGACTTTGATTCATACATCATGACCATGTGATTTTAATAGGCCTTACCACTGTGTATATCATGAGGAAGTGACGACTTCCAAATGATCGTCACTTGTATTTGGAGAAGTTGTTGTAAGTTGACGACCTTACAATAACTTGTATTATGAGATCAAATAATGAGTATATGGTGAATGTCTTGCATCTCAACATTTTGGGAGGCCATTTCTCAAAAAGCACTTGGTGAATATCATTACTATTCTGGGAGGCCAATACTCTTGATATCAGATGTGATATCAAACTTTGTTTTGAGTACTTGGTGAATATCATTGATATTCTGGGAGGCCAATACTCGTGATATCAAATGTGATATCAAACATTTGAGTAATTG
Source organism: Cupressus sempervirens (assembly GCA_028749045.1). Taxonomy (NCBI): domain Eukaryota; kingdom Viridiplantae; phylum Streptophyta; class Pinopsida; order Cupressales; family Cupressaceae; genus Cupressus; species Cupressus sempervirens. Next base: position 509,707,941 of record CM053786.1, read on the forward strand.
GTGAATATCATGTATTCTGGGAGACCAATACTCATGATATTAAATGTGATATCAAAATGGTGGATATCTTCTGATCAAAGATATTCTTAAAAGTTGTCATTCCTAATATTATCATTGGTGTAATGTATGTCTTGTGTTTATCCTCCCTAGCTAAGAGGGAGTGTTAATGTTTGGTAGCTTCAATTGGATAAACTTTGAGACTAAACTGAAGTTACATATATGTGATACATACATACATACATATACATTTATACACATATATGTGTGTAGTTAATTAAATAATAAATTATATTATGATATATTATATATATAATTATGCTGTTACCATTTTAAATAAATAGACATGTCCCATGAAGGGACATGTCTCCTCTTGATTTATTATCAATATAAATAAGAGATTGCTACAAAGTGGAAAACACATACCAGACAATGGCAGTGCTTAGTACATTTGCAGCGGTCCGAGAAAACTAACAAGGGAGATGTCTAATTCTTTACAAGCTTATGGGGCAATGTAACAGTTGGGATCAACTATCTTATCGTGGTCATCAAAGTTGTCCCTGTTGAGATGGAAAACACATACCAGACAATGGCAGTGCTTAGTACATTTGCAGCGGTCTGAGAAAACTAACAAGGGATTAGTACATTTGCAGCGGTCCGAGAAAACTAACAAGGGAGATGTCTAATTCTTTACAAGCTTATGTGGCAATGTAACAGTTGGGATCAACTATCTTATCGTGGTGATCAAAGTTGTCCCTGTTGAGAGGGAGTCTCTATTGAGAGAGAATCTCAGGCATTCTTATACATGTTGCTAATGAGTTCTTCTCTATGAGATAAGTTTGAGGTGAAATCCGTTATTAATGAGTTTTTCTTTGCAAGAGAAGTTTAAGGTGAAATCCCTTATTAATGAGTTTTTCTCTATGAGAGAAGTTCGACGTGAAATACCTTGTTCCACCCTCTGCAAATAGGTATAGTGGATCCCCCCTCTACGAGTAGGCATGGTGGAAATGCAATCTTCTCTAGGAAAAGTCTAAGATGAAAGCCCTCATTCCACCCTCTATGAGTAGGTATGGTGAACCATGTTTTTATGAGAATCTATGTAATGTGAATTTATCATTGACATCTTTGGTTGCAGCTATGTGTGCCCATCATACTAAAGATGTCTCTCTTGCAAGGAGGTAGTGTTAAAGATTATAGCTGCGATTGAGATTTTTTTCTCTGATAATAGACATGTGTTATGCGAAGAGGCATGTGTTTGTAAATATGAAGAGACTTATTTTTGGAAATTGAAGAGACCTTCAATAGTGATATGAAGAATCTCACAATTTTGTGTGTGTGTGTGTGTATAAATATATATATTGTACTTAAAACACTTTTGTATCAATAAAAGAGATATTTTATAATGTGGCTGGGTTTTACCCTTCAAGTTGAAGGTAGTGGCCATCCAGGCACAAAATGGTTTCCTTCAAAAAATTTATAACTTTTGAAAAAAAACTCTTCAAGTTTTCCCTTTCATATGCATAGCATTTTTCTGATTTTCGAGTTAAAGGGTTTTCCCAAGAGAAATGTCTTGTGTCTTTTGTGCCTATTTTATTTCTTTATTGCTGTTTATCATTATTTCTGGGCTAAACATTAACATTTCTGTTCTTCTTTCTTGCTGTTCTTCATTATTCCTGGGCAAAACACTAACAAATATCATGATATTTGATGATCTGAGTTGACCTTACTTTTGGCAAAAAGTGTACTTTCAAATTAGTAATAAAATCTGGAATTTTCTGCTTTATATATTTCTGAATTTTGTCAATTTTTCTATGTTCTTAAATTGTTATCTGCACTTTGTTTATCATCTCAAAACCATTGCAAAACACAGGAGGAAAAAAGCAAAGGCAAAACAGGGCAGCATATTACATCTCACGTGACCATAAGTGAATGGAAATCTTGAAAGGAAACATTCAAGAAGAGATGAAATAAACAATCTGAACTTCAACTCTAGTGATGTAAAGCATTAATGTGGTAACTATTGTTGTAGACAGAATTGAACTAGGCTTTGCTATCAGTTGCTTTAAAACCGACATGTGGGAAATACTGGACACAATATATGAATGAGCACATGCGAAGATAGAGCAATAAATTCCGAAATGAATGCTGTTGTACAATGAAAAGACTAGCAATAATGCAATACAAAAATCATCTATCATCACATTGTTTGGAAGGTCAAAGTCAATCAAACAATGAGAATCAACTTGGACTACATAATGCTTGAGAAATAAAATATGTCAAATCAATGTAGTCCCAAACGGGAACAACAATTAAGGATCCTTAGTAAATGGGCTATAAGTGAAGCCAACCATAGACTCTGGACAGTTCCTGATGTGCGCAGCACCAAAAATGGTAACCTAGGGTGTAGGCTTGAATATGACAATCGGGCACAACTGAACTGAAGTGGGTTTGGTATATATTATTGTGGATCACAGGAATTAACAACCAGAAAATTTAAAACAAATCAGAATATTAATGGTTATGAAATGCAGAATAAATTTATAAAATAATCGATACTAATTGTTATGAAATGCACAATAAATTTATATAATAATCAACATGAAAAAATTTGGCAGACAAATTGTCAGTCAAAGTGATCAGATGCCAAGGCGGAATATAAACATTTTCAATAGTGCAGTGACAGAAGTACCAGCAATTCTGACCTTTAATTTTGCTTTTTCTTTCAACTCTTTTCTCTTCCTTGCATACAACCGATTCAAGAGTCTAATGCGAGGATCATCTGTAGTATTTTTTAAAGGCTCCAACTTCTCTTCCTAAACGACAAAGAGATCGAGAATTTATATAACGTGAAACTCCAAAAATATGCCACCATGGCGACCTAGAAAACACAAAAGTTTGAACAAAGCTTACCTCTGTAAGATCATCTGGCAAATGAAATGTTTCTCGAATCTCCTCTGGTGTTTTACCTTCAATCATCCGGGCAAGCGCCCGACTTGTTAGATCAACCAAAGGTTTCATCTGTAGGCTGTCAGCTGCAGAAGTCAGCTCACATAACCTCTTTGTATCTAGACGAATAAACTTCTCATCAAATAGCTTCCGTTCCTAAAATACAAAACAATTGAGAGTTCAGAACCACTTTAGAAGGGTCGGAATGTTTTCAAACAGTGAATAAATTCCAAAATAGAAATGTATCAGAGGATTTGCAAAGTCATTGATCCGTTACCAGTCATACCTTGTTTGAGCGACCCAGTACTTGATGAAAGCGGCAATATTCTAGAATCTGCTTCAGGATGCTTGAATTGACCTGGGGTGGGAGAATAATTGCAAAACTTTTTGAAGAACCTAATCCCTTTTGCAAAATTTCTCGACAGATCAATGGGCATAACATTACAACTTCTTGCTCCACCTCTTGAATGCAACCATCAGCAGTTTGTAGCCAGACAAAGGACTTAGCACCTTGTAGAGAACTTCCAGGCAGCATGCTTTTAGTGGCATTCAGAATAAGGTTGTTTTCTTCCTATGAACCAGTTGACACGTGAGTTTGATTTCGAGATGATATGGCTTTTGATGTTCCCACAATAGAATCAAAATTCGATGACGGTAATTATATGCATAACGCATTGCTTGCACTCTTTAGCAATCAATTATATGTCATAAATGACAAACTAAGCATTGGTTGAGAACGCCAACTAGAAGTTTTACATCCACTAGCTTCATCGTAATCAAGAAAAGCTACTGATTGCAGTTAACTACATCAAGGTCGACGTGTTGTCAAATTAATTACATTAAGCTTTTATAACAAAACCAATTGAAAGTGAGAACAAAATCCATTCATACCTCGTGTTTGCTAATAGCAATAACACTGTCCGACATCGTAAGCTGGTTTTGCGAATCATGTATCAAGTTTAATAGCAACTACCTGCCTACCCTAAAAATTCTCAACATCAGTTCAGTGAGGCAGGTCTTTGAACTATATCAAACAAACATTGCATTTGAATTTTTTCTCAACCAAAAACACCACTGCGCGTTAAAATACAAGTCCAACTAAAACCAGCATGCTCATAAAGCTGCTTAAACTCCAACATATTAATATCCAAACGAATCTGGAAGAAAATTAATATTCTCTGCACATACACCTGCAGTAAATTCAAAAAACTAGAGGATAAAGAAAAACAATATGAAATGGGTGAGACGGGGATTTCATTAAACTTATTAAAACGAAAAGGGGTAAAATGAAATAGAATTTGTAAGGATGGGTTTTGGTGATTTGCAATATAATGCATTTTCTGGTAATATTTGCAACAAGCAATAAGAGCCTACCATAAGGATATCATATCACGCGCCTGGACAGCACCAATAACTGACAACAGGTTGGAAAATAGGGTGCCTGACAATATATACAAATCCCAATTTGGGCGTTGCAAGGAATGTGGAATGTGGAACGTACAGAGCACAAAGCGGGATATTTGCAATCAACTGTCTAGGGTTTCAAAGCCTCGTTTTTTTCAGCACTCCCTTCTACCTCCAAATCCTCTTACAATCATTGAAATGCTCCTTATGCGATGGCGATTTTCCTCTCGCTCGTGCAAAGGGCTATCTCCTTTCTTACTCAACACTATATGTCAGACGGATTATACTAATGATGTGTATTGTTATTTATTTATTATTTATTATTTATTATTGTTGTTGTTGCGGTAGTAGTAACGGTGAAAAATTGCATACCTGCAAATTTCCCTTCGTGAAGGACGACATTTGTTCTTGTGTAAAAATGGGGCATTTTAGTGTCGAAATTAGTATATCTAGCAATCATTTGTTTTTTTTTTCGTTTTTTTCTTATTTTAAGTGTTTGATGTTCCGTTTTTATAATTTTACAATAAATTTAAGACTCGTAAGTAGAACTGAATTATTACCACCACTTGTACTACAAAGAAGTGCAAGGTGTATGTTGATAGGTTTTATTAGAAAAAAAAAATTGAAGAAATGTAAAATTAAAAGAAAGATTTCAAATTGATAGCATAGAATTGATTTTTTTATATACAATAGAGATATATACAGGTGACTAACTTCTTTGGAAGTTCAGACATTGTACAATTTTAATAATATATTTAATGTATGACATCCCACTTCAAGAGTTTATTTGAATTGTACATTTTTTGGAAAAAAATTGTTAATTGTAAAATACAAAGGTAATTGGAGTCTTATTTGTGGCGAGGCATCAAAATATTGTACGTAAAAGAGAAATGAAATTAATTGATAAGTGGAAGTACTTATGAGTCATTTTATAAAATTTAAGAATAACAAAAATTTAAAAGCATCAAAAGTAACTTGACATACTTGAAATATTCTTGATCATTTTTTTTGTGTGAACACCTTCTTTGAATCCAATAGATGTCAACCTGTACAAAAGATTAATGGGTTGCGTGGGAAGTTAGAAAAAAAAAACTAGTAAATGAAAAAGGAAGAGTTTTGGAATGTGAAACATTACCATTATCTGTAGAAGTAGCTTCATAGATATGGTATGTATGCGAGAGTAAGTGCAAAGGTGCTTCTTCTTTCTTTCTAATAATATCGTATGGGTTTTTTTGCATCTTACAAAAGTAGTCAAAAGAGAAGGAAGGCTCTATGTGAAGACCTTAGATGAATTTGACCCTAGAGATTGTTGTGAAGGTGAGGCCTTGTCTTTCAATTCTACCTATATTAGTTGTAGCCTTACCTAAGATAAGACCTTGTGATTTGTGCATAGTGATAGCCCAAGATGTGGTGAGGGGTATTTATGTATGATTGCCTTGGGAAATGAGTTGTACTGGAATGGTTTTTGGGTTTCAAGGATCCCAAGCTGGACCGGTATAGCTATTGAACTCTATAGTAACATATGAAGGCAACCAAGGAGGCTTAGAGCCTATTGGATACACTATATCTTTTACCTCTACAAGCGATCCATTAACAAGATCAGCAGCAATCCAAATGTTTGTTGCAAGCATAACATGTTGAAGTTTACATAATACAACTTCTCTGGGTTGTTGGTCATCATCAACAATTTCCTCAAGCCTACAATGTCCATTTATTGTAGTGCAAAGTGCAATAGGGACATTTAGTTTCTTTTAGCATTTTTTTGTTGTAGAGTCCAAATTGTTCATTGGTAGCAAACAAATGTGTTGCCTGGTCAAACTCAAGTTGTTCATTTGGAGTGAGGTTCTTGTTTGTGCAAATCATTAACAACTCCCAATCATGTAGCATTGGTTCTAAGTTGCATATATTTTGTAGTGCTTCGAAAAATTGTATTTGAAGTGGATCATCACCTTCCTGTCTAAATATTGTTTCCAATGTTACAACTCTATTAAAATTGTGCCACGATTTTTTTGCATTAGTGTGAGATGCATAGATTGGTTCATCCATAACAAGAGGAAGTTGGGCCAGGTCTCTTACGAGAATCATCGGCCTACCACCGAAGCAAAGGTGTTTTTTTTTGGGTATAGCTTCACGTAGTTTGGAATCAATTTTTAGTACTAGTTTAGGACCTATGAAGCTCATCTTGTCTATTAAAATGTATTGAATATGTTTCATGTCTTCATGGTACTTTGCCAATGCTTGTCCCTATAGTGATTTCATTTCTCAAATTGGAATTTTGAGGATTGCATGTATGGTTGATGCATGGATATTTAAAGTTGCGATGTCTATTGGTGCAAGAACAAGGAGTAGATTTATTGTGTTAAGCATTGAATTGTGTAGCCCATTTCTTATGCAGCTAATAAGGTATGATTTTCTAGTTCCAGCAGTTCCTTGTATGACCATGTATAAAGGTTGAATGGAGAAATTAGATGCAGAGTGGTTTGTAATGATAGAAAGTGCAATTTTATGATGATGTGATAAACTGTAGTTGTTGGCGGGTTGTGCAAATTCAAAGGAACGATGTGGTCTTCCCATAGATGTTTGTTGTCAAAGTCGCATTTTCCCAATATGTCAAGATCATTTAAGTTAAAACTATTGGCAAGGCCCAATTGGGACAAAATTTCCCACTCATTCATTTGCAATGGATCACGTATATCCATGTCACCATCTGATTTGTTGTCCTCTTCTAGGACATCTTCAACCTTATCAGTGCGATCCATATGCCAAATATTATACCTTTCTATTTTTAATTGATTCCCTTGTCTACTAATTTTGTCTTTGTCCAAACCTACATTTACATGGATCTCGCAAAAGTTTTTGTACAAGAGTGATTTGCTCCAACAAAATGTTTCAAAATGTTTTAGTCTTCTTTTGGAGCTGAACTTTTTTTGGAAATACTTGTACTATTATTGTTTCCTTTCTTATTCTCAATTTGTTTCATTTGCGAGATGCAACATATGTGTATGACCTTGTTGATTCAATTAGTGTTAGTAGTTCAAGGTCAATTGGGCATTCCATGTAGGCTTGTATGTAGCTAGATTCTATTTTTCTACCATCAATTGTTTGTTCAAGGCGGTGCAACAGTTTTCTCCCCTCATTCAATGACATAAACTAACAATTGCAATTCACAAGAGACAATTTTTGAAGCATGTGACATGTTTCTTATGCACTAATATCTCTTTCAGCAACAATTTGGCTATTAACTTTTGATATGCTTTGACAATGTTGTAGTCTAGATTTGAATTTGAACAAATTCTAGCCAACATCTTAACATAGTTTTCAAAAAAAAAATCAGCTTTGGATGCATACTTACCTATGTATCTAAGAACTAATGCTCGAGATATAATAGGTTGACAATCTATATTTTCTCTTTGTATTGATAGCATGTGCGGGTTATGAATGTTCAACATCTCATCATTTCTAGTCAGTTCAAAGCATAAATGTCTTGATTCATTAAGGTATAATGATGATTCATCACATGCTTTCCAAGGAGTTTTATATCCACATTGCATTTCTTTACATTTTTTACACAAGCAAGTCCTCTCAGTACATCAATTGTGCCTTTGGACATGATTAACTCTTTGTAATCAACAAAAGGATCAACATAAGTTATTTCAGTTATATTTAGAAGGCATGGATCTTATGTTGTCAATCTATGTTGTATGTTCTCTATTTCACGTTTTGAGTGAGGGTTCGTAGTAGTGACATTTTTTTGAAGAAATTTTTGGCTTATTCTACTGTGTTAAGGTGATCCCAATCAAGTGTGTTCATATTTGGAGCATTTTTAACCCAAATGACATCCTGTAAGTGTGCAAACCCTCTTTCTTATCATTTTGAGTGATACTAATAATTAGTTACCTCCATGAGCTTCTCAATTATCTCTTCATAGAAAATTGTGAAGCGTGGTGTAGATGGAGTGATGTTGTATGAGGATTATTAATCACATTGTCAATGTGTTATTTTTTGGTAAGCAATGAAGATGGGATATTTGGGGAAATAACACTATCCAAATCAACCCATTTAGTGTATGTTGCACTCAATGTAAAGAAAAATATCGGGGAACCTATTTGGGTAATCAATCTTGTTGACTCGATGTGATGTGACATGTATTCCAAAATGTTCTTGTCACTCGTAAGGTAGACCCAAAGTGCATCAGTTCTTTTGCAAGTTAATTATCAAGTAGGTTATTTAGGTGGGAGTGAAGGTCTTCAATAGTGGATGGTGTATTGTCTCCAACTTTTTGTTTAATAAAAATAGATGCAATAAACTGGCTACAATGACGCATCATAAGATTCTAGAGGAAGTATCTAAAGCATGGATGTTGGCCAAAACTATTATCATGGTAATGAATAAGATGCACTACATATTCATGCATTTTCACTTCCCTAGCTTGAGGTTGCATGGGTAGTGCATAACCATTTCGAAAAAAGTGTCGAAAAGGCCATGTTAAACAAACCCTCAATATTGTACTCATTAATACGGGTTGAACTTATGGATGGCCAAATTGTCATGTCATTAATCTTTTGTTCTATTTGTAAAGAATCTTTAATGATCTATAGTTGACGACATTTGTTTGATAGGTTCATGATAAATGATGTTGAATATGGGTGTCACCTTCTATATCACATTGCATGTTTTCAACTGGAGCATTTATTGAAGCTAGAGTTTTACTTCAATCATCAATTGTACATAGCATTTGTGAAATATCTATATTGCAAGTAGGGAGCATTGATAATGTAATGTCTGCCCCTAGTTTACATTCAATTATTATTATCGAACTCTTTTAGGCCAGTTTATGCTTGATGATTAGTAGCATTATCTTCCAGATTGTTGGATATTGTTTTCATACTCAACTGATATATGATGAGACTACTTGGTACTAGTTACTTCATGTATGCATGATTATGCCTTGATGATGATTATTTATAGTGATTTCAATTATTTGATGATGTTGGTTAGATGGATTATTTATACGTGTTTTCTATGGATACTTACCCCATACTACATGTGTATGGTGTACATGTATGTTTTCTTTATGTATGACGTTTCTAATGTGGTTAAGGAAGGAAGTCGTAGTCACTTGCTAGTCGGGATCTACACAATGCACCACTTCTTGTCATTGCATGTTTAGTTTAAACTATGTGTTTGTACATGCATGGATTTTTATGTAGATTATAGGTATCAGGTATTGACTTCCCTAAATTGCCAAGATGAGCATACCCTATTGCAATATCTTAATGGTAAGAGAGGGGAGATAAATTCTTGAGTCCAAATCCTAACCTTTAAACCAAATGTCCTAGAAAATTAAGACAAGTATCTAAGATGATTACCCTTATGAATTCAACATATGACGTAAATTTGTGATTATAACCCTTGAGTTTGATCTTGTATGTGGTATTTTATGATGGGTTTTCATATTTCGTCTTTAAGTATTTGGTGATTTTTATGTTAATTAAGTCAATTAATGATTTAATTTAATGCAAAATTTTAAGATAATTTCAATATTTAATTTTATTTAATTAATTGAAAAAATTAAATTTAAAGAGAAAATTATAGTTCTAATTTTAGAGCGTAATAATATTTATTTAATTTAATAATAATATATTTAGGAGGTCATTTTTAAATAAATGCTAAATATTATTATTACTTAAGTTAATAAATATTTTATCAAAAATAACGCTTCAAAAATTAGATAAATAAAGAAAGAAAATTTAATTTATTAAAAGATATTTTAAATTGCAAAGGTGTACATGAATATCCAAAAAAGTTAATAAAGAGTTAAAAGATTATGATCAACGAGTTCCCTCGTGTGATCGCACAATCAATGCCCCGATTTTAGGAGAGAACTCCATATTAGAGATGAAGAGTTTTTTCGCAGGGATCAAATTTTTTGGAGAAGGGATTCTTCAGAGAGAAGGTTTTAAGAGTAGAGAATTCTCTCACAATCTTCGGGTGGTTATGAATTAGCATCATAACCAGGTAGAGCCTCGTGTTTTATTCACCTAATAAATTATGTTTCTTTGAATTTCTTGTCTTCATCGTGCTTGTTGAATTGTTTTTCCCAAATTATGTTGTGACGAATCTTTCAATATTTCATTTTGAATTTACTAGTATTCATATCGAATTCTTTTGTATATGAGGATTGAAATTTAGGAAACCCTCGTCTATGAATTGAATAGTCGTTATTTAATCAGAATTAGATTTGAAAAGAAAATCAATTTTAGATTGAAAATTTGACTAGTTTATCTGGGTTTTCCTATCAGACTAAATTGCAATGTTTATATATATATATATTTATTTATTTATTTATTTATCTATTTTTTCTTTTTTTCTTTTTTTTTGTTTAAATGATTTGGGAGGGGTTGTTTTGAAATTGATTAAAAAAAAAAAATTGGGAGGAGGTGGGGCCATCAAACCCCCACCTCCCCTTTATTCTCTTGCGACCCTTTTTAAATTCTGTGTGTGTAGACGTACTGTTACACACAACAGTCCGTCTACGGATGCAGCAACAGTCCATCTACAGCCACACAACAACAGCCTATGAAGGTTGATTAGTGGGCCTAAACACATCATCATGTGCGACAATTTTTTTTTTAAATTGTTTGTAATTTTTATTAAATTTTATTTATTATTTATTAATAGTTTTTATTGTTATTTATTAATTTAATTAATGATTGAATATAAATATAGTTTGTTTTTAATAATTATTAATTAATTAAATTAATTAAGTTTGATTAAGTTTAATTAATAATAAATATTATCTAATAAAGTTTTAAAATTATTTATTTTATTATTACTATTAATAGTTTTGAATTTTTTAATAAAATGGTAATTATTTTATTAGATAATCAATTATTATTATTTTAATAATTTAATAAATAATTATCTTTAAACTATTTTAGAATATTTAATTGTAATCAGATAAGGGCAATTGTGCTTTATGTTCAAATATGGGAAATAGGTTAAGTGGTAAGGGTAAAAATGTAAATCTTATATATTTGAAAACACACATTGAAATGAAAACTTAAACCTTATTGTTAACATAGATTGTGTGTTTGCAAAATCAAAAAGAACTCTGAAACTACACTGTTAACTGTATGTTGTCTTATGTTTTGGGTTTGGGTTGACTAGAGTGTTGACCAGTCTTAGGAGGCTTACCAGAGGCTCAAGAGTTTTGTTTCTGTGATGTTATGATGATTTTATCTTTAATCTTTTAAACTCAACCATGGTAATGTGTTTGGTGTGCTCTATAATGAGTTTGGATCTATTGTTCGTTATTGCTTTCAGTGTTCTTGTGTGATAACAAGATGAATGGTGTGACATATTTGACTTAACCTTCGAGTCATCGATCTATTATTTTTGGATGCTTTCCAGTTGCTTGTAAAGAACTGAGGTGTTATTGTGATTCGTCTTTTGATGCTTTTTAGGCACTTGTATAAGACTGAGGTGAAAACTATGATTATTTGATTTGTACTTTTATGAGCTTAGGGTAGGTTATCTATATGTAATGTCAGGAAGTGGCTTGCAATGGAGGCTGGAGCCCAAAGTGGCTGTCAGGGTAACCCATTGTAGGTTATTTAATAAGTGAAAAAACTAAACTAAATGGGAGTAAAATGAACCTAATAAGAGTCTTTTTCTTTCCTCACCCATGCCTTTTGTGCTAGTATAGACTAGGATGGGAGTAGAGAGGGAACTTGGTTGTGACTATGCATCGTTAGTATGCCTTGTCAATATGAAAGGATACTAGTGCCGTGTAGAGTCACTAGGGGTTCGGGGTCAAGTTAGGCCACCAGGGTAACTCTAGAGTTGATTCATGTGATGACACTTGCTCGCTTGCATAGTAGATTCCCTACATGTCTTTGTTTGCCTCTAGGTCTAGATGTCGTTTTATCTTGGAACCTTTGAGTTAGATTACTTTTAGGGTTTTCTTTGACTTAGATATTACTTTTGATTTTTGGGATTGTTATTCTGTGTAGGACTTGAGACTATCTCCTCAACGTGGTGGGAGTGGACCTTTTTGGGTTACCATGAGGTCGGGTGGTAGTGCTTTTTACTTTTACCATTGAGATCCGTCCGTAGATGTCATGGTTGGAGTTCCTTGTTCTACATTTCCTTTCTTTCTATCTTTGTGTATTATGATGGATGATTTTACTTATTGTATTGTACTTTGTTTCATGGATCTAAAATGGATGATGTAATTTATTTTATAAATGTATATTCTTTTAGCCTTTCATACCCTGTGACATATACAATGGATGATTGTGCATTCTGAATTAATGTCAAGTAGCATTCAGAACAAATGTATATTATTTAAATGGATTGGACTTGTAGTTATTCTTTCATGTGGATGTGTTATTTATTTGACTTAGTGTTATTTAAATTGAAATGTGATTCAACACCTTGGGATCATTAAGAAATGTAATATGTTAAGTTTGCTTTTGCATGAGTATATGTTATTGCTTTCACTACTTAATAATTGTTGTACGTGTTATTCTCTTCTTTTTTTAATGTTTGGAAAACTTAGTAAAACTTTAGGTTAGTTCTTTTGGATCCCTTGGTAGAGCATTACAAATAATGCCAAATTGTCAATTTCTACATCTTTGTAGTAAGGGTCAAAATTGATCTTGTATGACAACGCATTGTGAACATGGTTTCTACTAACGTAACAATCATAATGATTCCCACTTGTATTTAGTCTTTGAACGATTAAGACATCTAATTGGTCAATTCTATGTGGTAAAATTTTTGTAATTGTTTGTATATCCTAGGGGAAGCTTATTGTGTGGCCATTATATTTGTTTTGCCCAACATGAGCATGGGTTACTTGCAATATGAGAATAACATATGCAATAAGCATCTCTTCTACTTGGGTGAGAACCCTCAACGCAGTTGGTTTCCTAGAGGGGTCCATGTTGTTGGCTTCTACAAAGCAATGTATTCCCCTCCTTGGAAAAACATCTCTTACAAGTTATAACTCCATTCAATGTACATACATTCATACCAGGGTAGCATTCCTTACAAGTAGTACATGTTTGGAGTCTTGAGAGGGCATCTATCCTAGTTTTAGATCTATGGGTTGCATCTATATATTTAGATGACAAATGGAAATCCATGTGGGTCATTTATTGTTGACAATGAGATCTCTTCCTAACAAGACTTAGTGGTACATTTATAAAAGGTTGTGGAGTAGGTGAACTTGTATAACCTTGGGGGTGGTGAGGGAATGACTAGTTTAGTGTTGGCTATAAATGTTGGTAGCATTGGATGCAACAACGTGCTCTAATTTTTGCTCTATGGCATGCATAATATAGGTGACTTCTCTTGCGTGATTGCATAGCAACATTGTTATTATGGATGGGTTGTCTATTTGGATCAAAAGCAACAAGAGCCATTTGTTGAATTGTATAATAAGAAGAACAATGCATTTCTATTACCATTATACAACAACAACAAAAAGGAAGCACAAGAACAAAATTAGTATTATAAAAAAATAGTATTCATCCTTCTATGCACGTTGTATAGGTCAAAATATCAAGTATGTTGCAGAGTAAGAGTTGTAGTTTTTTTTTTGTTACAAATGTAAAACTACCAAGAGTAAAGGATTGATTATTATTTTGTAATGTATTTGGTGTTACCAAATGTAAGATATACTAGATAATAATATCAGAGGTGCAAGCATAAATTAAAAAGAGAGCACATGTATAGTAGAGCACACAAAATTATTGGAGAACAAATATATGTCATTTGTAGTGCCTCTCATGTTCGCAGTCTGTACCTTGTTATATTTTGATCTGAGCGATACTTGTTACTTTAATTATATACATTTAAGATGACATGATGGTCAGATGCTATACTTTGATTTTCAGTATCATAGATGTTAGATTACTATGTTGTTCAATTGATCATATCTGCATGATGATGCCCTTTTTGAGATGACAATATGTTTTATGATGTTATTTGGTTATCTGGTATTTGGACATATCTTCTAATTATGTTTATATGATGGATTTGATGTTATGGTTATTTACTTCATTCTTGCTTTGTGATGCTTTATGCAAAAGTGAGTGATGCAAATGGGTTGTTTTAGTATAATTAAATAAATGGTTAAATTAGGTTATTTAATGCATTTATTTCTTTGACTGTGTTATTATATGTAATTGCACTTGATCATGTGTTTTAGTGTGTAGGATTTATATCCCTCGCAGTGGCACATGAAGTTAGTGATATATTTGTTCATATTTAACCAATGTCATCCTTGTATGGTCGACGTATCCAATTTAAATTGTTTAAATTAAATCCTTTGGTGATTTGATTAAATCCAAACTCTTGCATTATGTAATTAGACCTGTGAGCGTGTCTGTGTATTTAGAGGTTCACATTTGTCGTGAAGCTTATTAAGGAATTTTGTGATTTTGGTTTAAGGGAATTTCAGTCTTTATTTAATTTAATTTTAATTCTTGGCAGCTTTGTCATAGATGAATTTCAATTACTTGGAATAACCTATTTTTGTTTGGCTTAAATTAGGGTTTAACTAGGTGACTTGGTTATTTTCTCTAATCTATTATTTTCTTGAAAAGTGAATAAGTATCCAAAAAGGAATTTTATTGCTCACTTCTCACTTTTGGAAAATAGAATTTGAGAGTGAATTTCCAAATCCTCTTTTGTAGGATTGTGTTTTTGTTTGCTATAGGAGCTACGGGCATGGGATCGTTGCAAGATTGGCCTTGTTGGATCCACCTTAGGGAGATCTTGGATTGCTATGATTTTCGGCAACTTTGGCGAGAATTTTATTTTATTGTCCTCATTTTCCTTTTGACCCTTTTGGCTGTCAGGTAGGGCTCTCATGTTTTGTTGTTTTAGCTTTGTTTATGCTTCTTGTTCTAGTAGCAATTTGTTAGGAGGTTGAGAACTAGTGTTCCCCTCCAGTTCTTATTGCTAGCTCTGCCTAGTTCGTCAAGTATGAACATTTCTTTGATTTTTGGGATGAGGGTTTGGGGTTTCACACCGTTCTGGTGGTCATTTTTGCATATGATGTTCGAACCCAATTTTTAGTGGATTTATGTGGCTTATTCATCCTTAGGTTGAATGGGTTTTATTTTTGTTGATTTTTATCAACGTTGGTTTTTTTAGGTTTTCACCTTGATTTATGTGCCACCCAGTTTTCTCAGGTTTTCTTAGCATGATGTTGGTTGTGGACTTAGATTATATATAGGATGTCAATCCAACCACTACTTTAGTTTTATGGTGTATTGGGATGTGTGTCAAATCTATACTCTCAAGCTTGTATTTATTTGAGTGTTATTTTGTGTGTGTTCTCATCCAGCCCTTATTTTATGATCTTCGTGTTGTTGGTATGCCCACACATGAGCATGTGCACGTGCATTTTTCAAGTGCTTGCAAGGCCCGATCTCTTGGTTGTTTTCGTTGGAGTTACGTTCATTAGGGTTAGATTGGGAATATGCATTGCCTACAGGCACTCATCATGTGATGAGCATGGGTATGTACGATAGCACCATGGAGGGGCTTCTCTTACAACCTTGGTGACTATTTCCTAGGTTAGCATGAAGAAGTTTTTAAATAAGTGATAACTAAATAAATTACTAGGTAATAAATATAAGATAATTAAAAGGTAAGTGAGCAACCAGTTTAGTTTGAGGACACTTGATATCTAAGTACCCAGTTAAGTCTAAGGATATAGTGTGTGCACCTCCCCAGGGAGTTAATGTCACACGATACTAGCTTGGGCTACTTGATGCCAAGCTACTTACTTTGAGCCCCTACATAGTTGACCCATAGAGTGTCTGACCAGGACCTAATCCACTTGCATTGTCTCATGATCTTGGTTTCAGTTCTCTTTACTGTCTGGCATGAGTGTTAGCCATGGAAGTTTTCTTTATGTGTGTTTGTGGTTGGATCACTATCTCCATCAACACAGTGGGACTGGGCCTACAGATTACATGCGGTTGGGAGGAATAGCTACCTATACCACTGCTATAGACCAATGTATAGAGATGGCCTATTTTCAGTTGCGATTGATGCTTGATTTCACTCAGTATATTTGGGTTTTTGGAGTATGCTTCCTTGTGATTTATGCTTTAATTGGAATACTTGGATATCATGTTAGATGAGGTTGGTTATTTGACTCATTCCTTTACTATGATGTTAGCATGTGGTTAGATGACGTGTTTCACTTAGTTGGAATATCTATTGCTTTATTAGATTAACATGTTAGATCTTCTTGTTCCTATGATGTTATTGTGTTGTAGTAATAACACCCTCATAAGATAGCTCTGACTATCTAGTTGGCAGTTTGGGATGTTACGCACAGGGGATGGCTAGGGCCTTTTAGGTCTCGTGATGCTATTATAGTTGGGAGGAACTATGCATGAGTCTCAGTTATTTATGTACACTGCGATATTGCTTTTCGCATGTTTTTCATATGCTGATATGGATTAGATGGTTAGTTGTGTTTCCTTTGGGTGTTTCTTGTTTTTGATTATCCTTGCCTCAAGTTTGTGGATTCGTACTCTGCGATGTGGAGGTTCTAACTCTTTTCCTTCCCTCTGATTGTTCGTCAGAATGTATCCTTGCATCCTTGGGTGACAATGCTTTAGTATTGGGCGATATTGATAAAGTATTGCACACCTTAAGGAGTTCTATCATATGATACTAGAAAGTATCACATGCCTTGATGTGTTCTATCATACAATATTAGAAGAGTATTGCATGACTATAGACAACTCTATTATACGACCTGTGAAAGTATCATAGGACCATGTGAGAAAGGTCATGCCAAATTGGACAAGTATCACATGACTATATGGAAATATCGCTTGACTATTGTGAGAAATATTGCCTGGCTATAGTGAGAAATATCACGTGGGTCTATGAGAAAACTTGCTTGAGCGGCCAACATACACTTTTTCACTTGACTGTAAGTTTTTAGGAGTTGACTTGACTACCCTCTATGGAGTTCTCAAACTCTAGTGTTTGACTTTCTAGATTTGGAGGCTTTCAAATTTGATTGTGATTCGTAACCTCAGTAGCTTTGTCGTTTGGGTTTTAGTGTCGTTTAGAGATTCATTAGAAGCCTGGATTAGTTGTTAAGTCTTCCATTGTGATCTTATGATCGGTTGCATGTTGATGTTGTTTTAATTCCATGCTTTTAAAAAAAAATCTTAGCTTTTATTTATCCTTGTTCCATGGATCTTTAGGTGGGGCATTACATTTGGTATCAGAGCCCATGTTGCAATATTGGGATCTTTGTGTTATGCTCTCATTATGTTATTGTTCTCTTTGTGTACATTGTCATCTTATTTCAGCTTATGCTCATGACCCTTATGATTATCACATATGATTCTAACCCTTATCTTGTTGCTTCCTTAGTGATGCCTCTTGCATGTAGACATGGTGGTCAGGGTGGTAACTGATGGAATAACTGTGAAGAAGAACACCACAAGGAGGAACATCAGGATGGTAGGAAAGAATAGGGTAACAACAATCAAGGTGTCATTGGGGCATTGATTCCTTTGCTATAGTAGATTATAGCTCAGGTCAAACCTTGTGCAAAGGAAAACCAACATAACCATGGTCAGGAGGAGGGATCTCATCATGGAAATTCCCACATGTCAGATCATAGAGAGGAAGAGAAGCATGAGTGTGAATGTTCTTATACACCACCTGGTGGTAGAGGGCACCATCAGAGAGGTCGAGATCACGATGGTAAGGATTCCATTTGCACAGACATGATGAAATCTCTTTAGCAGTCTAAACTACCATACTATGATGGTAAGGGATGTGGCCTCAAGGCTAAGACTTGGTTACTTGATATGGAATGTTGCTTTTCATGTATCCATATGCAACCAACTTGAGAGTGTGTTGTGTTGTCATGCAGCTGAGAGACCACACATCTATTTGGTGGAACATTGAAGGACAGAAGTTCCAGACCAATATAACATATCTCACCAAGGAGATCTTTGAGGAGAGATTTAGAGAAAGGTTTTTATCCCCTCAGTTCAAGGGGGATCAAGCTGATGAGTTCCATGAGATTAAACAAGGGAACATATATGTGGATTAGTATGAGATCATATTCTTTGAGCTCAAATAGTACTAATGCTATAATCATGATGAGATACTCCTTACTCAACATTTTTTCTGAGGTCTTAAGAACTCCATCATTGGTAAGGTTCAAATTCACCAACCTAGGACACTTATCCTTGCTATGGAAAAGGCAAGGATAGCATAGAGAAATATGGCTAAGGGGTTCAGTGGCAAATCAAGTTCTAAAAACCATAGTGCACAGACTTCAAGGTAAGATGCATAGGTTCCTCAGTCCTTAGGAAGGGGTCAAACCCAATTAGCACCCTCACATGGTGGGTATCGTCATGGAAATTGGCAAAGAGGGAATTGGTCTAAGGGTGGACCATAATTTAGGTGCCTCAAGGAAGAAGGGAGATGACCAGAGTAGTGGCCATAAGTCTCAGCAAGATCACTCATCTTAGAGTAGTCAACAAAACTCTATCAAGGGAAGTGCACCATATTCTAGTGTTGCCCAAGGTAGTCGTGGACCCAGTTACAACTTTGCAAGAGAATGTTTTTCTTATGGCCAAATCGGTCATAAATCAGTGAGATATCCTATTAAGACTTCTTTAGGACTTAGTAGAGGTGCAACCAGATCGAAGCCTACTATAGGAGATGAAGGTAGAAGCCATTGAGTCTTTGTGGTAGTTGATAACCTTCACGTTGAGCATCAGGGTACTATAGTTGGGGCTACATGTATGAACATGGTATTTCATCTTTAGTATTATTTGAATCAGGTGCTTCAGATTCTTTTATTTCATTATCTCTTGTTCAATGATATGGGCTAGTGGTTGTAATCACCTAAAAATGGCCATCTAGACTATTAGCCCCCTTCTCAACATTTTGACTAAATTAATTTAATCATTTACTTAGACCAAATTGCTAATAATCAATTTATTTGATTATAACCTATAGTTTGACTATGCTATCCTAAGTTCATTATTTGACCAAAAGAACATGTCCCCTTTTAATTAAATAAAAGACCCTGTTCTTCTAACCCACTTAAAGTGCACACATAAAGTCCTTTTTCTATTTTTTAAAAGAAAAGGCTTTGTGACTTTTGTCTTATATGACAAGTCAACTTATATTCTATTGGTTGACTTGTGTGTGCACATGGATCACTCCTCTTTTCAAATTCCATTATTGATCATCCACCATCTTCATCTTGATCTTTATCGTCCGTATGACTTTAAAAGGGAGAGAGCTTTCCCCCTCAAAGGATCCATCCTCATTCGAATATTGTTATGTTGCAGGTTTTCTGACAGAACTTTGTGGAGAACTTCTCACTTCTTGTCTACATTCTCTCATTCCATCATACTAGCATAAGATCATATGGCATTCTTAGCATAGTTGCATGTTATTTTAGCTTTTATTTTTGCAATAATCTCACATAGCTTAATAGTTCATTTTGTAACACTCTCATTCATGCTTAGAATAGTTGAACTTTGCATATTCTAGTGTAGTCTTCATATTTGCATTTGTATCCTTGAGGGATTCATTGTAGACACTTGCATTCGTGCTCTTGTCTCAAAGAACTTCCCGTTGCATGGTTTACTAGCAAGAAGCTTATCTCTAAGGCTCGGCTGAGAACCTTCAAACTTGAAACATACCTTCTTGCACTCTGTGGATAGGGAGCTCTAAGTTGGCATTCGAACATTTCAAACTCATAGAATCGTTTGGATAGAAGGGTTTAGAGCATGACACAATTCAAGTGTGCAAGCTGAGAGCCATGCAGTGACACTTGATGACCACCTACTCCTTCATGAGTATGCAGATGTGTTTCCTGGTGAGATTCCAAGTATGCCACCATAGCATGACATTGATTTTTGGATCGATCTCATCCCAAGAGTGGAGCTAATTCACGAGCTCTTTATTGCATGACTACTCAAGAATTGAGTGAGCTCAAATTATAGTTGGAGGAATGGTTGGCCAAGGGCCATATTCATCGTAGTGTATCCTCGTGGGGTGCACTAGTCATCTTTGTGAAGAAGAAGGATGGATCATTGCATTTATGTATTGATTATCGATAATTAAATAAGGTGACGGTGAAGAACCAATATCCTTTGCTGAGGATAGATGAAATGTTTAATTAGATGAAGGGAATGCGAGTGTTCTCAAAGATCGATCTTAAGTAAGGATACCATTAGTTTCATATTCACAGGGTTGACATTCATCAAACAACTTTTCTTACACGTTGTGGGCATTATGAGTTCACAATTGTACCCTTTGGGTTAACCAATGCACCATCAATGTTCATGAGTCTGATGAATGGAGTATTTTGCACATACTTTGATTGGTGTGTCGTTGTATTCTTGGATGACATATTGATCTATTCTATGATTGTTGATGAACATGAAGTCCATTAATGCCAAGTGTTGCAATGCTTGCAAGATCATCAGTTATATGACAACTTGAGTAAATGTGGATTCTTCCAGTCAAAGGTGAATTATTTGGGGCATATCATCACTAGTGATGTTATTGCACTGGATCCGGAGAAAATTCAAGCTATCATGTATTGGCTAGCACCCACTAATATTTCTAAGGTTCATAGTTTAATGGGATTGGTGGGTTACTACCATCAATTTTTGAAGGATTTTTCACATGTGGCTCATCCCATTACTTCTCTTTAGCAGAAAAGGAAGAAGTATGTTTGGTCAAATTAGTGTGAGGCAGTATTTAATGCTCTTAAGGAGTATTTGACTAGTGCACCAATCCTTGTAGTGCCTCATCCTGTAGGCAATTTTATGGTTTGCATGGATGCTTCGGTGGAAGGTGTGGGTGTAATGTTGATGTAGGATGGTCGAGTGATTGCATATGAGTCTAGAAAAATCAAGGACTATGAGCTTAACTACCCCACTCATGATTTGGAACTTGTGGCCATGGTGCATGCTCTTGTACATTGGAGGCATTTTTTTTTGGGACACGGGTTTGAGATACATATCAATCATTGTAGCTTGAAATATATCTTTACTCAACCAAACTTGAATGCATGACAGTGTCACTGGATGGAGTTCCTGTGTGAGTATGAATTTGACGTTCAGTACATTAACGGGAAAGAAAATGTCATCACAGATGCCTTAAGTAGGAGGTGACATGAGATATCAATTTTTTCATTAGAAGTGGATTTGCAAGGCCATATCTTGGAGGCATTGCCTAGTGACACATGGTATCAAGAGGTGAGGGCGAAGATTAATTCTAGACATACCCTTAAGTGGAGGTTTTCAGGTTATTTGCTTGAGCCCATGGACTACTATGACACTTGGGATGTATCTATATACCAATGCCAGGTGCTCTTCGTACCTTGATTTTATCAGAAGCACATCGTGCACTATATTGCATGCATCCTAGCATCAAGAAGATGCATGCCAATCTTAGACAATTGTACTTCTAGGCAAGGATGAAGTGTGATGTTGTTGATTTTGTTGCTCAATGTCTCGAGTGTCAAAGAATGAAGGTAGAGCATTAGCTTTCGACGAGTCTTTTGCAGCCACATGCCATTCTAGAGTGAAAATGGGATATCGTATCTCTTTATTTCAGCACATAGTTGCCCATGTCATCATGACAACATGATTGTATCATGATGAAAATGGACAAGTTGTCAAAGGTAGCACTTTTTTCACCCATGAGGACATCCTACATAGCTTCTTCTGTAGCACACCTTTTCTTAGAGGACATTGTTTGATTGGATGGGATCCCTCGTCGAATTATTTCAGTTAGAGATCTAGTGTTTGCTTTAGCACTATGGACATCTCTCTAGCATGCTTTGGGCGTGCAACTCAATTTTTAGTTATGTTTACCACCTAGAGACGGATGGTCAAACAAAGAGAGTGAATTGGGTTTTAGAAGATGTGTTTTGCATGTATGTGATGGACAAGCAGGTGTAGTAGAAGGATTATTTATACCTTGTTAAGTTTTCATATAACAATGGGTATCATAATTCTCTTGGCATGTCACCTTTTCAGGCCTTGTACGATAGACCATGTCGTAACCCTTTTTGTTGGAATTATTTGGAGGACCAAGTATTTCTAGGTCTAGAGACGCTTTAGGATATGGAACAACAATTATTTCATATTAAAGAGCATTTGGTTACTGCTTAAGACAGACAAAAGAAATATGCAGATGCCCATAGGTTGGACCATCATTTTTATGTTTATGATAGGGTATTTTTGAGAGTGCGTCCGAGGAAGAGCCCCATTTGTTATGGAAAAGGCTCTAAGTTGGCACCACATATTGTCTGACCATTCGAGATCCTTGAGAGGATCGATCCTGTTGCTTGTCGACTAGCATTGTCACCTAGCCTATCGTGCATCCATGATGTTTTCCATATTTTTGTTTTGAGGCAATATATTCTTGATGTGACATGTGTTCTTAATTGGGATGCTTTGTAGATGGAGGACAAGAAACTTTCTTTGGAGCCTATTTGTATCCTTTAGCATCATACATTAACTTTGAGAGGTCGAGACATAGAGCAGATAAGGTTCCAGTGGGACCTGAGTGATGAGACTTCTGCTACTTGGGAAAATGCTACATGATTGAGAGATTAGTACCCATATCTTTTTGTAGGCTTCCTAGAGTAAGCCTATGCCTAGTGGGGGAGGAGTAAGTGCCTCTCATGTTTGCAATTTGTAGCTTGATGTATTTTGATCTGAGAGATATTTGTTACTCATGTGAATTTTACATTTGAGATGACTTGATGGTCATATGCTATACTTTGATTTCCAATATCATGGATGTTAGATTACTATGTTGTTTAGTTGATCATATATGCATGAGGATGCCCTTTTTGAGATGAATGTATGTTTTATGGTGTTATCTGGTTATTTGGTATTTGGACATATCTTCTAAATATGTTTATATAATGGATTTGATGTTATGGTTATTTACTTCATCCTTGCTTTGTGATGCTTTATGAAAAAGTGAGTGATGCAAATTGATTGTTTTAGTATAATTAAATAAATGGTTAAATTAGGTCATTTAATGCATTTATTGCTTCAACTATGTTATTATATGCAATTGCACTTGATCATGTGTTTTAGTGTGCAAGATTTATATCCTTGGTAGTGGCACATGGAGTTAGTGATTCAGTTGTTCATATTTAACCAATGTCATCCCTGTATGGTTGATGTGTTTGATTCTGGTGATTTGATTAAATCTAGACTCATTTGCAATTATGTGATTAGACTCGTGTGTGTGCTTGTGCATTTAAAGGTTTGCATTTATCGTGAAAGTTATTAAGGAATTCTACGATTTTGGTCTCAGGAAATTTTGATCTTTATTTTATATAATTTAAATTCCCAACAGTTTTTCCATAGATAAATTCCAATTACTTAAAATAGCCTATTTTTGTTTGGGTTGAATTAGGGTTTAACTAGGTGACCTAGTTATCTGTCCTAATCCATTAATTGCTCATAAAGTTAATAATGATCCAAAAAAGAATTTTATTCCTCACTTCTCACTTTTGGAAAATAGAATTTGAGAGAAAATTTCCCAATCCTCTTCTGTAGGATTGCATTTTTTTCATTGTAAGTGCTACGGGCATGGGATCGTCGCAAGCTCAGTCTCATTGGATCCAGCTCGAGGAGATCTTGGATTGATGTGATTTTTGACAACTTTAGCAAGATTTTTATTTTATTGTCCTTTTTTCATTTTGACCCTTTTGACTGTTAGGTAGGGCTCTCCTTTTTTGTTGTTTCAGCTTTGTTTCAACTTCTAGTTCTTGTAGTTGTTTGTTAGAAGGTTGAGAACTAGTATTGCCCTCTATTTTTGATTGCTAGTTCTGCCCAGTTGGTTAGGTATGAGCATTTCCCTAATTTTCAAGATGAGGGTTTGGGGTTTCACACTATTATGCTAATCATTTTTGCATATGATGTTCAAACCCATTTTTTATTGGATTTATGTGGCTTATTCATCCTTGGGTTGAATGGATTTTATTTTCATTGATTTTCATCAGTGTTGGTTTTTTGAGGTTTTTGACTCAATTTGTGTGTTGCCTAGTTTTCTCAAGTTTTCTTAGCATGATGTTGGTCGTGGACTTGTATTATTCGTAGGATGTCAATCCAAGCACTATTGCACTTTTATGTTGCACTGGGATGAGTGTTGTATCCGTACTCCCAAGCTTGTATACAGTTGAGTGTTATTTTGCTTGTGTTCTCATCTAACCCTTATTTTATGATCTTTGTGTTGTTGGTGCACCCACACAGAAGCATGTGTGCATGCATTTTTCGGGTGCTTGCAAGGCCCAATCTTTTGGTTGTTTTTGGTGGAGTTATGTTCATTGGGTTGGGTTGGGAATATGCATTGCCTATGGGCACTCATCATGTGATGAGCATGGGTATGTAGGGTAGCACCATGGAGGGGCTTCTCTCACAAACTTGGTGACTATTTCCTAGGTTGGCATGAAGAATTTTTTTAATAAGTGATAAATAAATAAATTACTAGGTAATAAATCTAAGATAATTAAAAAGTAAAGTGAGCACTCGATTTAGTTTGAGGACACTTGATACTTGAGCACCCAGTTAAGTCTGAGGACACACTATGTGCACCTCCCTAGAGATTTGATGTCGCACGATACTAGCTTTGGCTACTTGATGCCAAGCTACTTACCCTCTAGTGAGCCCCTGCATAGTTGACCCATAGAGTGTTTGACCAGGACTTGATCCACGAACATTGTCTCATGATCTTGGTTGTTAGCCATGGATATTTTCTTTATGTGTGTTTGTGGTTGGATCAATATCTCCATCAACACAATGAAAGTGGGCCTATGGGTTCCACATGGTTGGGAGGCATAGCTACCTATACCATTGTTTGGGACTGGTGTATAAAGATGTTCTATTTCCAGTTGCAACCGATGCTTGATTTTACTTGGTATATTCGGGTTTTCGGAGTATGCTTCCTTGTGATTTATGCTTTAATTGAAATGCTTGGATATCATGTTAGAACAGGTTAGTTATTTGATGCATTCCTTTATTATGATGTTAGCATATGGTTAGATGATGTGTTTCACTTGGAATATCTATTGATTTATTGGATTAACCTGTTAGATCTTCTTGTTCTTATGATGTTATTATGTTGTAGTAGTAATGCCCTCATAAGACAACTCCAACTATCTAGTTGGTAGTTTGGGATGTAATGCATGAGGGATGGCTAGGATCTTTGAAGTCTCTTGATGCTATTACAGTTGGGAGGAATCATGCACTAGTTTTAGTTGTTTATGTACATTGCAATGTTGCTTTTCACATGTTTTTCATATGTTTCTATGGATTAGATGGTTAGTTGTGTTTCTATTAGGTGTTTCTTATTTTCAAGTGTCCTTGGGTCAAGTTTTTGGACCTGGTACTCCTCGATGTGGAGGTTCTAACTCTTTTCTCTCCCTCTGATTGTTCATTAGAATGTATCCTTGCATCCCTGGGCAATAGTGCTTCAGCATTGGGCGATATTGATAAAGTTTTGCACGCCTTAAGGAGTTCTATTATACAATACTGGAAAAGTATCGTATGACTATAGATAACTCTATGATATGACCCCTGAAAGTATTGCATGATCATGTAAGAAAGGTCGTACGATATTGGAGAAGTATCGCATGGCTGTATGAAAATATCGCTTGACTATTATGAGAAATATCGCTTAGCTATAGTGAGAAATATTGCATGGGTCTATGAGAAAACCTGCTCGGGCAACGAGCACTTTTTCAATTGACAAAACCTTTTTGAGAGTTGGCTTGGCTATGCTTTATAGAGTTCTCGAACTCTAGTGTTTGACTTTCTAGATTCAAAGGCTTTTAGATTTGATTGTGATTTGTGACCTCGATGGTTTTGTCATTTGGGTTGTAGTGTCATTTGGAGATTCTTTGGAAGCCTAGATTAGTTCTTAAGTATTCCATTTTGATCTTATGATCGGTTGCATGTTGATGTTGTTTTAATTCCATGCTTTAAAAAAATAAAATCTTGGCTTTTATTTATGCTTGTTCCAAGGATATTCCGGTGGGGCATTACACCATTAAAAACCATAATAGAATAGATATAATTGACAAATAACAACTATGTATTCAATTAATGAGAAGGGGAAAATGAAAGTTTTGAAGGGGCCTTGAAACCCTATTGACAAGTAGACAATATGGGGATAATAGTCAATATAGAAAAGAGAAGGTAGTAAGCATAGAGAATGGGTATTAAAAAGAAATAGAATAAGTTTTATTTCACATACAATATACTTATAAGAAAGAGTCATCTTGATGATGAAGTACTGCTCTGATACCACTGACGAAGGGCCACACCATGCTTCACAACCAAGAATGCAAAAATATGAAGACAAAGAGAGATAAAATTCTTCCCAAGAAATTTTATTAAACTTGAAAATCCTTAGCTATTACAATAACCTTTTTGCAAGATCTCTCAAGATCCAATCCAAACCTAAGCTAGTCCAGATTCACACTCTAGTAGAAACCTCCGAGATCTCAACTTGTGCTCGCAAGCCACCAAGCAACCTCCTTGTTTCTAAATCGCAATCACTAGCTCTTCTCCAACTTTATCCAAGATCCAAGTGTAAACTACCTCACATTCAGCGCTCTGTCTACACACTCACAACTCCATCACAATCCTGCTGTAAACTACCTCACAATCGGCACTCTATCCACAGACTCAGGAAAACTCACTCTTCACTTCGTCCTTCTCTTTCACACCTTAAAGCCTTCACACCTTCCAACTTTCACACCTTGAAGCTTTTCCTTCCAAAGTTTTACCTTCCATAGCTTCTACTTCTCAAGCTTGATTAGAAATGCTCATATGCCTTGCTTAACTAGGCACTTACCACCCCATGCATGACTTATCCACAACCTTGTAGAATTCTACCTACACAATATCCACAACCTTCTATAACTTCCATAACCTTCTACAACATCCACAACTTTCTACAATATCCATAACTTTCTAGAATTATACCCACACACCTCGATAAATGGAATGACAACCAATTTTATTTTATTTTCTGTTATGCCACCTATGCACCTCGAAAATAGAAATTTATCTTTTCCTTTTTCTTCTTTTTATTTATTTATTTCCTCTCATTTTCGTCACTTTCTCTCTCCTCCATTTTTTTTAAAAATAATTTTTTCCCCATGCAAGATGCTCCTGCATCAGACTCCCCCGGTAGATAGAAAAGTTTGTCCCACACTTTGACGCCAAAAAGAAAGATCTACAACAATCTTCATCTTCACCAAAGGTTTCCACCTCAACGGGGACAAGAAAACCAACGTGCAAATCTTCCACATATGCATCACTCTGTCAAATGCCAGAATCTCAACCATCTAATTATCATGCTCACTCCTAGGAACAAGCTGAACATAATACTTCATTAGCAAACTCCCATTCACATCAACAACTAGTGAATCCATACCAGCAATAACAAGCTCTGCATGTAGATCTCCATCAACACATTCCACACTCACAACATCAGCAGTCTTATTGCTCACAACAAGATGCTCTGCAACATACAAGTCACCACCAACAACAACTAGATCATCCATGATTAAGTTCTCCACAATCTCCATGTTAGACTCAACCAACTGATCATGAGAACCAATCTCCATTCCAACATCAATAAAGTTAGGAATATCTTCAGCAACAACCTCTAGTTGCTCTATAGGTTCTGCATTAGACTCCACAAACTAATAAGCAAAATGAACCTCTTCCACCTTGACCTTCTTAGCTTGATAAGCCAATCTAGCATCCAACCGAGAAAACATCTTAGAAAAATTCCTCTCCACTATATCATGGATTTTCACAATCATCTTAGGGTCCAATCCTCTTGGAGCCATCTCCCAAGATCTTCATAAACCCTCTACAACAAATCCTTCCCACGCTCCTTGTGACAACCTCAAATTGTTTGCAAGTCAGATCGCAACCTGCCACCTTGCACGAATAATCAGGAAGCACATCACAAGTCTAGGACAATGGATCTATAATCCACAAACTCGTTACGATCATGCCTCAACAAGTTTAGTCACCCATCTTCACATCCATCGATCAAACTGCATGTCCTCCCAAGGTTGCAGTGCAAACTACCTCAACTTCGACGATCTGTCTACACACTCAAGAACTCCCGCTCTAATAAAATGTAGTGCCTGCCCCTAAGTCGCATTTTAGTCTTCATTGCCAAACTCTTTTAGGCCAGTTTTATACTTGATGTTTAGTAGCATTACTTTCAGATTATTAGATGTTGTTTTACACTCAA
The DNA here is from genome assembly GCA_028749045.1 of Cupressus sempervirens. Classification (NCBI taxonomy): domain Eukaryota; kingdom Viridiplantae; phylum Streptophyta; class Pinopsida; order Cupressales; family Cupressaceae; genus Cupressus; species Cupressus sempervirens. The sequence continues at coordinate 509,736,633 of CM053786.1, forward strand.
TTTATTATATGATGAGATGACTTGGTACTCTATATTTCATGCATGTATGATGATTATTCAATGTTTTCAATTATCAATGATGATTAGTTATATGGTTTATTATCACACGTGCTTTCTTATGGATACTTACCCCATACTGCATGTGTATGGTGTGCGTGTTTGTTTTCTTTATGTATGGTGTTTCTGATGTGGTTAAGGAAGGGAGTCGTAGTCACCTGCTAGTCGGGATCTACACGATGCACCACTTCCTGCCATTGTCTGTTTAGCTTAGAATATTGTGTCTGTACATGCGTGAATTTTATGCAGGTTGCAGGTACCGGGTATCGACTTCCCTGAATTGCCAGGATGAGCGTACCCTATCGCATTATCTCAATGGTAAGAGAGGGGAGATAAACTCTTAAGTCCAAATCCTAAACCCTTTAGCCAATTGTCCTAATTGATAATTAGGACAAGTATCTGAGTTAAGTACCCTCCGAATGCATCAAATGATGTTATTTCGTGATTATAACCCTTTTTGTTTGATTTAGTATGTATTCTTCTATGATGGGTTTTCATATGTTGCTTTATGAGTCCTTGATGTATTTTCTATTAATTAAGTTTAATTAAAAGGATTAATTAATGATTTAATTTAATAGAAAATTATTATGATATTTTAATATTTAATTATATTTAATTAATTAAGAAATTAATTGAATAAAAAGTATTAAATTTGGAAATAAAAGTTTTAAGTATAATTTTAGAATGTGATAATATTTATTTAATTTAATAATAATATATATTTAGAGTTCATTTTTAAATAAATGCTAAATATTATTATTAATTGAATTAATAAATATTTTATCAATTAAAGTTTCTTAAATAAATTAAAAGTGGAAAAGATATTAAATTATTAAAGGTTTCTAGATCGCATGATCTAAGCATGAGTTTAAATATAAAAGAAATTAATTAAAACGATTAATTAATGATTTAATTTAATAGAAGATTATTATGACATTTTAATATTTAATTATTGTTTTTATTTAAATTAGGAAATTAATTAAATGAAAGGAATTAAATTTGGAGATAAAAGCTTTAAGTCTAAATTTAGAACATGATAATATTTAGTTAATTTAATAATAATATATTTAGAGTTCATTTTTTTAAATAAATGCTAAATATTATTATTATTTGAGTTAATAAATATTTTTATCAATTTAGTTTCTAAAATAATTTAAAAAGTGAAAATATAATTATTTAATAAAAGATTCTAGTTCGCATGACTTATGCATAAGATTAAATAAAAGAAATTTATTAAAAGATAAAAAAAAAGTGAAAATAATAATGTTACTTTAATTTCATAAAGTGCGCATGAGATTAAAAGTAATAAAGATTAAAAATAGAAGTCAAGTGGAATATTAAATAAAGTTATTTAATAATTCAACTTAATGTGCATGAAAGATGAATGCAAAATAAAAGAAAAGATAATAAAGGTTATTTTGGAGTTAACTGAGTTGTGCAAAGAGTCTTCTCGGGTAAACGCATAATTAGTGCCCCGATTTGAGGAGAAATTGCTTATCACAATTTGGGGGTTCATTTTTGAAGGGAGGTGAATTTTGAAGAGAAAATTTTGGACCGTGAATTTTAGAGACAGGAATTTTGGGGAAGAACTTTGGAAGCAAATTTCAAAAGGAGAATTCTAGGAAAGATTTTCAGAAGAAAGTTATTGAAGAGGAACAAGTTCTCTTATAGTTTTTGGGGTTGCGTATTAGCATCAGGTTCAGGTAGGGTCTGGTATCTTGACCCCTAATTGACTTAAGAAATTTAATATGTTCTGTCTTCTTCGTGTCTGTGGATTGTAAATACGAATTCTCTATGATGAAAGCTTAAACATTTCAATATTGTGAATTATTAGATGCTTGTCAATTAACTTCTGTATACAAGATTAAAGAAATTAAGATTTAATTTGGGAAGGGTTCGAATTTAAAAATAGAATCCTAAATTAAAATTTAGATGGTTAATAATATTCCTTGTATTAGAGTAATGAGAAAATCAAATTTAAAAATAAATAAATAAATAAAAATTTAAAACATATATATATATATATATATATATATATATATATATATAAACCTTGATTGAATTGAATATTGATTTAATAAAACCATTTACAAATAAAGTTTTTTTTTAAGATAATAAATAAATGAAGATATTAAATTTCAAAAGATTATATATACAAATGTTTATATATTAAAAAAATAATAATAATATGGGATTTTTACCCTACCCCCACCCTTATAGCCATACGTACAAGTGTGGGGCCGCTGCGATTTTTAAATCGCACGGCTGCCTTAACTGGTGGCGTCTGTTCTTATACAGCGCTTGCATAATATTGGTTCGGCAGTTGAAAAAACAGCGCCAGTACTTGTTTTATGCGGGCAAAGTTGTTATAATTTATTAATTTTAATTAAAATTAAAATTTTAATAAAGTTATTACTATTGTTATTAATGTTATTAATAAAGTTATATATATTATGAAGTTTGTTATTATTTGATAACATTTTGTTAATATGTTTTATAAATAGATTTTATTATTATTTAATAATTTCATTAATAAATTTTAACATTAAATTTATTATTAATTAATAATACTTTATTAATAAGTTTTATAATGTAAATTTATTAGTATTTAATAATATTTATTGATAGATTTTATTATTATTTGTCAATCTAAATATTAATGCATTGTAATATAGTTTTTGTAATTAATAATTTATTAATAGTTTGGTTAAATATTAACAAATTGATAATTGATGAAGATACTGATATAAGTGTTTAGATCAATAACTATTTATTAATTTAATTATAATTAGTTTAATTAAAGTTAATTAATAATAGATATTATTTGATAGAATTGTAAAATTAGATTACTAATTTAATGGAAGTTATTAATGAGGGTTTAATTAATGATGTTAAAAATTTATAAATAATGATTTTAATAAATTCGCAGTTGTTTTATTTAAAATCATTAAGGATCATTTTTATAACTTAATAAATAAAAGGGTATCCTTAGATTGTTTATAGGGTAATTGTGCAATCATTTAAATATAGCAATGGGTTAATTGTAAGGGCTCATTGTGGAAACTTATTACTTGAGACATACCTAAAACTGGAACTTCAAACCTTACATTAACTCAATTATGTATTATCGTTCATACCTAACTATGTGATGATTTTGTTTTCTATGTGACTATTTTATTGTCTATGTTTTGGGGTTTGTTCTAGTGTTGACCAGTTTAGGTTGTTACCAGAGGCTCGGGGGTTATGTGATTGTGGTGTTATGATGATTTGTCCTTGATCTTTTTAAACCCAACCATGGTAATGTGATAGTATGCTCTATGATGGATGTATTTACTGTTTGTTATTGCTTTCCAATTTCCTTGTGTGAAGCTGAGGTGTATGTATTTGAGATACCTGACTTAACCATTTTCGAGTCTCGATCAGTTATATTGATAACCATTTTTGAGTCTCGATCAGTTATACTTGGATTGCTTTTCGGTCGCTTGAGAGGACTGAAGTGTTTGTTATGTTCTTGATGATGTCATGTTTTGACTTGACCATTTTGGAGTCTTCGATCAGTATTGTAATTTACTATTGGGATACTTTCTGGTTGCTCATTGGAGAACCATTGGATTTCGTGATTTATCATTGATGCCTTCAGTTGCTGATAGAGAACTGTCGTGATCATATGATTATTATTGGATGCTTATCTGTTGCTCATGAAGAACTGATGTAATTTTGTGGCTTATCTTTTATGATGTTTTTCAGTTGCTTGTATAGGACTGAGGTGATTTTATTATGATTCTCGATTTGTGATTTCATGAGCCTAGGGTAGGTTATCTATGTGTAGAGTCGGGAAGTGGCTTGCAATGGGGATCGGGGCCCTAAGAGGCTGCCTGGAGTAACCCATTGTAAGTTGTTTTAATAAGTGAAAATATTTACACTAAATAAGGGAAAATGAACCTAATAAGATAATTGTATGTTCTCTCCCATGCCTTGAGTGCTAGTACAGACTAGGATGGGGTAGAGAGAACGCTTGGTTACGACCTTGCATTCCATAGTATGCCTCGTCAGTACGAGAGGATACTAATGGCCGCAGGGATCAGTAGGGACCCGAGATTCCTAAGGGATTGCTCGGGTAACTTCTACGTGACTTTTGCGATGACACTTTCCCGCTTGCATATTAGGTTTCCTACGTGTCTTGTGGTACCTCTGGGTCTAGATGTCTATCTATGTTGGAACCCTTGAGTTAGTATACTTTTAGGATTTCCCAGACTTAGAGAGTACTTGTGTTTTGTGTTTTGATACCTTGTTTGGGACTTGAGACTATCTCCTCAACGCGGTGGGAGTGGACCATTTAGGTTCCACGCGGTCGGGTGGTAGTGCTTTTACTCTTACCATTGAGATCCATTCCGTGGTCACTGTGGCTGGAGATTTCGTGTTTGGCTTTTACCTTCACTATGTCCTTGGATTATTATGATGGATGGTTAGATTTTATGTTAGATGTTTTATCATTATGGATGTATGGACATATCAAGTATGGTGAATAGTTTTGTATATATCTTTACTGTACTTTGTATCATGGATTCATGGAGGTTGATGTATTTCTATTATTACATATGTATATTCTTTTAAGCCTTTCATACCCTGTGACTTGTATAGTGGATGATTGAGCATTCCGAATTAATTTGCCGAGAGGCATTCGGAACAAATGTATATTATGGACATGGGACTTTCTGATTATTCTTTCATATGTATGTGATAGTTGTTAGACTTAGAATTAATTAAATTTAAACGTGACTCAACGTCTTGGGATCTTTAAGAAATGTAACTTACAATGTATGTTGTCAATGATTACATGTTATTTCTTCCGCTACTATGTGTTTGATGTGTACGTTATACTTCTTGTTAAAAAAAAAAAATGTTTAGCAAACTTAGTAAAACTTTAGGTTAATTCTTTTGGATCCCTTGGCGGGGTGTTACATAAAATTCACCCAACCAAGGTCCTGGTACAAACTACCTCACACTTCAGTGATCTGCTTGTACTCTCAGGAACTCCTACTCTGATAAACTTCACCCAACCAAGGTCATGGTACAAACTACCTCACACTTTGGCGATCTACTTGTACACTCAGTAACTCCTGCTCTGATACCATTGATGAAGTATTGCTCTGATACCACTGACGAAGGGCCACACCACTTTTCACAACCAAGAATGCAACAATATGAAGACAAAGAGAGATAAAATGCTTCCCAAGAAATTTTATTAAACTTGAAAATCCTTAGCAATTACAATAACCTTTTTGCAAGATCTCTCAAGATCTAATCCAAACCTAAGCTAGTCCAGATCCACACTCTAGTAGAAACCTCTGAGATCTCAACTTGTGCTCACAAGCCACCAAGCAACCTCCTTGTTTCTAAATCACAATCACTAGCTCTTCTCCAACTTTATCCAAGATCCAAGTGTAAACTGCCTCACATTCGGTGCTCTGTCTACACACTCACAACTCCATCACAATCTTGCTGTAAACTGCCTCACAGTCGGTGCTTTGTCCACAGACTTAGGAAAACTCACTCTTCACTTCCTCCTTCTCTTTCACACCTTAAAGCCTTCACACCTTCCAACTTTCACAACTTGAAGCTTTTCCTTCCAAAGCTTTACCTTCCACAACTTCTACTTCTCAAGCTTCTCCTTCTCGAGCTTTCAACTTCTTCTCGAGCTTGATTAGAAATGCTCAAATGCTTTGCTTAAATAGACACTTACCACCCCATGCATGACTTATCCACAACCTTGTAGAATTCCACCTACACAATATCCACAACCTTCTATAACTTCCATAACCTTCTACAATATCCACAACTTTCTTCAATATCCATAACTTTCTAGAATTCTACCCACACACCTCGATAAATGGAATGACAACCATTTTTATTTTATTTTCTATTATGCCACCTATGCACCTCAAAAATAGAAATTTCTCTTTTCCTTTTTCTCCTTTTTATTTATTTATTTCCTCTAATTTTTGTCACTTTCTCTCTCCTCCAGATTTATTTTTTTAATTTTTTTTTTAAAATAATTTTTTTCCCATGCAAGATGCTCCTGCATCACTTGAGGTGTGGGTAGAAGTCTTTAAAAATGTAAGTTTTGTGCCTTCCCATGAGTTGCATTATCTATTCAATGGTTACATTGTTTTACACCTCTTGCTCTCTCATCCTGATGATGGATCACGTAGTGTGATTCGAAACGTTGATGAAAAAATCTTTACACAATCTAATCTAGAAACTTAGTATCATGACTATCATGAATTGTGGAAATATAATCACATTAATGAGGGGGAAAATTTCATTGAAGAGTAAGGTGCTCTTATTTAAGAAATCTAACTTAGAAAATTCTAGGATTGTTGATTTGAGAAGCAGTTAGTCATTATAAGTTTCAATTTTGCTTGTAATTGTGAATAGGAACTAGTTGTATTGAGCAGTTTGTATGATGAAGTGTGTATGATCAGATTCAATATCATTGAATTGTAGCATAAAGAGTTCTTTTGTAGAAATACCAAGGGGTTTCCTTGCAATTTCACCAAAAGAAGTTTCCCATAATGCTCCAGTATAGTCTTCAATCTTGACTTAAAGTACATATCTATAATCACATTCTAAAAATGTGGTGAGACACTTTGGGTAGTACCACTTGCAGTCACTATTTTGTTCAACATTTTTCTTACATTGCTTTCTTACTATGACAAGGGGACAGGTTGGATAAAAAAAATCTCTTTGTAACATAAAAAACAAGGGGTGCTTTAACAATGCATTGGAGAGGTTTTAAGGAATTTGGACATTCCTTTTCAATCGTGGTAATAGTTTTTAGTGCTAAAATTAGAGGCAGATCTAGCAATGTTGGCGTTGGTGCAAGATAGGCATGCCCATTTTCGGCAAACCAAGACTATAGTCGATTGGCTTGATCAATATTAGGGTTTATAAGTAACTATTAATTGGCAAGTGTTCTTACGACCCTACCATTGTATTCTCCCACATAATGATTTTTTACAACAAGTACAATTTGTTAGTCTTAGAATGGTTTTGACATTTGAGTGCCAACACACTTAACCATTTTTTACATTGGAGCCGAGCACACTATGTATGCCGAGCCACAACATGAGCCAAGTCAGGAAATCCAACAGGTGTCGAGTGATCTTTAGGTGTTGAGTAGCCTTAAAGTGCAGAGTGACTTTAGGTGCTGAGCATGATACAAGTGCCAAGGGATATTTGAGTGCCGAGTCACAGATGATGCCGAGCAAAACAGAAATACAACAGGAGCCGAGTAAGCCAGTTTGTTACATGTGCTGAGCATCAGGAATCAGTAAGTGCTGAGTAACACAAAATGTACATATGAGTTTGTAGCTTCACTAATTTAGATATAAATTGTTTTCATGGCCGACATATGATGAATCTCAAAGGATTACAATAATAAGATCGAATCTTTTGTATTTCTTATGCAATCTACATGTAGCCAATAAGAAAAATGGAGAAGGCATGCAACCAATAATAAAAGTGCAAAGAATGAGCGAAAAATAGAGATTCAATGTGGATCATAGATCCACATCTAACCCTAAGTCTTCAAATGTCTTTATAAGGAAGACTGAGTCTCATTGTATAAGAGAATGGACGAGGGTGTGTAAGGAAAACTATTTCAGAGTGAAGAGTATCATATCTTAGAGGATCAAGATCAGAGAAAGCAGATCAAGTGCCTGTATTCAACAATCAAAGGATTGTAAGCTATCAGGTTTATTATACCTAATACTCTCTAGCAATTGTATTAGAAAGGAAACCCTATAGTGATAGGTTAGCTTAACAACTATTTTGTAGATCCTTTAAATAGGTGATTAAATCCTTTAACAGGGTAATACTTCATGTAAAGTGTTTGTAAATCCTCCAACAAGGTCACATTTAACAATGTGTTGTAGCCTTTAATAGGGCAGGCCTTTAACAGGGAAGACCATCAGAAGTGGTTAAACATTATTACTGCAGTGATTTTGTGGGTATCATCCCCACCCTAGTTTTACCTTCTTATTCCTAGAGGGTTTCTAGGTTACCAAAATCTCAAGTGTTATTTTTCATGGTTGTTTGATATGTTTATATACATGCAATCTACTTTCAGTTAAAATTTTTTAATGGTCAAAGTACAATCAACCCCCCCCCCTCCCCCCCCCTCTCAGATGCATTATTCCTATTTGAATATTCCAACAATTAGTATCAGAGCTACAAGGTTCTCACAAGGAGAAGTCTAACAGCTTGGAGAAAAAGGTTTAAATATGGAAGTCTTCAAACTTGGGAAGATTATTGACAATCAAGTGATTGATGTGCAACTGGCTCTCCACAAAGTAGAGGAAGCCAGGGAGGAACTAAGAAAATCCTTGAAAAGAAGGAAGGATATAGCCATAGCTGAAAATGATATAAACTACAAGGAGATAGATACTACAAAACTGTTTGTCAATGGAGACACTAAAGAGTTTGATACAACAATAGCAGAACTGATGGAGAAAAACAAAGTTCAAGCAAATGAGATAAGATCTCTGAAGATGGAACATGAATCACAAGCCATAATGTTATGTGAAATCACTGAACAAAAGAAAAGAGCAGTTGAGGACAGAGTCATGATGGAAGATGACAAAAGAAATCTTGCAAACAGACTTGAAGAAAAATGTACTGAATTAACAAGGATCTCAAACATGCAGATGGATACACTTGCCCAAATGATGAACCTTCATCATGGACTCAATATGAAAGAAATTGAGATCTCTACTTTAAAGATGCAAAATGAACAATTGCAAAATGAATTGAACAGAGAAAAAGAAATAGCAGAGAATCTCAACAAGTCAAGTGAAGCCATCAAGTACTTTGAATAGTTGATGAAATTTCCAAGATCAACGCACGATACATCAGGACTTGGATACAACAGCACTAAAGTTGGAGAATCATCAAAGAGTGTTGAGCAAAGAAGTGACAAAGGTAAGGATTCTAAACCCATTTGTCATTACTGTAATAAAAAGGGGCATACTGCTAATATTTGCAGGAGTAGAAGATTCAATCAGCTAAACACACCCAAGAGCAAGAGTTACTAGCACAAGTGCAACATGCAAGGACATATGACACAAGATTGCGGATCCAAAGTCACAAGGACACAAAGATTTGATGGACATTGTCATAATTGTAAGAAGTATGGACATAGAGCATTTGAATGCAGATCAAAGCCTATGTGGGCATCAAATCAACCAACAAAAACAAAAGGAAATGAAAGTCAGTACCATTAGGATTACAACACCAAGTATAGCTATCATTATTGTCAGGAATATAGACATATACCCTAGAACTGCATAAGAACACATTTCAAAGGGAACTACAAAAGATGGTTGAACCAAACCACATGTTTCAGTTGCTTGAAAATTGGTCATATCAGCAGAAACTATCCTACAAGGTCCAAAGCACCAAAAACGGAATCCAACAAAGAAAATAAGGGCAAAGAAAAGATTGATGTTGAACACATTAGAACAAACATGAAGAAAACATGGCAGAAAAAGAATGAATCAAGTTCATCCAATGAAAGGGTCACTTCACCCACAAGGTCAAGTGATCATTTCTCAATCAATTAATTGCAAGAAAGAGCCTACGAGGTTGATACATATAAGGAAGTATCATACATCATCCCTAAACCATGAAGATGCAATGCAAAGTATAAATCTACATGAAACAAGATGCCAAGACAAAATTTTAAATGATGATTTCAAGCTGTCTTTGGATGCCGAGTAAAACTCCAATACATGCTGAGTTCCTAACAGCGACCGAGTTGATAGTTGATGCCAAGTTAAATAACTCTAATGGAAGCTGAGCGAAGTGGAAATGTAGTGCAAGCTGAGTAATGTCAAAAATCCTTCAGAGATCGAGTTTGCAGTTGAGCATTTAATGTGATGGAAATAAGGTATATTATCGTGATTTTAATCATTCTTCCTCATTGCGATCAAGAAGCAAAGAAGAGAAAGAGAGCGGAGTGACTTTATAGTAGAGAATCTAGCATTCCAAGTAGATTGCAACCTCTTACAATGTGTTTTCATCAATCTTGAGGTATTTTCATTTGTGCCGAGCTATGCAGTTTCATATTTCTGTGTAAAGGAAACCCTAGTTTGCATCAATGGCTTCAAGTTCTAAGAAAACCCAGGACAAAGAATCATTTGAAGTCCGAATAGTATCTAATGAGGTTAGGTAGCCTTATTTTCACCCTATCCCTAAAGTTTCATACAAGAACGATCCCGCCGGAGCCCTTTCTTGCATACCCCCAACGTTGTTATGGTTCAGGATGTAAGGAGATGCTATAATTGCAAGATAGGATCCATAGGAGACATGGAAATAAGAGAAGCCTTTGTGAAGCTGTGTGTCGATGGAGTCTTAAAAGATGAATACAAAATTGCTGAAAGGAAGGGTTTAACACGAGTTTTGAGTTTTCCCACCGTATTTAAAACATAATTGATCAGACTTGTGTTGAGCATAATTCATGATGGTAGTCTATGGTTAGAAGATGTCCCTGTAAAGATTGCAAAAAGAATCATTAATAGGGTAACTAGATATCCTACCCTAGATCGGTTCAAGACCTTGAGAAGTGAATCCAAGGAGGTTATTGAAAAGAACACAGGTGCTCAGTGGAACAAAAGAGGAATGACAATTCACACCATTCAAGATCCTCTAACTGAGTTTGCTATTAGAGTTATTGCCCACAAATTCTATCAATCTAGTAGACTCAATAGTGTGCCATGTATTGCATTAGATGTAGGCTACAAATTGGTGGAAAAGGATCATACTTACAACCTTGCAAAACTATAATTACAATAGATTAATGAAAACCTAGCTGCCATAAGAAGGACAAAGGGTGCTCAATGCAAATTTGGAGCAATTATAGTTTGTGTATTCTTTTATGTTCAGAATGAATTTACCTCTTTTGGCAAAGTTACATGGAGAAATTATAGAACTATCATATCCCAAATTAATGAATATATAGAACAAATGGGAGACAATTTTGATACCCTAATGACAAGCTATTTTGAAGATTTTAAGAAATCCATGAAGTAAAGGGTGAGAATACCAGATTCCTTAGTGGAAAAACATATTAATGATATATGCTTCTTAGTTGATATTGACTTCACCTATATCCAAGCAGCAATTCCAAGGGTGAGATGGCTAAGGCCATTTGGTTATGAGATCAACATAGATGAAGCATTTGCAGCAATAACTGCATTATTGGCAGAAGAGACAGATAATAGTGCCCCACACTTTGGCACTTATGATGTGGTAAGGTCAAAGATAAATATGGAGTTAAAGACTGCCTCCACATTGAAGAAGAAAGATAAATTGATGAAGGAAATTAAGAAGAAATTTGGTGAAGGAATTGAGGCTAAAGCAAAAGAATAAGATGATGATGACAATGATGATGATGAGGATGAACAAGAGCAAGGCCCAATGGAATTAACTCAAGGCCTAGGTGAAGACAAGAAGGAGGGTGCTGAGGAAGAAGAAGCCAATGAAGCACCAACCCAAGCAAAGCTAAAGAAGAGAAAGGCAACTGTACAACCTGCAGCCCAGCCCACACCAAAGAAAACTGCCATGCCAACACACCAATAGCCAACAACTAGAGCCGCAACAAGGGCCTCCACACAAAAAGCTAAAGAGGAAGCTACAAAGAAGAAAAAAATTAAGAAGACATAGGAAGAGCCAAGGAAAAGAAGAAAATATGTGGCTCAACCTGATACTAATGAAGAAGATCAATCTGAAAAGGTAAGCCATTTTTCAGTTGATACATTATGTAAAAAGATTGGAAATGGAGATTTAAGCAACATGAATACAGTTGATTTCAATAAGTTGACTAAAGATGAACAAAATAGAATAGAAGAATTAGTTTATGGAATGATGGCACAGTTCAAGTATACTCCTCTTGAACTAGATGGACAATTTCCAAATGAATTGTCTAAAATTGTAGAAGACAGATGGCATTTTTGTTTGAAAATAGAGAAGGAGAGGAGAGAATCAACCCTAGCAAGCATACTGCCTAATTTGACTGAGGAGCAAATAGAGAAAGTAGTCAAAAGGCATAATACTAGATTTACACCTAAGTACAGGGCATTCTTCATTCTCCAAAACAAAATGGAAGAAATTTTTCAAAGAACAACAAAATCATGGAAGAATTTGTACAAAAAGGTTGAAGATTTTCTTAAAGAAGAATACAAGGAAGAAGCTATAGCTCAGCCAGAAGAAAGAAGAAAAAGGAGAGAAGAGAAGACAGAAGTAGAGAAAGGAGAATAAGAAAAGAAGGAAAAATAAAAGAAAGAAGAAGAAGAGAAGAAGGGAGAAGAAAAGAAAGAAACAGAGGAGGAGACACTAAAGCAAGATGAAACGACAGTAACCGAGCAAGAGTAGCAACAAGACCATAGTGTGCAAGACACACAATTGCCAACTTCTAGCCCTCCTCGTGTACTCATCACACCTACAGAAACTATAACAGTACAAGATGTTCTTGACACTTATGCACAGAACATCAATCCATTAACTGCAGAGGATCTCAATAGAATCCTTGACCAGTCCACACAACAAGAAAAATTATGTACAAATCTAGTATTGGTCAGTGTGGATGAATTACAAAAACTAGTAGAAAACATAGTTAGAAATAAGGTGAATCCATAAGAAGCACCTTCCATCATCTCTACAACTACTAGTGGTCAACTTCAAATTCCAACAGTTGTTTCATCAGGCATAGTTGACACCACAATACAAAAGTCGAGTGTAGCAGCAGACAAAGAAATAGAACAAATAGGACAAACTATTACATCTGATCCTACATCACAAACACAAGGTGCACTTCCTAAAATTACTATAATTGATCAAGGTAAACAGTAGGAGGAGAAAACATAGGAAACCCCTAAAGAGAAGGAGGCAATACAAACATTGATAAATTTGACTACCTCGGGGACTCCTTCACAACAACTAAGTAATAATGCAATGCCATTGCAAAAATCTGCACTAGGATCAAGTTCTACAAAAGTTGCAAGGGTACTTCATTATGGAGAGCCTGAACTAGATGAGGAGATAGTCATACCAAGTTATGACTCAAAAACAATAAGCATTGATCAAATCAATGAGGTGCAGGAACCATTAAATAGAAGAAAGAGGCAAGAGATACTCAGGAAGGAGTATAAACAGAAGCAAACTTTACATGAAATTAAAGACATATTTATGGATGTCTTCAGTTTGCAGTCACCAGATGAGTCCAAGCATATAATGGAACAATTGACAGATATTGTTGACCAGGTGACAAATGCAGACCAAGAGACAAATGCAAAACTTATGGAATGGTCTGAAAGAAAATTTCAAGGGAAAGTTAATGAGAAAATATCTAGTGAAATTGCACTTTCATAGGTTGAATTGGCAAAGGTAATAGATAAAGTGAAAAAGGTACTTGAGAATATATTCTCATTGTACAAAAAGTTGTGTGACTTTTCATACTTCACATAGGAGACAAGCCAAAAGATAATGATCATGGAAAGGAATTTGAATATTTCAAGCATGCAGCTACCAAAAGATCCAGTTCAAAGTGAGCAGCATTTTGCTCAAACGCTTCACACTCAGAAAGAAATAGCTGTATTAATAGCAGAAGAGGCCACCATCAAGGCAAAACTGATATAGCTCTAATCCTCCATTACCCCACATTTGGAAGTACTCCATAAAGAACAGGTCTATGCTAAAGCTGTTCTCAAGAAAGATCCTAATCTTTCTACTTTAGAAGGACTTATTCACCTTGCTGAAGAGATTGCCATCCAGCACAAGTCATTGGAAATTGCTTTGCATAATTGGGATGTAGCTCTTAGGATGATTATGGAGGTAAACAACACATTTTTGGCGAAATATGGTCTTAACCCTTAAAACCCTTTGACATAAGTGTCAAAAAGGGGGAGACAACATGAATGGGGAAGACAACATGAATGAGGGAGACAAAGAGACAAGTTAACAAGGGGAGACAAGATAAAAGGGGAGCATGATATACAACATAAAATTTTGGTTACCAAGATAGCGCAAATAATGGCATAATCAACTCAGGGGGAGTTACAATAATTTTGAGGTATATATTGTAAGTCACAAAATTTTGATCAAGGTTTCAAAACCTCTGTATGTATACCGAGCAGATTAGAGCATGTACTCATAAGGTTAGTTAAGTGTTTTTGTCACTCATGTCAAAGGGGGAGATTGTTAGTCTCAGAATGGTTTTAACATTTGAGTGCCAACACACTTAACCATTTTCTACATTGGAGCTGAGCACACTATGTATGCCGAGCCACAACATGAGCTGAGTCAAGAAATCCAATAGGTGCCGAGTGATCTTCAAGTGCTGAGTGGAGAACAAGTGCCGAGTGATATTTGAGTGCCGAGTCACAGACAATGCCGAGAAAAATAGAAATATAATAGGAGCTGAGTAAGCCAGTTTGTTACATGTGTCGAGCATCAGGAATCAATAAGTGTCGAGTAACACGAAATGTACATATGAGTTTGTAACTTCACTAATTTAGATGTAAACTATTTTCATGGCCGACATATGACGAATCTCAAAAGATTACAATAATAAGATCAAATATTTTTTATTTCCTATACAATCTACATGCAACCAATAAGAAAAATGGAGAAGGCATGCAACCACTAATAAAAGTGCAAGGAATGAGCGAAAAACAAAGATTCAATATGGATCGTAGATCCACATCTAACCCTTAGTCTTTGAATGTCTTTACAAGTAAGACTAAGTCTCATTGTATAAGAGAATGGACGAGGGTGTGTAAGGAAAACTATTTCAGAGTGAAGAGTATCAGATCTCAGAGGATCAAGATCAGAGAAAGTAGATCAAGTGCCTGTATTCAACAATCAAAGGATTGTAAGTTATCAGGTTTATTATACCTAATACTCTCTAGTAGTTGTATTAGAAAGGAAACCCTATGGTGATAGGTTAGCTTAACAACTATTTTTTAGATCCTTTAAATAGGTGATTAAATCCTTTAACAGGGTATCACTTCATGTAAAGTGTTTGTAAATCCTCTAACAAGGTCACATTTAACAATGTGTTGTAGCCTTTAAAAGGGCAGACCATTAGAAGTGGTTAAACATTATTACTACAGTGATTTTGTGGGTATCATCCCCACCCCAAATTTACCTTCTTATTCCTGGAGGGTTTCTGGGTTACCAAAATCTCAAGTGTTATGTGGTGGTACATGTTTGCTTTTCATGGTTGTTTGATATGTTTATATACATGCAATCTATTTTCAGTTAAAAAGTTTTAATGGTCAAAGTACAATATATTTGATTCACCCCCCCACCCTTCTCAGATGCATTATTCCTATTTGAATATTCCAACACAATTGACTTTTGTAGATGATACATTTCTTGTAGTTGTGCACCTTCTTTCATAGTTGCTTGGCCCCACAAAGTTACATTGATAGTGGATGTAGAAACATCAAACACCTTGAGACTCCTTTTGACAACCTTTGCCCCATCTTTCCTTTTTATTGTAGAGGTGGGATCCACATAAATGACAATTCCAATGAGATCAAGTGTAGAATTAATATTTGTATTTAGAATCTCTACAATGCGTGTAAAAGTGTATCGAAGTGTTGGAATTAAGAAATCATTTTCACATAGAGAAAGTGTCGAATCTTCTTTTAAAGTGGTTTCAAAATCACTGATCAACTTATTGTAGAACTTGTTTGTAGATTTGATGGTACCACCAGACAATGTGTAAACACTCCCAACTTGGACTTTCTCAATGTGGATGTCTGCAACATCATTGATGCAAGTTATTTGGACTTCAGTCTTTTCAATATCAATAATGTCAAAACTAGACATATGACCATTCTCATTCTTTGAGTTGAATTGGTATTTTTCCTTCTCCATAGTCACACAACCTTTAATAGTCCACATTGTTTGATATGGGTTTAGACTTTTAAATGGAGTGATTGTTAAAGTGTGACATTTTTTCCCATAGAGATGCATTAAGGCCAAACATCAATTTAGTAGGAGTCATAAGTGTTGATGTGCCAATGTGTTGAACATTTTTTCTTGTACTCAGTGGACTAACAAAAGACTGATTTATGGTTTCCTCTAGTTCCTTGAATAAGAAGTTGGGAACACCAATGGTATCATGTTATGTGCATAGAACCTCTAAGTTGGAGATTACAATCCACCTAACTAGGTAGGTAAATTAATAATGTTATTAAGGTTACATAATTGCATAATAAAAAATGAAGGATTTCATTAAATAAAACCGTAGTAGAAGTTAATTTACTTCATCACTCAAATGATGGGAATTGAATAGTGGGTGAGATGTATTATAGAACCTTTTTGGATCTTGTCTAAAGTTATAAGATTAGTAAACTTCCTTGGCAAGGTTTTTTTTTTTGTATTTGAAGGCCATCAGAGAGCTCTAACTTGTATAGTTTCTTGTCCAAACGATGCAATTCCAGAGACTTGGAGATGTGGTTGCATATGTAGGTTGTCATTGTTGATAAGTTTTATTGCATCTCCCATAAGAGATTGCAACATTACTTGGAGAGATTGTATTTTCCCTATAAATTGACTCAAGGATTATAATTATTTTGTTTAGAAATACAAGGATAGTAGTTAGAAAAAAATGGTAATTTTAGAGGAGTATGTGTTTGTTAATATCCTAAGAGCCCACATTATATAATTAGGGTTGGATCTAAGTAGTATACTATGGTATCACTTTTTACGGGAATGCAACAGTCATAGTAGAACAAGAGTAATTGTAGCTCACTTTGATATGTTGAATGCATGTCCATGGTGAAATGTAGGAGGGAAAGTAATTAGTAAATATACTGGTCTCCCACTATGAATATAAGCCAAAGAAAGTGGAAGATAACATCAATTTAACTTCATGCTAGAATGATGCATAATTGGATATTCTTACTTAGATATACTTTTGTGTATTAATTGTGTTGTCATCTATGTCTTGAATCTAATGTCAAGTAATATCCTTTCATATGTTCATATATGCTATGAATTCAAAGTAATATAAGAACCATTCATGTTATCTACTAAGAAATAAACTATAATAATTTTAATTGTATTAAGTACATGCAGTTTGAAAGCGAAACATGTACACGTGCAAAAGGAATGGAGGTAAGAAGGCATACCAAGAATATGCAATTTGGAAGTAATGTCTTGAACTACATGTTTTGTGATGCCAAGTGTGTTTTGGACTAGGAGCAATGTTTTCCATAAATGGTTACTGTGGCTGAAAAAGACATACTTGGTTTTAAAGATATGGTAGAAACCTTATTATTGATGTTAACATAGAGAGCTACCAAGGAAAGTAATATCCAGTTGTCTATTAAAGAGATAGTTTGAATTGTATCTATTAACATTAGCTTCAAACAAAAACATATATGCAAGGAAACTGTATAGAGATATGAGGGCATACAAGGAAACTACAAACCGAATTTGCTTTGGTGAAGCACATGTTTGTCAATTAAAGTGTGGGAATAGATTGAAAAGAGTGCTCAAACTTGTAGCATAACATATTATGTGAACAACTTATAGGCTGAAATAGGATAGGATGGACACATTTATTGAAGTTAGGGTAAAAATTGATGCTTTTGTGAAGAAGGATATCGACAAACATAAACATATAGGAAAAGTGTGCAAAGATGCATAAAGATGTGCTATATATAATTTGGTATATAACATTGTGGTATGACAAAAACCATTTTAGTTAAATGAATATGAGCTAATTTTTAGACATTATAGCTCACTTTACACATTAAAAAAAAAAGTGATGTCTCTTTGATAAATCTCAAATATGTAAGGTTAAAGGAAGAAGAAAAGTGGTTAAAGGAAGAAGAAAAGTAAATAAGTGTTGGATATATATGTAACAAACACTTGTATTCAAAATAGGTTCCAGTCTTTACAACATAAACTTCATTGAGCATTTGATATAATAGAGGAGGTGTTGGAAATATAGGAGTAACTAAAAGGGGAGGGGTGAATTAGTTACCACTAAAATAAATCCTAGATCCCTTAGATGTTAATACAAAACATAAACTCTGTTGAAATTGATTTTACTCGGTTAACACACAAGCACTTGACTAACACTAACAATATGCTGTAACTTGACAAGCACTATAATATCAATTGTTACTCGACAAATATTGAACATGTAGATCTTAAGATATTAACTATGATTAACCTTATTTAACTTATTTGCATACACATAAAATAAATAGCATGACACAAGTGACACCAAGATTTAACGTGGAAACCCAATTTGGGCAAAACCACCAATTGTAGCTAGTTACTAATTTTCACTCTTTTGAAGTGAGCTCTGTTAGGAGCCAACCCCATCAAAGGTTACAAAACAAACTTTTAGGTGTGACCTTGTTAGAGGATTTAATCACCCTATTAGGAGTGGGCTTGTTAGAGGTCTTTAGACACTTAAATCTAGAAATACCACCTTGTTAGAGGATTTGGCAAATAATTGTTAAGCTAACTCTATTAAGAGATTTGATACACTGCTACAATGGTTAGAGAGTAACGATTATATTACCTAATTACGAATGCAACTGTTCCAATTCGCTTCCTCTAAGCATCTTCTTATCTTCCATATATTCTCACACATTCAATCCTCAATTTGACCTTATACTTATATCATTAGCATTGTCAAGTTCGCTTGGAAACAACTTAGAATAATTAATATTTATTTTCTTGGTTGGCTAGAACCAATAAACAAATCCATTAAACTCAATATGCCAAAACAAGAAAATCCTTTGTTAGTTGACCTTGCTCAGTAGATATTAACACTAAAATGATTTTTTGGTGTTAACCAAGTGAAATCAGTTAACACTACATCTTTGCAAGCTTCCTTTGGTAATCAAGTGAGCTCAGTTAACACTAGTTCCATCCAACTTTCCTTTGTCAACCGAGTGAGCTCATTTAACACTCAACTTCTGCGAACTTCTTTTTGACACCCAAGTTAACTCAATAGACATTGTCTTTTGAACTTTGCAAACACTGGAATACTCAACAGAAATAGGAAACTGTCTTCATCACTCAAGTGAGCTCGACATACACTTACTAGTAAAGATATGACATTTTGTGTAACATCAAAGATAATATGCAATTGATCAATCATTTTCAACAATCTCTCTCGTTTGCCATGATGGCAACACAACATGTCATAATACAATGAAATTTTAGAGCAAAAATAAAGTAAGGAAAATATCCTTAGTTTCATTTTGATTATCATCCATGAGAACTTCCTCTATCAGTGTGAATTCCCTCTAACTTTAGTTTCTCCCTCTGTCAATAAACTCTATTTTCAACATATTCTTCTGATAGAAAACTCTCCCTCTTTGATATCAGACCAAGTTCTTCCTCTTTGACATCTTCAAACAATTTTTTTGTGATATAACACACAAACTTCTCCCTCTTTGCAATCTTATGCCAAAGAGAATATTCAATGACTATCAATGTACTTGATGTATAGATTCATATACGATCTACCCTTTTATTACTGCATCAACTTGACTAATCTTCAACATGCACTGGTTGATGTGTCACTAAACTTCATTTAGTGAGCTTCAAATAGGGGAATAACCCCTAACTTACCTCTTAGATACAAAAATGCATCCTTGGGTGATGGCTTGGTAAATATGTCTGTAATTTGTTCTTTAGTATTCACGTATTCCAATCTTACCTCTTTTTCTTGCACCACTTCTCTCAGAAAATGATATTTTATTGCAATGTTCTTGGTCTTGGTATGCATCACAAGATTCTTTGATATATTAATTGTACTTGTGTTATCACATAAGATGACCACTAGATCCTTGATTTCTACCTTCATACCTACCAACAGTTGCTTGAACCAAACAACATTGGAACAACTAACTGCTACTACAACATACTCTGCCTCTACTGTAGACTGAGAAATGCAATTTTTCTTCTTACTTGTCCAAGATACTAGTCTCTTACCAAGAAAGAATGCTCCACCACTAGTGCTTTTCCTGTCATCAACACTTCCTACCCAATCTGCATTAGTGAAAGCTTTTAAATCTAAATTACCTTCTTTTTTGTACCACAATCCATAGTCTTTAGTACCCTTCAGATATCTCATGACTATCTTTATTTTCATCATATGATTTTCTTTAGAATTAGTTGAAAATCTTGCCAGCATACCAACTACAAGAGCAATATCAGGCTTAGTATGTAAAACATACTGAAGTTTGTCAATCATTGATCTGTATATGGTTTGATCTACCTCCTTGGAGTCATCATTTTTGGAAAGCTTATGTCTAGCAAACATGGGAGTTCCAACTAGTCTTGAATCCTCCATTACAAACTTCTTTAGTATCTCCTTGATATACTTAGATTGAGTAATGTAGATACCATCTTTCTTCTGTTGAATCTGTAAGCCAAAAAAGAATTTGATTTCTCCAAACATTAGCATCTCAAATTCCTTACTCATTTCCTTTGAAAAAGCTTTGCACAAATCATCATTTCTAGTAAATAATGTGTCATCCACAAAGATTTTTGCCAACACAATCTTCTTGTTTGGTCCTTCTTTGATGTATAGGTTGTTATCATTTGTCCTTTGAAAACCAATCTTCATCAAGTAATTATGAAGTCTTTCATACCAAGCTCTAGGAGCTTGCTTGAGACCATACAATGCTTTATACAATTTACAAACCATATCCTTTTTGCTAGGATCTACAAAACCTTCAGGTTTTTGTATGTAAACTTCTTCTTCTAGAATTCTATTCAAGAATGCAGATTTCACATCCAGTTGATACACTTTAAATCATTTATGTGCAACATAAGCAAGTAAGGTCCTAACACCTTCTAATCTTGCAACAGAAGCAAAATTTTTGCCATAACCAATGCCTTCCTCTTGAGAATAACCTTTGCATACTAACCTTGCTTTGTTTCTTGAAACTTCTCGATCTTCATTCAACTTATTTATGAAAACCCACCTTGTGCCAATTACATTCTTATCCTTGGGTCTAGGAACAAGAGTCCAAGTCTTATTCCTTTGAATTTTTTCTATCTCTTCATTCATTTCTTCAATCCAACTTTCATCATCCAAAGTATCTTTAGCTATTATAGGTTCAAATTAATAAGCAAACATGTACCTTTCAATTTGTTCATTGTCATTGTACTATCTGACTTGTCTCTAATAATCTTCTTGGGTGTATGGTGCCTTCTAACATATCTTCCTAATATAGGTACTTTGGATTTAGAAATTTTTCCACTTGACTCACCATGATCTTTTGCATCATGCTTGAGTCCCACTGTCTATGAATCAGGTCCTTCAGATTCAAATTTTGAGTTGCACTAGTTGTTGTACACTGGATTTGTGTCACACTCTAAACCATTCTATCCAAACGATTCCATGAGTTGGAATGCTTGGATGCTGGCTTAGAGCTCCATATCCACAAAGTGCAAGGAGTTAGTATTTCAGCATGAAGGCTCTCAGCCAAGCCTTAGAAATGTACTTCTTGCTAGTAAACCATGCAACGGGAGATTCTTTGAGACAAGAGCAAGAGTGCAAATATCTTCAAGGAATCCCTCAAGAATGCAATGCAAGTATGGAAACTAAGCTAAGATGATAATGAAAAATGCAGCTATACTAAGCATGTATGAGATTGTTACAAAACCAAATATTTAAACTATGTGAGATTATTGCAAGAAATCAAAGTTAAACTAAAATGCAACTATGCTAAGAATGCCATATGATCTTATGCTAATATGATGGAATGAGAGAATGAGACAAGAAATGAGAAGTTCTCCACAAAGCTCCCAAGAAACCTGTTAGAAAACCTACAGCATGAGAATATTCAAATGAGGATGGATCCAGGGGGAAAGCTCTCTCCCTTTTAAAGATGTATGGATGGTAGAGATCAAGATGAAGATGGTGGATGATCAACGGTGGAATTCAAAAAGAGGAGTGATCCATGTGCACACACAAGTCAACCAATAGAATATAAGTTGACTTGTCATATAAGACAAAAGTCACAAAGCCTTTTCTTTTAATTGCAAAATAGAAAAAGGACTTTATGTGTGCACTTTAAGTGGGTTAGAAGAATGGGGTGTTTTATTTAATTAAAAGGGGACATGTTCTTTTAATCAAATAATGAACTTAGG
Organism: Cupressus sempervirens; assembly: GCA_028749045.1. NCBI lineage: Eukaryota > Viridiplantae > Streptophyta > Pinopsida > Cupressales > Cupressaceae > Cupressus > Cupressus sempervirens. Next base: position 509,758,893 of record CM053786.1, read on the forward strand.
ATAGCATAGTCAAACTATAGGTTATAATCAAATAAATTGATTATTAGCAATTTGGCTTAGGTAAGTGATTAAATTAATTTAGCCAAAATGTTGAAAAGGGAGCTAATAGTCTAGATGATCATTTTTAGGTGATTACATTTGCCCCTCTTTGACTAATGTGTGATCGATCTGAGAACACATTAAGTCAAAGAAAATAGAAAGCCAAGTAGGTCGTGATAGATACAGATGTCTGATTCCGAAGAGTGAAATGTAGAAATAGATAGCAAGTCCTGAATGTACAGCCTGATAGCAGTAGTACTGAACACTAGGAAGATGATTTTAGGATCCGAAAAGAATTCTAACACCTAGCAAAGTGAATAGATCGAGAGAAAGTGATAAGGTCAAACAAATGCTCCTAAGAAATAGATAGCTGTAACAATCAGCAATAGAGTATTTCTGCCCCCTTGGGATCGAAATCAAAATGAGGTAAGGGGACATAGAAACAAGCTAGATATGAGAAAATCGAGAATATAGCAATGTCCAAGATGACAGATAGATGATTAGAGCCCAAGAATGACTATATAAAAAAATTGATAAAATGCCCCAGTTTGACTAGAGTTGACCTTGAAGGATTATAGCATAAAAATAAGGTCGAAATGAGTAGAAAGGTGATTTTAGACATGAAATAGTGAATTTAAGTAGATATGAAGTATGGAAATGATGAAGACATGAAGAAATGAAGATGCCCCAGTGATGATTTAGAGATTAGACCTCAAAAGGTCAGCTAATTGCTTAGAAGAAAGTAGAATTTTAAAAGACAATTTTGACCATCAAGATGAACTCGAATTTGGATTTCAATCCCGAAAATGAATCTAGGACGTCAAAATTATTTAAGAGGTCAAAACTTTATATAATGTGATGACAAGATAGAAAAGAGATGATGTGAAAGATTAAGAAGGTGAAAAGACATGAACAAGAAGAAAGTAAAGAAATATATGAAAGGAGTTAGCTGATATGTCCACAAAAAGATGAAGAGAGAGCTCTCCCCATATGAAAGAATGCAAGACTAAGCTAGAAAATGAACGTAAAATGCAAGCTAATATGCAAAATTGTTTACCAGCAAGAAGTGCATAACATTTAGACTCTTAATTTCATCATTGAGCATTTATTAGGGACATCATGAGATCATACAACCATCACTAGTATAACTATGAGGATATGAATATGATAGATATTAGATAGGTATGTGGAAATCCAATCTAAGCATCAGAGACATGTAAGTCAAGATAACTACGCGATTAGATTCCCTAAGTTTAATTTAGCAAGATTACACCTGTATCAAGGCATAAGTGCCAGGATAAACCCCAAGTGCGGTCTTGCAAAATAGTCAAGGATGATACATTTGTAAGTCAAAATGTTGAATAGGTCAAGCATAAATGCTTACAACACTATAGACAAACAAAGTATACCCACAAGCAGAAATAAAAAAAACATGCCCCATGCCCCCAGTCTTCTAGTCAATGACATCCTTGAAAGACTATTAGGGATGGAACATATAGTAAATAAATCAACATAGACAACACACAAAGTAGATAAAGATTAGCATAGCTTAGTCGTTTAAGTGTTAAAGTGCGTGTGTGTAAGTCACTTGGCCATTTCTTCAAGACTTGATTCTGATAGTGAGAAATATTGCGACATCGGAGACCGTAGGTAACTATCTGAAAAGTGTTGAAAAACACTTGATGTCAAGGTGGGGGAAGTGTTGAGAAACACTATTTTTTGAGTTGTCAAAGAAACCCAAATGCATAAGAATATCTCAAAAAGGCTAAGTAGCTATGCCCCCAAGACGAGGACAAGAAACAATTCCAAGCTAGGAAATGTGTAGAAAAGTGGATGATTGAGTTTGATAGACATATGTGCAAGGGTTTCAAGTAGTGCGTGTTTCCAAGTTTTCACCACTTGACAGGTTTTTTTTTTTTTTTCATGACATTTTCTAATTTTTAGGATTTTTTTTCAGGATCATATGTGATTTTTTGGATTTATTAGAAGGTTTTAGAGATTACTAGTTCTCAAACAAGATCACATTATTTTCTCCCAATGTCTAGCAAGGTGTAGGACATGATGGAGCAGAAAGTTGGTGGATAGACAAAGATGGATAAGAAAGGAGTATGAAGCAAGTGAAAGTGATCCTTAAGGCACACTCCTAGAGAGTACCCAAGCTAGGGAAAGATAGCCATATAAAGTAGGTTTTCGATAAGCAATGGAATAAATGAGCAACATAGCATGTAGGATAAGCAGTGAAGCCAACAAGTGCGATAGCATATAAGATAAGTGATGGAAGCCAATGAGTAAGATAGCATGTAGGATAAGCAATGAAGCCAACGAGTGAGATAACATGAAATGTGTAGTCCAAAAGAGTAGCCATGTCAAGAGACCTATGAGAACCATGTTTCATTTATTATGATCAAGACCAAGGGGTCAACTAGATAGGATAGCGATGGGATAGAGCAATAAAAATAAAGCTCAAGATGGAGGCTATGAGGGAATGAGAAAGCACAAATAGAGAATCTCATGGATAAGATAGCCAATATGCAAAGATAGCTCAACATTTTCAAGATCAAAGAGAGAAGAGGGGATAGATGGATGGTGAAAGAATTACGCATGATGCTTGTTTGCCAAGTTTTCATTATGGTACTTATCCAAGGTGCCACAAGAAGTAGTTTTCACCATAGGATAAATTTATTTCTCTTTACTTTTGCTACCAAGGTGCCACAAGAAGTAGTTTTCACCAAGGCACATTTTCATTTTTTCTTTTTTTTTTTCTTTTTCTTTTTTGAATTTTTAGAAAGAGCTCAAGCTTTGTCAATTTAGATAGTGCTCTTATAGGAAAGATAAGCCATGATAAGACAAGACCATAGAAAGGTATGCTCAAAGATGTTGATAGGGTGATGAAAGAGAAATGGTAGTAGGAAGAGTATATGGAGGATAAGAGTTCATGTATAGAAAGTTAGTGTAAGCTTTAGAGGATTTCATGAGGGTAGTTGAAATATTGTACAAGACCAACATTGACACACACTTTGAAGGGTATTGGAATGATGGAGGAATCATGGATGAAATAGCTTGAGATTTAGATCTATGAGAAGGCAGAAAAGATTTGGAAAAAAGTGGAGTGGAAGGCTTTGGAATATTTTTAGGAAGATTTTTGGAAGAAGATGGAATGGAAGCCTTTGGAAGCTTGAATGTCAACTTTGAAGTATTTTCAATATTCAAGTCTTTTAAAAGAGACTTGGGAATCCACATAGCTTTAGATTTTCCTCGTTCTTTGGGTGCTTGAGAGTGCATTTCTTCAATGATGGATTTAGGAACCCACATTTTCTTTGATTTAGCTCTCTTAATAGTGGACCTTTGTAGTCTCTTTTGTGCATTTTCCTTCTTAGCATTCACATGTCGATTAGATGGGACATAGTGATATTTCTTTTTCAATGGATTCTTATGTTTATTCTCACTTCCAAAGGACTTGGGATTTGTGGATGAATAAGGATGATATGACTGGTTTAGATGTATAGATGGGTGAAAAGTCATCAAGGATGAGTGTCTTTGTTGATCTTGAGGTAATATAGGAGAGCTAGGGAATCAGCTATGAGTGAATGTAGGAGATGGAGGAACATAAGGCCCCAATATGGATGGAAGGTTTGAATGCTTTAGCTTAGATGGATAAGGACCAAGGATAGATTTAGAAGATGCAAAGGGATAGTGGGAAGGGATATCAACATCTTTAAAATGAGCAACATGGTCAAAGCCATCAATAGACTCATAAGTACCTTTGATAGGAACAACATTTTTAATAGAAGCACTTGAAGCTTGAGCACAATTTTGAAGTGGATATCGAGAAGTAGAACATGAGGGGATGCTTTGATCTTGACAAGTATCTTTGGATAGCATATGAAGAGAACTTTTGTCATAATTTTCAGTAAGCTCAAGGGAGATAATGGAAGTGGTATCTTCATAATACTTAGGAGGTGGACAAGATATAGGATATGGAGGGGAAAAATCTTGAAAGAGATGAAAGGGTGCTTGATCTTGATCTTTCTTGACATTTATAGCTTTTTTTTTTTGAGGGTCCTCTTGACATGGAGCCACTTCTAAGAACAAGGGAGAATGAAGAGTGAATGGAGTAGTGCATGAAGTTTGAGGATGTTTAGGATTGGTAGCATGGAAAAGGTTTGCATCCAAATGAAGGTTAGCTTGAGTTTCTTTTAGAGATAGCCCTTGAGGATACACGTAGTGAATGTGGAAAGCATTAGGTTCCTTTTTTGATAGAGGCATGTTGGAAAGCTTTGAAGTGTTGGGAGATGCATGAGTGTTGGAAGAAGTGGAGGTATCAAGGAAACCATCACTAGACATAGGTTCATTAATATGATCTTTCTCAAGAAAAGTATCCTCAACACATGAGTCACTAGAGGTTCCAAGATCAACAATCTCATCATCAATGAGATCTTAGATTTTATGTTTAAGCTCTATACAAACAGAAGTAGCATGTTCATTATGTTGATAATAAGCACAATAGATATCCAAGAATGGGTTTCCATATGAGCTAGACTTAGGTAACATGATGATCTTATTGCCAAGAAGTTTTTGCAAAGTGTCATCATAAGAATCTTCCAAGGGAGCAAAAGTTCTATTAGAAGTATGTCTAGAGTCTTTTTGTTGTTTCTCAAGTGAATAGTATGCATCCATGTCTTCATCATTAGCTTGGTCAAAGATAGGTCCATCATGAAATTTTAGCATAGGCTCAAAGGAGGTATCACTTGCTTGTTCTCTAAAGAGGTCTTTAGATCTAGAAGATGAAGACATTTGATGTCTTGAAGTAGAGCATGTAGACCTAAAAGAAGAGGATGAACTCAAAGAAGGTGATTTACATGCATGTAAAGACCTTAAGGAAGATTCATGTAATGATGCAATCTTCTCCTCTAACCTTTTCTCAAGTTTAGACTTCATTTCTGTCATGTGCTTAGAGAGATGAAGGTAAGAAAGATCATTTGTCTCTTCTAGTTCTTTGTATTGCACATATAGATCTTGAAATTCTTTAGTGACATGGAGGATATCATGATCATCTAGATTTGGTTGAGGTTTGGTAGCACAAGATTTGAATTCCATAGTGGTAGATGCAAATCCAAGCATAAAAGAGCCTAGAAGATAACTTGATGTTGAAACTATAGGAGGTAGAGTGTTTACTTGCCAAGATAGTAGAGAGAGATTAAAGCGACTTGTCAAACAATATGTCCAAGAAACTTACGACATGAATGACTCAAGTCAATAGCTAGGCAAGATGCCCAAATAGCCAAATAAATAGAGCAAGTAGGGTGACAAGTGAACAACTTTCCAACCCAAGAGTGTAGTCAAGAAATCAAGGAAACCATTTCAACAAAAGGATAACTAGCAAGCACACATAGACCATGAAGACAAAAAAGACCAAGAGCACTAAGACCAAAGAGTCAATTTAAGCATGTTCAAGAACTAGAGACATAGAAAATCAAAATCAAATGATGAGACTCCCCTTAGCAAGTAACACAAGAAAATGTTTGCATTTGATGTTTTGACTTGGTTGACAAAGTTTGACAATAGTTGATAGCATAGCAAGTTTGATGTTCAAAAGCAATTTCTTTCCAAGCAAGATAGTGACACATGGAGTATTCTTCAAACAATCAAGCAAGGGAAAAAGCAACCTTGCATGATACAAGCATATGTGATGTCTCAAAAGAATTCCCTAGAATTATCGTCATGTGTATGTTCAAAAGATTTTCACAGGTATAGCACATTCGAGAACACATAAAGCAATATCTACCTAAAGGGCATGGTTCATTACTCAACAACTTGAACCACACTTGATGCTCCTTCACCTCACACCAAGTGGTTTCCCACAGGAGATATTGGCTTTGTCATGGAAATGCCATAAGCATAACCAAGGGAACACATATGGTGAGTTTAAATCTTGGGGTGATCCGGGTAGTCCACTAGGATCAATCCTTGCACCAAGAAGTTGAGTGGCTAAAAAAAGGTAGTTACTAACTTAGAGTTTTTAGATCGGGCTTCCGTTCATAGTGTTCCTCTTGCTCCCAATTACGGGACACCTCACCTTGCGATGAGTAACCGATCTCGCGATCACAAGAGTACCTTAAGCATTCTTGCCTAGTGATCTCCCTATGGTCGAAATCTCATAAGCAATCACACTAGGCGAAGACAAACACTACATCTACCAAAGTTTTGTGTCCTTGGTAGCCTTGAGTTTATAGTTGGTTGGAAGAGCTAGGTAATCGGCTTGTCCCCACTTGGGTCGTTCCTCTCAGGTTGTCCGAGAGCAGGCCCTCTAAAGGATTCTAACTACACAAAGTGGATCAAATTTTGGAAGTCAAGATTTCTGGTTCACCACAAGGGTGAAGAGCATACTCTCATATTCCAATCATTTTCTCCCAAACACACCAAGAAGATTTAGTTACCCCTTGCTTTTGAAACCAAATGGCAAGTCAAGATTTCTGATTCACCACAAGGGTGAAGAGCATACTCTCCTATTACCAAAAGACTCCAATCACAAGTTTTATGTGCCTATGAAAAATGAAAAATTAGTCAATGCCACACATGAAAACAAAAAAGCAAGAAATTTTGGGTTTTTATGCTTTGGGCAGCCCTGCAAACAATGTTAGTAGCCCTTGTGCATTTGAAGCTTTGACATGCGTTCTTTTTATGCAATGTTTCAATTTTTTTTTCATAAGGATGGCAACCTGTAATCACAACTTGTTAGAACCACAAGTTAGTATGAAATAACATAAAAATCTGCAATAAAAAGTGGTGAGTTGCCTCAAAAATCCAATTTATCTTCCAACCAAGTGCATGCAAAGAAAGTGCAAGTTAATCACAAATGCTCTCATTTTTACTCTTTGATTTTGACCTAGTCAACAAGATTGGACTTGTTTGCTATGATTTTGTATCCAAAAATAAAAATGAAAAGAAGAGGCCCATGTTAAAAATTAGAGAGCTTTCCAAAAATGCAAGAAATTTTAAAAAATCTCTTCATTTGCCCTCTAAAGATCAATTTTGTCAAAATAAAGCAAATTTATCAAATCGAATTTTTGATCCTTAATACGACCTCAAAATTCAAAACACAAAGAAAGAACCCCCATTAGAATTGAAAACCCTTTTTGAAAATGTAAGTTTTTAAAAAAAATTCGCTGATTTGCGATAAAAAATGACTTTTTATAAAAAAGAAAAGAAAAACTCATAACTCCCGAAAATCATGTCAAAATTCTCTAAAAATTGGACTGAGATATTTTGAGCATATACCCAACCTACAAAATTTTTTTTAGAACCAAAATCCAAGCGGTTTAAAAGATATGATCAAATCGTTAAACCAACTAGATTTTTGGCCTTCAAACCAATCTACTTATGGGTTGGCCTTAAAACCAAAGTGATAATTCTACAAAAGCACTTGATTAGATCTAATATGCTGCTGTAAAAAACCAGAGATGAAAAATAAAAGCAAATGGAGCTAGAAACTTGATTCAAGCCCCACGGTGGGCACCAAAAATGTACACTCGAAAGTGTCTCACTCTAAACCCTTCTATCCAAATGATTCCATGAGTTGGAAATGCTTGGATGCCGGCTTAGACCTCCCTATCCACGGAGTGCAAGAGAGTATATTTCAAGAATAAGAAAGCTCTCAGATGAGCCTTAGAGATACTCTTCTTGCTAGTAAACCATGCAATAGGAGGTTCCAAAGACAAGATGCAAGAATACAAATGTCCCAAGGAGTTCCTCAAGAATGCAATGCAAATGAAGATTAAGCTAGAATGAGATACAAAGTGGAGATATGCTAAAACATGTATGAGATTGTTACAAAACCAAATATTTAAACTATGTGAGATTATTGCAAGAAATCAAAGTTAAACTAAAATGCAACTATGCTAAGAATGCCATATGATCTTATGCTAATATGATGGAATGAGAGAATGAGACAAGAAATGAGAAGTTCTCCACAAAGCTCCCAAGAAATCTGTTAGAAATCCTGCAGCATGACAATATTCAAATGAGGATGGATCCAGGGGGAAAGCTCTCTCCCTTTTAAAGATGTATGGATGGTAGAGATCAAGATGAAGATGGTGGATGATCAACGGTGGAATTCAAAAAGAGGAGTGATCCATGTGCACACACAAGTCAACCAATAGAATATAAGTTGACTTGTCATATAAGACAAAAGTCACAAAGCCTTTTCTTTTAATTGCAAAATAGAAAAAGGACTTTATGTGTGCACTTTAAGTGGGTTAGAAGAATGGGGTGTTTTATTTAATTAGAAGGGGACATGTTCTTTTAATCAAATAATGAACTTAGGATAGCATAGTAAAACTATAGGTTATAATCAAATAAATTGATTATTAGCAATTTGGCTTAGGTAAGTGATTAAATTAATTTAGCCAAAATGTTGAAAAGGGAGCTAATAGTCTAGATGACCATTTTTAGGTGATTACAGTTGTAACTTGGTAGCCTCTAACTATGATTCGGGTCCTTCAAACTATGACTCGGGTTGTATTGGTTGCAACTAAGGTACTTCTAGAGATTTTGGGGGCTCAAGAGGTAAGGTCTATTGGCTTCCAATGGGATTAGGCAACATATCATGTTAAGAGTAAATAAACTATATGCAATCTTTAGGTTCTTTGCTGCTCTCTTTTCACTCTTTTCTACAAACTCATCAATCTTAACGTGTTCACTTTCTATGATCTTATGAGTAGTTAGATTCAAACATTTGTATGCTTTACTTTTTTAGGAGTTGTGATGTGGAGCCTAATTAGACTTAGAGGTTTATTTGGCATGATTTGCCTCTAGATTATTTCTATAAGGGTTTGAGGGTAGCGCCCCCAAGATGAGGTCAAGGGGTAGCACCCCAAATTTTGCAAGCAGCAAACACTAGTAAATTTAGACTTAAATTTCAACGAGAAAAGGTCAAAATTCCAACCTAAATTGGTCGAATAGATGGCTAAATCTATTGTCAATTTTTTTAGTCAGTTTTTCATCACAGTAACTATGCATCAAAATTTCAACTCAAAAAAGGTCAACTTACTGATGCAAGTTTTGTCGATTTCCTTAGTCCAACCTAAACTCTTATTTCCTCATCTGCGTCCATCACTGGTCAAAATTTTGACGTACACCCCTTGACTTTTTCGATGGTAAAGCCAAATGTTCGATGACAAAAAATACTAACCATCATCAAAATTGTGACCAAGATCCTTTTTAACTTGCATCGAAATTGCGACCAAGATCCTTAATTTTCTACAGTGGTACCATATATGCGATAGCAAAGGGAAGACATGTTGGTCAAAATTGAGACCAACACTAGGTAGAAATTTAGATGAGTTGTGTCAATTATTGGAAAAGCTTTGCTCTCATACGAGCCTTCTAAACTGCACAAAATTGGATTCTAAAGCATAATTCCTCAGTGTGAGACTTAGGGTATCATGCACATTTCTACCTCCACACCATTGTTTCATTCATATCACATGATTTATTTCATACAAAACAATGGGAAGGAGGAAGAAATGTGCATGATATCCCGAGTCTCCATCGAGCAATTTTGCTTTAGAATCAAATTTTGTGCAATTTAAAAGGCTCTTGTGAGAGAAAAGCCTTTGCAATAATTGGCACAACCCATCTAAATTTTGGTTCTTGAGACACTGTTGCTTGTGAAGACTGTACGGAAAAATAAAATTAGGAAAGAATTATTTATCGGGAATGAAAGCCAATGACACTAACTAATCTCTTTTTTTCAAATAGATAAACGTGACAAAAAAACTTATAGTCCCAATCACATCATCATAAGGGCACATATATAACTATAACCCATTATTTGGATACTTGTTGATCAATTCCTTGGCAAGAGCATCCAAGACATAATATTAAACTAAAATCAATCACTGAGCCTATTTCTAGCAATTGAATTGTACTATAGAAAAAAAATTGTCTTAAAATTGACACCTCACCAGTTGTAGTTCATTTGCATCTGTAATGGCTTCACAAAAGTTGATAGCTTACCATTTGTCAAGAACACAAAAGGCACTCGTAGTTTAGCTACATCAATAAAAGTAAAGTTATTTGAATGTTCAAAAAATGTGAAACTTCCACTTAATAGCAAGAAAAGCCATAATTCCTCATTGTACATCATCTTTGATGGAATGTTCATAAGTGAATGATTTTCTCTAAAAGCTCAAACTTATGCACAAAGAAGCACCATGCTCTTGAAGATATATATACAGGTTACAAGATTGATATACCGAAAGGAGAATGGCGAGGGCAAGAGACTATCATCAATATCGATTGTGGAGTTGTAGATAGGTAAGTGATAAACATAAAAAGGTAGTACAAGGCACCATTTGCCATGTTCTAAAATGATGAACTACCTTGGAGTTGGTTCTAAACCTTGATTGCTTAATGTTGGATTTGATCCATCGGTACCATTATTTGGAGGAGGTCCCACACCCCACTTTCTTGCTGATTTTGAAGGCTCAATGACATTAACTCCTCCATCAATGATTCCAAGAGTGAACTGATTTGAGTCAAATGGATGTGATGCAATTACTAGAGGATAGAACTGCATGAATATTCAAAGGATTCATTTTGAGTTAAATCATAAAATACAAGAAGGCTGTCACATGAATATACCACACTTGAAATGGGAGCAGATATAGAATCATGAGGTGTCCACTGCAGTACAAAAAAATGTGATTTCAGTTTACACTCATATAGAGAAGGTAGCTTATATCATTATCACTTAAATTTGAATTCTAAATTGCTGACAAAGACTTACATAATGCAAATGGTCAAACTTAGAAGCATCTTAAATAACAAGCTAGCTCTCGTGAACAACCAACAAGTGAACTTGATCATTATGGAACTGTACTCTTGTATCCCCAATAGGTGGTGATGGTCTTCCTGTCTGCACTTTTCACTTCTCCCATGTATCAATGCTCCATAAATAGAGATGCCAGAACATTGGCCAAACATTTAGTAATTTGAATCTATAAACATGTGAATGTAGAAAATGAGATGGCAATGGATATACAAAATGAAGACAAACTTGGGAATTGGCCCCAGAAGGTACCAATACATTCAAAGTGTGTGAAAATGCCAAGCGTGTAATTTTCTTTTTGTGGCCTTTAAGCTTCATTTTTACCTAGTTATTTTAAACAAGTTTTGAAAAGACACAAGTTAGAATGTCATCATATTGAAGGACCCCAAATATTCTTCCTATAAAATAAACACCAAAATAAAATGAATAGAACAAGGACAGTTCACTTTGACCATGTATAACATTTTTGCATCGACTTTGCAATTCATATTTTATAATCTATAATCTAGACAGTGAATTAGTGAAAAAGAGAACTGCCATGATGTATTATTTAGTATAGTGAGCTTGAAAAGAAACAAAAAGTCATGCCACATCATAAATATAATTTCGGAGATACCTGTAATCAAGTCTACAAGCTTTCCAATTTAACATACAAATTAAGACTTTTTCATATGAGTGTGGTTAGGTTTATAATGGATTGGACAATATAATGAGCTAGAAAAGAGAAAAGTTATGATGATAGTTAAAGCTATGATTTCTAATTCTAAGTTTAAAAAAATACACAATCAACTCAAAAAATGAAAATTCAAAGCAAATAAAGATTCTGTTTATAAGTAGTTTACTTAGTACACACTATTTTTCTCAGATAATGAATTTCAAAGATTTTGATATGACTTCATAAATCTCTTTTGCATCAATATTTATGAGTTATTAACAAGACATTATGGCAATGGCACATATCCATTACCTATCATGATCAAGATAGGAAGTTAGAGAACATAGAAGTTGTGATGGTAGATCATAGAACATGATCTAAAATATTGATAGGAAAAAATGATAAAAATAACTAAATCTGAAAACAAATTAGGCAGTCTTACTTTCTTGGTCTATAATAAAGATTTTCAAAGAGTTCAAACACCCATCAATATAATGACTTAAAATAATAATAATAATCCTAACGATGGATTGTAAGAACATGGATCATACTCTATAGTGCATTATTGAAACAATGATGTAGAAAAGACAAGGTGATAATGGATCATAGAAAACGTTGACACGCAAGGAAGGAGTGTGATATCGTGTATATCTCCTGAAGAAGTGACCATGACTATCTCCCCTCATCCAAAAGTCATGCCAAATAAAATAAGCATACATATATGTACATAAGCATAATCTTTTAGTTGGGTTGGCTTAACACCAAATCATACTTATTCATAAGCAATGTGTTCAAGTGTGATATTGAATTAGAACTCTAAGCAACATATAAAGCATGATCCAAAGTATTGAAAACATGATATTGAATAAATATGAATCAAGGTACACTTTTAATGATGCATTTAAACAACATACTACGATCAATGTACGATGCAAAATAAGTTCTAAGCAGCATAAGAAATCCCAACTAGTACATTAAGGATAGAGATACTTCTAACTATTAATAATTCAATTGATGCATTAATTAAATCAAGACCCTATAGAACCTTTTAGGAACTTGGCAAGCAGATAGATGTCATATAGAATGAAATTCTTAAAGCTAAACATATAATTAAATACACCCTTACAATTTCTTCATTCATCCAGTCTCATGTATTATTTGTTAAGATAAATCTTATATTCCAAAATGTCCCAAATCACTTATACTAATATTGGGGTATTACAGTTCATTCTACATTTCCTCACATTCTAGTTGATATTGGCATCTCCAATCCTCTCCTTTGGGAGCAAGTTCTCATGGTAGGGGATAGGTCATTGGCTCAACTGCTAGATTATGAGGACCTCCACTTTTGGAGTCATGTATGCTTCTCCATAGGATATTTGGTTATAGATTATCTTTTTGCATGTCAAAGAGGCGTTGTCACTATTTGGAGGGACAAAAATGATAATTATTTGACTATTTGTGCATCCAACTCTTCCTCTAATGACTCTCCATAGGGTAATGATGACTCCTCCCAATGTTATGGTTTTATTGAACTAGCCTTTTGTGGCTTAATGGGTTTAACCCCACCTCTTGTTGTTGATGTGGTCCACTCTAGCCATGTGCAACCTTCTCTAAATGTTGTTTCTCCTAATTCACATCAAGGCTTGATTGTTGAGATAAAACATTGTCAATATCTAGAAATTATTGTTGTTGATTCTCTCTCGAAATGGGCTCTTCCACATTCCTCTTATAGTTGGGACCCTACTAAACTTAAGGCTTGAAATTGTCCAAAGGTGGAAAAAATCAGTATGTAGACTCTCATCACCTCCCCAAATGGTGGGTGAGTTGTCTGCCTATTATTGATGTGGACTAGAAGTTGTGTACTAGTTTGTTTCTAATGATCTTTCTCAACTTTGTTGTACATGTTGGAATATTTAGGAAATGAAAGATGTTGAGGCAGGGGGTAAATTTGTATCCAATCAGAATGTGGAGAGCCAATCATATAGGTGGGGTTGTTCATGCATTCCCCAGCAACAACCCACTTAGCACAATCATCATTTTCATCAATGCATTCATCAGAAGTGCCCATTTTAATGAAGTCATATGCCTTCACATGTATCCATTTTGTAGCAGACCACTCCTCTCCTTTTATAACAGGATAGCTTCCATGCAGACTATTTTCATCAACTATCCCATTTGGCAGAAGACTGAAGAACATAATAGCATCACTTTTTCTTGGCTTCATTGTATTAAAAAAACAACATGAATTTTAATTTTTCACTTGTACTACAATCATCTCGCAAATCATTTTAGTTTTGACTATGAATTAGAAAATAAATTATATTGATAAAAATAAAGAATATAAGCTTCACTTCATCTTTCACCCTTAAGATTATTAAATGTAAACATGAATGCTTGGTCAGTGTTAATTTGGAGAACAAAAAAAAATCCAAAGTATTTATACCTGAATATCCACCTTTGGTACATTCTGACCAAGAACTATCTTTTAATTGGTCATCACTTTCCTGACTACCCAGCAAAGATAATTGAATAATATTTGTAAGAGCTCACTTACATTTTATGATATGGATTAACCACATAAAGTGGGTGTTTGATGCAAAGAAATTAACCTCTGAATAGGGAAAAATAGTCTCACCCCCCTTGATCACATCTGATAAATACATGAGCACTGTGGCAGTTCTATGACCACTCACCTCTTTGTTAAATTTATCATGGAAAAAATCAACATGAGGTTCATATTTCTGGCCATTTTCATAATGTAAAATCTGTATTGCCTCACCATTCTCTAAAAACACCCATAAAAGAAATATTAATGAAAGAAACTTACAAACAAGATCTTTTATAGTATTGGAAAAATTAGGGCTTACATTTTAATGATGTGATTTCATGATTGAAATCTTGGTTAAATAAAGTGGGAAGGGCCTGGCCTAAACCAATAAAGTTACATTAAATGAAACTAGTTAATGAATTTCTTTTTTCATAAGAAGTTATACAAGAATTTACAATGTTATAAAAATGGAATAACATTTTGTAATCATCATCAAAATGATACAAGTTCTTTAAAAGAATCTTTACGAATACATCATGAATTAGATTTAGGTTACTACCATTTTTCAACATGTTATTACCTTTTGGAAGAAAGGTCTAGGTTGTTATTCTATCCTCAATCCTTGCAACAATGTCATCCTAATAAAAATGTACAAGCAATGCCAATAAACAACCTTTGTAGAGGAGTAAACATAAGCTAGGAAAGATCTACTTATTACATGATCTTAATCAATATAATCTATAATATGGATGTTTGGTAAAGCCCAAGTGCCTGCTTAAAATTTCATCCAACTAATTTATAATTAATAATCTCATATTTTTCTACATTTTAAAATTAGGCTTTGATTGATGGATGAGCCCAACATACCTGAGATTTATTTAAGAACATTCCTGAGCTTGTTCGAATCTCACTCATAATACTCTTCCCTGATTCATTATTTACCACCATTGATTTCTCTAACTTGTCTCTTGCCTAAAGTTAACATTCCTGATTGTAAGGAAATATTTAATAGTGCAAAAGTCAGCCCTTAGTCCCCTTACTAGACTGGTTAACTAATGAAAAGTATAAAATTAACCAAAACAAACCAATGTCACAATAAACAAAAACAAACACAAAAACAATTAACCAACTCACATATTCTGATTCATACTAAACAAGAGGCTGCTACAAAGTCTTTGGAATTTGGTTTGGTCTCCAATAAGCTAGGGATTGATTCTTTGTTAATGTAGTAGTGCTTAATACTAGATTTTGTTAGTATATTTATTTAATTTAATCACACTTACAATTTTAATTCTAATTGGTCCTCCATACATGTATGACACAGTTCATTCAAGTAGTCACCATTTAGGAGTTTTTTAAAGTAGATTTTTTCATTTCATTTTGATAGCTCATCTTAGGTTCATGGGAGTGGACTCACGACCAATCATTGAGTATTGGATTTGACTTTTGATTGGATCCAATTACTCTTGTCATATGCACTCTCCTTTAATTCTTTAATCCCTGGATGTTGTTTAGGCTGATTTCATTATTGTGCTTCTTATTATCTCTTTACATCTTGCAAGTTTTTAGAGATCTTTATGATCATGGTTCAGGTCTAACTTTGTTTCCATACTTTGTAAAAGATGGGATCTTTACTTTAGTTTCTTATGTTTCTTTTGTTTCAATAATAGATATGAAATATAATCAAAATAAATAAACTTCATACAATTAAATTCACTAAAAAATTAATCAGAGTGGGTTTAACCATGGACAAAATTCTGTAGTTAAGTGAGTTCTAAGTTGAAGTAGTACTGGGATGAGTGCCCTCGGCCAAATTCCTAGTGCTTAACTAGATAGATTAGTGCCAATCGCTACTTGTGAAACATAGATCAATGAATTTGACTCCAAAACTACACAACTAAATCATAATAGCAATATCACAAAAAAAATAGCCTCTACCTCTCAATTTCAAACCCCTATAGAAATAAGATGATCTTATGAATTTATACTATCTTTCTCTACAAGGGTTTTAACAAAATGGCCATAAATTAATTTATAAAAACAATTGAGCTAAAATAAACCCTTATTCAAAACTCTAAATTTTTCTTTTAAACACATTGATACAATAATGGCATTCCCTTTATAGTCTTAGATGATTTAACAAGAGAAATGGCTACTTTCTTTTGCATGAGCATTAGGTAAATGAAATTAAATCCCATTAAATTGAGTTAGTGGACATAGAGTGTTATAATGACAAGAAAGTGTAATTACCAGTATGTATAATGACAATCCAACAATAAGGCAACTGATACTCATTCCTCTTGCAACAATCTGAAGAAAGTTTTTATTATTATTGTTCAAATTAATACATAGTAAATGTCCTTATAATAGTCTATATTCAAGACCTAACTCATACCATTAGAAGTGGTCTCCTACTAGATTTGTCCATCAACAATGCACCTACTACTGTCTTTGGCACCTGCCAAGCACCACTTTCTAATTAATAAGTAAGACAAACATGTTTGATCATTGAGAGGAACTAAAGAAGATATTCTTATCTGGAATTGACCATTGTTGGCACCTGAACTATAGTAATTGCAACTAATGATGTCTGACCTGAAGAATAGCCTACAATGAATTCCAAATTAATTATATTACATTAAAGTCCAAAAGTCTTTTGACCTCTTATGAATTCCTTCTGCTAGTAGTTTCGACTTGATATTACTTTTTATGATCTTGTTGTTTCTTTATTGTACGGGTTTGAACCCTATCCCACTTTATCTAATAAGAACAATTATATTACATCTAAAATAGAAATGAACACATGTATATGAGTATAAATGAAAGAGAAACATCTAATATCCTAACGTAGCTTCTCACCAATAGCCTCAAAGATTGCACTGGCATAAAATATAACACCATTGATTCCACCAATTTGTTGGCATACCACTAGGCCAATACCAACCTAATATAGAAAATACAATTGTTAAGTTGTAAAGGATGACTAGATAAATAATTAAGATTCAACAAACAAAATTTCATCAAGTACAATACATATTATGAAGTTGTAAATGATGAATGCATTATTGGAAGGAACTGTGGATGAGTAGATAAATTATGGAGAACCAACAAATTGTTGAGTATATTGCTTACAATGACATCAAGAGCATAGTTTCTGTGAAACAAATCAAGTATTTTGGTCTTGGGCAGATTTTTCAACTCCTATATATATATATATATATATATATATATATATATATATATATATATATATATATATATATATATATATATATATATATATATATTCATGTATAATATATTCAATAGATTGATAACCTATTATCAACAGCAATCAACTTTTTTTTTAACGTCTTCATTGGAACTGATTCGTTCCAAAGTTTTACTCAAATTTCAGCTTAAATTGAAATTGGAAGCTGACCTAGTTGATACCGGTGAATGAAAAATATATATATTTCTAGAATAGACAAAGATACGCACCAGGATTTCAGTTGCTTCATATGACACATCACATTGGCTTCCCCTAAGAGCTTGTAATGCTTCTTTAAAATCTTTATCACAACTAGCATTTGCCTGGAATGCAATGACAACAAATGTATTAGAAAGAGCATCACATTTTGAACATGTAGGATTTTTTAAATTAGATATTGTATAGTTCTTAGATGGTCATTTTAAAACATCTCACATTAATATGAAAATTGATCGTGGAAAATAAGACAATTTTGACTATTTAATACTTTTAGTTTAGGAAACAAGTCATAAATTATGTTGTTATAGTAAAAGAATAATTTGACTTAAGAAATAAACTACACAATATTAAAACATGACATCGTGCTTAAAAAACTAAAAATTTACCTATAAAAAAGAACTTCATTTGGACTTGCTAATTGGTTGTCACTATTAACTATAAGCTTATCTTTAAAGTTTGAGCTTCACTTCATTTCGAGAGTAGTTTAATATTCTCTACCAAACAAGGCCAACCATGTGAAGGTGGAAGCTCATTTGGCCCCTCCCCCCCTCCCCCCCCCCTAACATCACTCTGAATTCCCCATTAACATTTAATAACATTCATTCATTCGTTCATTTTTGAAATATAACATTCAATCATTGTAATCACATGATAACATTCATTAACACATAAAATTCATTAACACACAACATTCATGAATAATTCATTAAGACACAACATTCAAGAGTAAGTCATTCATGAATAATTCATTAACACAATATTCATTAACACCCAAAATTCATGAATAAGTCATTAACATATAAATTCATTAACACACAACAGTCATTTCTTTTTGGCTTTCTTGCTATTTTTTTTTTCATGAAAGAGGAATATGAATGTCCTCGTCATCCCCCTCCTCTACTGGTTCTAACACATGTCTCCTCCTCATTCGTTGAGGAATATCATGAGGCTGCTGCACTAAAGGAGGGTCCACTGCAATAACAAGTGCTTCATGAGTTAAATTCACACCATTTTAAATAAGTGAATTACGAGTTTTTATTTAAGTAAAAGAACTATAAATCAAAAAATTAATTTAAAAGAACAAAACATAGATTTTCTTTACTTGAATGTGCGACATGAGCTACCTGCTGATTAGTCTAAACATCCTTTGGCACTAGTTCATTAGCACGACATGATTGATCTATATCCTCTAAAATATACACAAAAAGGTTACACCAAGTTCAATTAAAGATGTTAATTGTATTAATAATTACATAATTAGTTTTAAATAGCAAATGAGCACCTACATGGATAGTATGAGGCACATTAGGGGCTTCATGATGCGGTGTATGATATGTGTCATGATTAACAGGCTGCATTGCAATATCATGCACATTATTATCAAATAGATTGTTGCTCAAGTATTCAATTTATAATATATTTTTTGGCATATTTACCTCTGCACATGATGCAGGAGACTATTCGGTTGGGGCAATGGAAGCTTGTCGTAGGCATTCAGCCATGACTGCATAGCCTTGCTTGAAGGCAATTCTTTTGTGTTCTTCCGTGGCCTCCATATTAAAATCAGCACCCTGCATTTTATTTACATTTTTTATTAATTAACAAAATTATTTGCATTTTATAAATATTTTTTCTTTGCAATTCATTTATTGCTACTTACAACTCATGCTTTGATTTTAGAATATCCCCCAGAGCCAAGTTTGTGCTGCCCAACCTTTTCCAACCTGGCCTTTGTTGCCTTTGATGTGTCTTGCAACCTATGAAAAGTTTGAAATATGCTAGATGATATGGATATAAAGATCAATACTAATTAGTGGATTATTACTTTAATGTACTAGTACTTAATACTATTGCATACTTTCTCACACTTGTTGGTGTAGTTTCTCTTCGATCATCTGCCCCTTTCTCCTTTACATCCAAAATGAGCTCATTCCATTCCCTTACTGTAATAAAGGAAGGATGCTTGTACTTTAGGTTTAGGATGAGACTCTTTCTATATGAGTCCCTCACAACCTTAAGATGTTTGCAAGATTTTTGCAACATTTTCTTATGATCAAAAATATTATTACCAAACTCATGCTCTAAATCTTTGATGAGCTGATCTTTTAATTTTTGATCTTGAAAGTTCTACCTTTTAAGAAAAAACACAAAATTGTTAGATATAGCTAGTAAAAGAAAAGACTCAAATGAAAGGAAAAATGTTGCACCAATTAATGATATGAAAAAAAAATAGTGGGATAAAATTAGTTCACTTATGATGTTCCACCTTGTACGTATGGTGGGTCTGAATATTTACAGTGTGAGGTCATAAAGCTTCCTATAAAATGTATCATTTTTTGCAAAAAAATGTCATGGGATAATCAATCCAAAGCTTTTTATGAATAGGTAAATGCATATTACAGTATACAAAAATTTATTTTAAGTACCTGGAATCTTAGGACATTTTAAAGGCATCGATTCATCATTGTCAATCAATAATAACGTCTGCATAGCTCTCGTGCTAGAAACATGGGTAGCTTCAAGAAATGATGGTGAATTGTCACCAATACTTGCGCTATGATCTGTCTCTGGCATAGCAGACAATGCATCTCCTACCACAAAAAATAATAATCCACTATGTGATGCACCCAAGATAAAAGTACAAATTATCAACTCATAATTAACACAAAACCAAATATAGCAAAACAAGGATTTACTAGCTGGACGTCCCCTTGTTGCCGATATTGCAGTCAACAATCTCGTATGGATGTCCGTCAACCTCCTAGGAGTCTCCTACACTTGATGACCTGAACAATACATCATTAGCAAAGACATTCTGAAATAATAAAAGTAAGAGTTAAGAAGTTTTTGAATGTTCAAAACAAAAAATTCCTTGTAACTTGTCAACTAAAAGATTATTTTACTAGTGGCAGTTGGAGCTCTGCTACTACCACCCCCACCACGTTGTCCTTGACCAGGTTTTGGATCAACTGCCAAAAAATCCTGTAACAAGAACACATATTACATATTTTACTTCACAACATAAAATATTATAAAATATAAATCTTTATTGAACTTTTGTTATAACTAAAAATTCATTATTGCTTACTTCATAACGATGAGCTTGCACTACCCATGGGCGCTCTTATAGTTTTTAAATTAGCGGGCTCATTTTTAGGCGAGAAACTGGTTGGGGAGAACCTAGCTAGAGGTACAGACCCTGGAGGAATTGTGGGGGGGTCTGGGAAGATTGCTGGGTTGAGTTCCAATGTCTTTTGAGAATGATGTTTTGTCTGGACATGTTTCAGACACTTTTTGTGGGGTCCGTGATCTGCCCTTAGATTTTGCCTTCGTATCTCGTGTGTTGGGTCAGGATAAAGAGGAAAAGAAAGATAATGTGGAATCAAATAAAGTTTATTCCTCTATTGGAGAGAAGACAGGGTCCTCAGATCAGAAGAGCTGGTCTTCACTTTTCGGCAGGAAACCTACTGGAAAATCTTCTTTCCCGCCGGTGACTTCGAAAACTAGTTGGGAGAAAAGTGAGTTCTAGGTTTTTATCCCTAATCCCTTAGTGGATTTCTCTATTTCCTCCATGGATTTTACGCTGGTGGGCAAATTTTTGGGGCCAAGACTAGATATTGATTCTCTAAGGATAATGATTAAGAGGAAATGGGCTATTCGTGGGGAAGTGGATATTGCTCCCATGCTGAATGGTTTCTTTTTGTTTATTTTTAACTGTAAGGAAGATATGGAAATGGTTCTTTGTGGAGGCCCTTGGCCTTTTGGAAAAAGTTCTCTTACTATCAAAAAGTGGGAGCCTAATATGGTTTTATCTGACTCCTTTTTCCTTACTACCCCTATTTGGGCCAGACTTCCTGGTCTTCCTCTTGAATTCTAGCATGAGGACATTTTTAAGGGTATTGCCAGCTCTTTTGGTGAATTGGTGGCTCTGGATAATGCTATTGCGACTAGATCCAAACTCCACAGTGCTAGATTATATGTGAAGGTGGCGGATCTGAATCATCTCCCAGACAAAGTGGAATTAATTTCTAAGCTTGGTAAGAAAACCCAAGAAATCTTTTTTGAAGATCTTCCTAATGCTTGTTATGCTTGTAAGAAGCAAGGTCATTTAGTTAAAAAATGTCCTTCCAAGAGCAAAAATCTCTTCAGTATTGAGAAGGTAGCGAATAAGACTAAGGTTCAGCAAAAGAAGGTTTGGAAACCTAAACATGTCCAGCCCACAGAGCAGAAAGAGTATGAGAATGCAAAAGTTCCACTAGCTATTGTGGATACTAGTTCTAAGCCTCTTCTTGAGGATGGGGCTAGGCTCGTGTCTGATACGGAGAAAAAGAACTCTGAAAAAGAAGTGATTGGCTTACAACTTGATCCCATTTTACCTGAACAAGGAATAGATGAGCTACCAAACTTATCAAAGCAAATTGTTCTCTACCAAAAGATGGAGGATAAATGGGGTGATTTGGATGAGAAGTTTGAGCTTGAGGAAGGAGAATTCTTGGCTGAATCAGGAGCCCATAGTAAGGAAAAACCAACTCAGTCCAGGGAGTTGCAGGCTTTTGACCCTATTTTTTCACAGGATACTTTTCTAAAGGACCTTCCTGTCCTAGAAGCTGTCAAAGAAGATGGAGGTATCACACAGCTTAAACTAAACTCAAGGAAATGGGCTGAAAAAAGAATAATATAAAGGGGGTCGAGACTCGAAGCAGTAAACTTGATTCACATACTAAAGTGAATCCCAAAGCCTTGACTCTGGTAAAATCTGGTAAAAAATTAGATCAGTAGTCCAAGTTGAAACTAGATGTTGGGTCCCCGAATGGACGTGGAAGGAAATATTCTAAGAAAACCAGGGAGATAGAAAGCTTGCAGAATATTGCTGATGGTTGTCAAGCAAATATTCTGGATTATAACCCTAAAAAATGGAAATGAAAATTATTACCTAGAATATTAGGGAGTTGAACAGTTATCATAAACTAGATGTTGTTAGGAATTTTGTTAGAGAACAGAAACCTGATTTTCTTCTACTACAGGAAACAAAGATGAATAAAGAGAAAGCAGAGCAAATAAAAGCTTTTAAAAACTACTCTTTAAATGCTAGTAGTTCAGAAGGTGCTTCAGGGGGAACCTTAATGCTATGGAAAAAAAATTGCTTTGTTGGGACAATTTTGAGTGCCAATAAATACTTTATGATTGCTAAAATTACCAATGCTGATCAAAATGAGGATTGGTATATTGTGAATATATATGCGCCCAACATGAAAAGCCAAAGGAAGAAGGTTTGGGATTCTATATCCAACTTTAAAAGTATAGATTACTCTGGACGATGGATAATCATGGGAGACTTTAATGTCCCTCTTTATGATCATGAAAAAATGGGAGGTAATGTTACCCAGCTTGAAGGAAGAATGGACCTAAGGGAGTTTATTAACAAAGAGGGCCTATTGGATATGGATCTTCATGGCATTTAGTTCACTTGGAGTAATAAGAGAGTTGGTAATGATTGTATTCAGGCTAGGCTTGATCATGCTCTTATCTCTCCGGATTGGTCTAAAGATTTCATCTGCAAACTGGAAGCCCACCAAAAAATTGGTTCTGATCATTCCCCTCTTATCTTCTCTGCTATCAAGTTTAGTTCGAAGAGGAATTTTCCTTTTAGATTTGAAAAAATGTGGATGAAGCACCCTCAGTTTGAAAGAAAAATGGAAGAATGGTGGAATATCAAAATTGATGGTACTGCTCTCTTCAACGTGACTTCTAAACTTAAAATTTTCAAAAAGAAAGTTAAAATTTGGAACAAAAATTGCTTTGGGAACATCTTTGAGAATAAATCTGTTTTGAAAGAGGAGATCCAAAATATCCAGGATAAAATTCAGAAGGAGGGATACACCCCTGACCTTCTTTTAGAAGAAAATGATAAGCTGTCTCAATACCATGACATCATTACAAAAGAGGAGATCTATTGGAGGAAAAGATCTAGATTGATATGGCTGACTAAAGGAGATAAAAATACCAAATTTTTCCATCTATCCACGCTAAAGCATAGAGCCAAATCTCACATTCACATCTTATGAAGGGAGATTTGAAGATTAAGGAGGATAAGGACATCATGGATGAAATGGTGAATTTTTTCTCAGGGCTAATGACATTGGATCCCCTCATCAATTTGGAACATCAGGCTGAGTTTCTCAGAGTGATCCCCACTGTGGTTTCTAAGGATCAGAACAAATTGTTAAGTTCAATTCCTAAGAATGATGAAATTTTCAAAGCTGTTTGTTCTCTAGGAGGAGATAAAGCTCCTGGTCCTGATGGCTTTCCCATGTTTTTCTTTCATAAATCTTGGAAACTTGTAGGAAAATATGTTTGTGATGCGGTGAAAGAATTCTTTGGGGCAAAACAAATGCTGAAGGAAGTTAATTCCACCTTCCTATGCCTGATCCCTAAGAAAATTGGAGCTGACTCGCCTGACCAGTTTAGGCCGATCAGTCTTTGTAATTCTCTTTATAAAATTATCTCCAAAGTTCTTACTTCAAGACTGCTTCTGGTGACCCCTTTGCTCATTGCTGACCAACAAAATGGCTTCACTCCAGGTAGACAAATCCTCAACTCTGTTATTTCGACTCATGAGAATATTCATTCCTTATCTTTGTTCTAACAATCAAGGTTTTGTAATGAAAGTGGACATTGCTAAGGCTTATGACAGAGTTGATTGGTCTTTCCTCTCTAATATTTTGCTTGCCTTTGGATTTGATAAGAAGGTTGTTGGACTGATTCATCAGTTAATCTATTCTTCTTCTATTGCTGTCCTGGTTAATGGTAGCTCATCTCTTTTTTTTAATCCCTCTCGGGGATTGAGACAAGGGAACCCTCTTTCCCCCATCCTATTTGTTATTATGGCTGATTGTTTGGGGAGGTACATTAGGGATCTAGTGTGTAGAGGAGTCATTAAGGGTTTGCAACCCTCTTCCCATCCTCTTATTTGTTCTCATGGCCAATTTGTTGATGATACCATTTTTATGGGGAAATCCGAAGTCAAGGAAGCCAGAAATTTGAAGCAAGCTTTAAATCTTTTTTCCTCAGCTTCTGGTCAACTGATTAATTGGAATAAAAGTGCCATGTTTTTTCTCAATACCCCCATTCTTAGACAACATAAAATTGCCAAAATCCTTGGATGTTCTATTGGTTCTCTCCCCTCTTCCTATCTGGGTCTTCCTTTAGGCTTGAAGGTTCTGGATTCCTTCTGGGAAGACCTCATTAGAAAATTCAGCAAGAAGTTGGCTGGTTGGAAAGGGAACCTTTTAAGCTAGGCTGGTAAATTAATTCTTCTTAGAGCTTCTCTCCAAAGTATACCAACTTTTGCCTTAAGTCTCTTCAAAATCCCCACTAAATTTACTGAGGCTATTGATAAAATTCAAAGGAATTTTTTATGGACTGGTTCAGAGGAAAAAAAGAGAATACCTTTAATTGCCTAGGATCATGTTTGTAAATCGGTCAGGGAAGGTGGTCTGGGTATCCGAAAAATCAGAAGCATGAATCAAGCTCTTCTAGCTAAACAAGGATGACGTGTGTTCCATGAGAAGAAAGAATGAAGTACCATTTGGAAACACAAGTACCTCCCTAATTCTATTTCTCTTCCTGATTTCTTCTCCTTTGCTGATGTTATTCATCCCTCCTCAATTTGGGGAGCTATGCCGGGTACTAAGAAAATGCTTGGAGAAGGGTGCTCTTGGAAAATTCGCAATGGGTCTAGGGTGAGTTTTTTGGAAGATGTCTGGCTTAAGGATCACCCCCTGATTGAAGATGTTCAAGATCTGAATCAAGTTGACTTATGCAAGCAAAGATATGGAACTCTTGTTAGTCATTATTGGCAGAATAATTCTTGGGTTAACTTGAAGGACATTGATCAAAGTTTCTATCACATCCAATTATCTCCCAATGTTGTTTCTCTCCACCCTTCTTTTGAGGATGAGATTATTTGGTATGCTGATCCTAGTGGGCAATACAAGGTTTCTTCTCTCTTTGCTTCTAAGGAGAAGGAAAATCATCCCTTGTGGTCTCAGGCTTGGATTAAGGGTCTCATTCCTAAAATTAATTTCTTCTTTTGGGTCCTGCTTCAAAATAAAATTCTGACCCTTGATAACTTGTAGAAAAGAGGTATAAATTTGGTGAATAGGTGTATTTTATGTAAGAATGGTTTTGAAGATAGAGACCACCTGTTTCTGAACTGCTCTTATTCCCAGATGGTTTGGAATGAGATCCTAATGTATTGGAACTTGACTTGGGTTCATCATAACAATGTGGAATCTTCTTTTAAAAGCTAGAAATGCCCGTCTAAGAATTTTGATGTTTAATTTCTATGGAAAATTACTCTGCCTCATCTTTGTTGGGGTATTTGGAAAGAAAGGAATAATAGAATTTTTAGAAATAGAGAGGTTCCTAGATGGGTGCTTGGTCAAAATATTATTAGAGCTTGTAAGGAGAATTTCAGATCTCTGAAAATATCTAATCAAACATTTCCTATTGATAATCCTATGTTTCCTCAAAACCCTAAGACTCAAACTGATAACCCAAGATTGAATGTCACTTGGAGTTCCCCTCCGAATGGTTGGATTAAAGGAAACTTTGATGGTGTTGCTAAGGGAAATTCGGGGAGTGCGGGTTGTGGAGGTGTGTTGAGAGATCATATGGGAATAGTTAAAGATGCTATAGCTATCCCTATAGGTCAGACTAATAGTCACATTGTTGAAGCTACGACAAACCTTTATACTATGAAAATTGCAATGGATTTGGGATGTCCAAAATTATGGTTGGAAGGTGACTCTTTAAATATTATTAATATCCTTAATAATAAAAGTGCTATCTCATGGTCGATAGAGGCCGCTATCAAGGAGATTAAATACCTTATTCAAAAATTTAAAAAAGTTGTCATATCTCATACCTTTCGGAGCCAACAGTGCTGCTGATTGGGTTGCTAACTCTGCTGTCCTAACGGGGAAAATGGTGAGGTGGACCAATGAATTAACTAATCAAGTTGATCTCAAAGCAATTATTCATTATGAAGCTATCCATGCGCAGGTGGGTAAGATTTGAAAAGATTGGAAAGTTAATGATTTCGTGGAGTGATCAAATTATTACCAAATTTTCATCCCCTATGAAGTACACTCAAATGAATGTGACGTGGTGTTCGCACGTTTCTCCAAACAAAGGTGTCTCTTTTGATGGGAAGAAAAATAGATTTCTTTCTAACCCTCTCTTTCTATGCATCTGGTTTTTCTGGTTTGAATGTGTTTACTATTCTCTGCTGATGGGGGGCGAACCGTGAAAACAAGAACCAAAAAATTGTGAGGCATGGAAGGCTCGCAAGGATGTTTGGAAAATTTTGCAGAAAGGAAAAGTGACTCGTTACATGGAGCAACTCAATGGTTTTAAGCCACACATCACTACGGCTTTCTTTAAGAACTAGTCCAATGACAAAGTCACTCTCCATGGTGTGACTGTGAAACTTACAAAGGATTTTATTGCTGAGATCACGGGGCTTCCTACGGTGGGCATAAAATTCACTAAGCAAACTAGTATTTTAAATGTAGCCTACAAAAAGTTTTTGAAAATGGAAGAAGAGGAGAAGCTTCTGGAAAAGAATGGTGATTTCTTTGATGCAAACCAGATAAAGGAGATCTGGAGGGATGTTCTCTGCTGCATCTGTGAGTATTTCATACTTGATGGAAGAAAGAAAAGAGTTCATAAATGTCATTTTGTTTTTTTAAATCATTTCAGATATAAAGATAGAATATCTTTCCCCTTCTTTTTGCGGTTTTCTTTACTTAATAGTTTAGAAGCCCATAAGAAAAAGGAATCCAGACCCATTCTTCATGAAGGTCCGATCCTTCTTATTCAGGGATATTGTAAAAATAAGCACATTGCCTCTACTCCCTCTAAGGACAAGAAGAAAAAGCCCATTAAGAGTAAGAAGGGTGACTCTGTTAAAGGTAAAGAAAATGCCCTGAATTTGAAACCCTCTGCCTCTCAAGTTCTTGAGGATGAGGAGTCTGAGACTGATAATTCAGAAAGCTGTGAGAATTGGAAACTTGAGGATGAGGATGATACTGAAACTGGAGAGTTAAGTTCTAATTTGGACGGGTATTCAGAGATTGAAGATAATAATGAAAAAGGAAAAGATGAAAACAATAGTGAAGGTAATTTTGAACAGAGTAAATCTAATAATGAGGGTAACCAGGTTATTTCTAGTGGGGGTAATAAAGTGGAAGATAAAACTGTCGGGAATCCTGTTGAGAAGAATAAGGAGGACCATATGGCTATTACTGCTTCTCCTATTAAGGGGATAGAGGAAGAAAAAAAAAAGGACTCTGCTCATCGTGAGGACTATGCCGAGGATCGAAAGGAGGATCAAACGGAAATGGAGGATATCAATGACAATGTCTGCTCCCCCCCACACAAGACTGCTGAAGATGATTGTGACACTATGCAGAGGGATACCATGCTTACCTTCCTACATTCTGCTATGGAGAAAGCCGACACCAGTCTCAAGGTTGATTCCTGGATCTACAATGAAATAATGGGTTTGAAGAAAAAGGTGGAAATTTTGCAACATAACCTGGATACTATCAATGCTAAACTTAGTCATATGGAAGGACAGATGGGAGACATCCCTAAAAAACTTAACAACTATGAGCAGAACCTCACAATGTTAATCAAGGAGAGTAGCACTAAGATGGAACAGGTCACCTCGAGTATTTATGCAGCTGCTGCAAGCTTGGGCAAAAGGGCGAATGAAGATATCATTTCGGCTGAGGGTCCGAGCAAAAGAACAAGGCAGAGCTCGAGGAAGAGTTCTATGAAAGCTGCTACTACTATGGATGCTGTTTCCATTCAAGAGACTGCTACAATTGGTAAGTGTACACTTGATTTGCGTCACACTCTAAACCATTCTATCCAAACGATTCCATAAATTGGAATGCTTGGATGCTGGCTTAGAGGTCCCTATCCATGGAGTGCAAGAGAGTATATTTCAATAATAAGAAAACTCTCATATGAGCCTTAGAGATACTCTTCTTGCTAGTAAACCATGCAATGGGAGGTTCCAAAGACAAGATGCAAGAATGTAAATGTCTCAAAGAGTTCCTCAAGGATGCAATGCAAATGAAAATTAAGCTAGAATGAGATGCAAAGTGGAGCTATGCTAAAACATGTATGAGAGTGTTACAATCCAAATATTAAGCTATGTGAGATAGATTATTGCAAAATAGAAGCTAAACTAACATGCAACATGAATCTAAGCTAAAATGCTATGGTATGAGAGAATGTAGACAAGAAATAGAAGTTCTCCACAAAGCTCCAAAGAAACCTGTTAGAAAACCTGCAACATAACAATATTAAAAATGAGGATTGATGCTTTGAGGGGGAAAGCTCTCTCCCTTTTAAAGTCGCATGGATGGTAGAGATCAAGATGAAGATGGTGGATGATCAACGGTGGAATTTGAAAAGAGGAGTGATCCATGTACACACACAAGTCAACCAATAGAATATAAGTTGACTTTTCATATAAGACAAAATTCACAAAGCCTTTTCTTTTAATTGCAAAATAGAAAAAAGACTTTATGTGTGCACTTTAAGTGGGCTAGAAGAATGGGGTGTTTTATTTAATTAAAAGGGGACATGTTCTTTTAATCAAATAATGAACTTAGGATAGCATAGTCAAACTATAGGTTATAATCAAATAAATTGATTATTAGCAATTTGGTCTACGTAAATGATTGAATTAATTTAGCTAAAATGTTGAAAAGGGGGCTAATAGTCTAGATGACCATTTTTAGGTGATTACATTTGCCCCTTTTTGACTAATGCGTGATCGATTTGGGAACACATTATGTCAAAGAAAATAGAAGCTAAGTAGGCGGTGATAGATATAGATATCTAATTTTGAAGAACAAAATGTAGAAAAAGATAACAAGTCCTAAATGTACAGCCTGATAGCGGTAGTACTGAACATTAGGAAGATGATGTTAGGATCCGAAAAGAATTCTAACACCTAGCAAAGCGAATAGATCGAGAGCAAGTGATAAGGTCAAACAAATGCTCCTAAGAAATAGATAGCTGTAACAATTAGCAATAGAGTATTTCTACCCCCTCGGGATCAAAATTGAAATGAGGTAAGGGGATGTGAAAATTGGCTAGACATGAGAAAATTAGAATAGAGCAATGTCCAAGATGACAGATAGATGATTAGAACCCAAGAATGACTATAAGAAATTGATAAAATGCCCCAGTTTGACTAGAGTTGAACTTGAAGGATATAGCATAAAAATTAGGTCAAAATGAGTAGAAAGGTGATTTTAGACATGAAACGGTGAATTGAAGTAGATATGAAGCATAGAAATGATGAAGACATGAAGAAATGAAGATGCCCCAGAAATGATTCAAAGATTAGACCTCAAAGGGTCAGCTAACTACTTAGAAGAAGGTGGAATTTTAAAAGACAATGTTGACCATCAAGATGAACTCAAATTTGGATTTCGATCTCAAAAATGAATCTAGGACATCAAAATTATTTAAGAGGTCAAAAATTTATATAATGTGATGATAAGATAGAAAAGAAATGAAGTGAAAGATTAAGAAGGTGAAAAGACATGAACAAGAAGAAAGTAAAGAAATATATGAAAGGAGTTAGCTGATATGTCCACAAAAAATATGAAGAGAGAGCTCTCCCCATATGCAAGAATGCAAGACTAATCTAGAAAATGAACCTAAAATGCAAGCTAATATGCAAAGTGGTTTACCAGCAAGAAGCGCATAACATTTAGACTCTTAATTTCATCATTGAGCATTTATTAGGGACATCATGAGATCAAACAACCATCACTAGTATAACTATGAGGATATGAATATGATCGATATTAGATAGGTATGTGGAAATCCAATCTAAGCATCAGAGACATGTAAGTCAAGATAACTACACAATTAGATTCCCTAAGTTTAATTTAGCAAGATTACACCTGTATCAAGGCATAAGCGCCAGGATAAACCCTGAGTGCGGTCTTGCAAAATAGTCAAAGATGATACATTTGTAAGTCAACATGTTGAATAGGACTAGCATAAATGCTCACAACACTATAGAAAAACAAAAGTATACCCACAAGCAGAAATCAAGAAAATATGTCCCATGCCCCCAGTCTTCTAGTCAATGACATCCTTGAAAGACTATTAGGGAGGGAACACATGGCAAATAAATCATCATAAACAACACACAAAGTAGATAAAGATCAGCATAGCTCAGTCGTTTAAGTGTTAAAGTGCGTGTGTGTAAGTCACTTGGCCATTTCTTGAAGATTTGATTTTGATAGTGAGAAATATTGCGACATCGGAGACCGTAGGTAAACTATTTGAAAAGTGTTGAAAAACACTTGATGTCAAGGTGGGGGAAGTGTTGAGAAACACTATTTTGTGAGTTGTGAAAGAAATCCTAATGCACAAGAATACCTCAATAGGCTAAGTAGTTATGCCCTCGAGATGAGGACAAGAAACAATTCCAAGCCAGGAAATGTGTAGTGAAGTGAGTGATTGCGGCTGATAGACATAGGTGCGAGGGTTTCAAGTAGTGCTTGTTTCCAGGTTTTCACCACTTGACAGATTTTCTCAGGACTTTTTTCAATTTTATTGTATTTTTGTATTTTTTATTTTTCTGGTGATACATCAAAGCACCTATTTCTAGGTTTTCACTAAGATGATCATTTTTTAGGACAATTTTTGATTTTTAGGATTTTTTCAGCATCATATATGATTTTTTGGATTTTTTAGAAGGTTTTAAAGATCACTAGTTCTAGAGCAAGATCACATCATTTTCTCCTAATGTCTAGCAAGGTATAGGACACGATGGAGAAACAAGCTAGTGGATAAGCAGAGATGGATAAGAAAGGAGTATGAAGCAAGTAAAAGTGATCCTCAAGGACTGACTCCTCAGGAGTACCCAAGCTAGGGAAAGAGGTGAAATAGTCATATGAAGCATATTTTGGATAAGCAATGGAAGAAATGAGCAAGATAGCATGTAGGATAAGCAGTGAAGCCAAAAAGTGAGATAGCATGACGCATGTAGTCCAAAAGAATAGACATGTCAAGAGACCTAGGAGAACCATGTTTCATTTATTATGATCAAGACTCAGGGGTCAACTAGATAGGATAGTAATGGGATAGAGCAATAAGAATAAAGCTCAAGATAGAGGCTATGAGTGAATGGGAGAGCACAATAGAAAATCTCGTGGATAAGATAGCCAATATGCAAAGATAGCTCAACATTGTCAAGATCAAAGAGAGAAGAGGGGATAGATGGATGATGGAAGAATTACGCATGATGCCTGTTTGCCAAGTTTTCATCATGGTACTTATCCAAGGTGCCATAAGAAGTAGTTTTCACCATAGGACAAATTTATTTCTCTTTACTTTTGCTACCAAGGTTCCACAAGAAATGGTTTTCACCAAGGCACATTTTCATTTTTTTCATTTTTTCTATTTTTTCTTTTTTTCTTTTTTGGATTTTTTGAATTTTTAGAAAGAGCTCAAGCTTTTTGAATTTAGCTAGTGCTCCTATAGGAAAGATAAGCCATGATAAGCCAAGACCATAGAAAGGTATGCTCAAAGATGTTGATAGGGTGATGAAAGGGAAATGGTAGTAGGAAGAATATATGGAGGATAAGAGTTCATGTATAGAAAGTTAGTGTAAGCTTTAGAGGATCTCATGAGGGTAGTTGAAATATTGGACAAGATCAACATTGACACACACCTTGAAGGGTATTGGAATGATGGAGGAATCATGGATGAAGTAGCTTGAGGTTTAAATGTATGAGGTGGTAGAAGAGATTTGGAAAAAAGTGGAGTGGAAGGCTTTGGAATAATTTTAGGAAGATTTTTGGAAGAAGATGGAATGGAAGCCTTTGGAAGCTTGAATGTCAACTTTGAAATATTTTAAATATTCAAGTCTTTTAAAAGAGACTTGGGAATCCACATAGCTTTAGATTTTCCTTGTTCTTTGGGTGCTTGAGAGTGCCTTTGTATAAAGATGGATTTAGGAACCCATATTTTCTTTGGTTTAGCTCTTTGAGTAGTGGACCTTTGCGGTCTCTTTTGTGCATTCTCCTTCTTAGCATTCACATGTCGATTAGATGGGACATAGTGATCTTTCTTTTTCAATGGATTCTTATGTTTATTCTCACTTCCAAAGGAATTGGGATTTGTGGATGAATAAGGACGATATGACTGGTTTAGATGTATAGATGGGTAAAAAATCATCAAGGATGAGTGTCTTTGTTGATCTTGAGGTATTATAGGAGAGCTAGGGAATAAGCTAGGAGTGAATGTCGGAGATGGAGGAACATAAGGCCCCAATATGGATGGAAGGTTTGAATGCTTTAGCTTAGATGGATAAGAACCAAGGATAGATTTAGAAGATGCAAATGGATAGTGGGAAGTGATATCAACATCTTTAGAGTGAGCAACATAGTCAAAGCCATCAATAGACTCATGAGTACCTTTGATAGGAATAACATTTTTAATAGAAGCACTTGACGCTTGAGCACAGTTTTGAAGTGGATGTGGAGAAGTAGAAAATGATGGGATGCTTTGATCTTGACAAGTAGATTTGGATAGCATATGAAGAGAACTTTTCTCATAATTTTCAGTAAGCTCAAGGGAGATAATGGAAGTGGTATCTTCATCATACTTGGGGGATGGAAAAGACATAGGATATGGAGGGGTGAAATTTTGAAGATGAAAGGGTGCTTGATCTTGATCTTTCTTGACATTTATAGCTTTTTCTTTTTGAGAGTCCTCTTGACACGGAGCCACTTCTAAGGACAAGGGAGAATGAAGAGTGAATGGAGTAGTGTTTAGATTAGGCATAGTACTGCATGAAGGTTGAGGATGTTTAGGATTAGTAGCATGGAAAAGGTTTGCAACCAAGTGAAGGTTAGCTTGAGTTTCTTTTAGAGGTAGCCCTTGAGGATACATGTAGTCAATGTGGAAAGCATTAGGTTCTTTATTTGATAAAGGCATGTTGGAAAGCTTTGAAGTGTTGGGAGATGCATGAGTGTTGGAAGAAGTGGAGGTATCAAGGAAACCATCACTAGACATAGGTTCATTAATATGATGTTTCTCAAGAAAAGTATCCTCATCACATGAATCATTAGAGGTATCAATAATTCCATTATCAATAAGATCTTGGATTTTATGTTTTAGCTCAATGCAATCTGAAGTACTATGCTCATTATGTTGATGATAAGCACAACAGATATCCAAGAATGGGTTTCCATATGAGCTAGACTTAGGTAACATGATGATCTTATTGCCAAGAAGTTTTTGCAATGTGTCATCATAAGAATCTTCCAAGGGAGCAAAAGTTCTATCAAAAATATGTCTAGGATCTTCTTGTTGTTTCTCAAGTGAATAGCATGCGTTCATGTCTTCATCATTATCTTAGTCAAAGATAGGTCCATCATGAAATTTTGGCATAGCCTCAAGTGCTTGTTCTCTACAAAGGTCTTTATATCTAGAAGATAAAGACATTTTATGTCTTGAAGTAGAGCATGTAGACCTAAAAGAAGAGGATGACCTCAAAGAAGGTGACTCACATGCATGTAAAGACCTTAAGGAAGATTCATTTAATGATGCAATCTTCTCCTCTAACTTTTTCTCAAGTTTAGACTTCATTTTTGTCATGCGCTTAGAGAAATGAAGGTAAGAAAGATCATTTGTCTCTTCTAGTTCTTTGTATTGCACATATAGATCTTGAAACTCTTTAGTGACATGGAGGATATCATGATTATCTAGATTTGGTTGAAGTTTGGTAGCACAAGGTTTAGATCCCATAGTTTTAGATGCAAAGCCAAGCATAAAAGAGCCTAGAAGATAACTTGATGTTGAAACTATAGGAGGTAGAGTGTTCACTTGCCAAGATAGTAGAGAGAGATTAAAGTGACTTGTCAAACAATATGTCCAAGAAACTTACGACATGAATGACTCAAGTCAATAGCTAGGAAAGATGCCCAAATAGCCAAATAGATAGAGCAAGCAGGGTGACAAGTGAACAACTCTCCAACCCAAGAGTGTAGTCAAGAAATCAAGGAAACCATTTTAGCAAAAGGATAACTAGCAAGCAAACATAGACCATGAAGACAAAAAGACCAAGAGCACTAAGACCAAAAATTCACTTTAAGCATGTTCAAGAACTAGAGACATAGCAAATCAAAGTCAAATGATGAGACTCCCCTTAGGAAGCAACATAAGAAAAATGTTAAGACTTGATGCTTTGACTTGGTTGACAAAGTTTGACAATAGTTGATAGCATAGCAAGTTTGATGTTCAAAAGCAATTTCTTTCCAAGCAAGATAGTGACACATGGAGTAGTCTTCAAACAATCAAGCAAGGGACAAAGCAACCTTGCATGATACAAGCATATGTGAGGTCTTAAAAGAAAGCCGTATAACTATCATCATGTGTATGTTCCAAAGATTTTCATAGGTATACCACATTCGAGAACACATCAAGCAATATCTACCTAAAGGACATGGTTCATTACTCAACAAGTTGTCCCACGCTTGATGCTCCTTTTCCTCACACCAAGTGGTTTCCCACAAGAGATATTGGCTTTGTCATGAAAATTCCATAAGCATAACCAAGGGAACATATATGGTGAGTGTAAAATCTTGGGGTGATCCTGGTAGTCCACTAGAATCGATCCTTGCACCAAGAAGTTGAGCGGCTAAAAAAGGTAGTTACTAACTTAGGGTGTTTAGACAGGGCTTCCGTTCATAGTGTTCCCTTGCTCCCAATTACGGGACACCTCACCTTGCGATGAGTAACCGATCTTGTGACCACAAGAGTACCTTAAGCATTCTTGCCTAGTGATCTCCCTATGGTTGAAATCCCATAAGTGATCACACTAGGCAAAGAAAAACACTATGTCTATCAAGGTTTTGTGTCCTTGATAGCCTTGAATTTATAGTGGGTTGGAAGAGCCAGGTAATCTGCTTGTCCCCACTTGGGTCGTTCCTCTCAGGTTGTCCGAGAGCAGGCCCTCTAAAGGATTCTAACTACACAAAGAGTGGATCAACTTTCAGAAGTCAAGATTTCTGATTCACCACAAGGGTGAAGAGCATACTCTCCTAGTCCAATCATTTTCTCCCAAACATGTCAAGAAGATTCAGTTGCCTCTTACTCTTGAAACTAAATGGTAAGTCAAGATTTCTGATTCACCACAAGGGTGAAGAGCATACTCTCCTATTACCAAAAGACTCCAATCACAAGTTTTATGTGCCTATGAAAAATGAACAATTAGTCAATGCCACAAATGAAAACAAAAAAGTAAGAAAGTTTGGGTTTTTATGCTTTGGGCAGCCCTACAAACAATGTTAGTAGCCGTTGTGCATTTGAAGCTTTGACATGCATTCTTTTTATGCAATGTTTTAATTTTTTCACAAGGATGGCAACCTGAAATCACAACTTGTTAGCACCAAAATTTAGTGTGAAATAACATAAAAATTTGCAATAAAAAGTGGTTAGTTTCCTCAAAAATCCAATTTATCTTCCAACCAAGTGCATGCAAAGAAAGTGCAAGTTAATCACAAATGCTCTCATTTTTACTCTTTGATTTTGAACTAGTTAACAAGATTGGACTTGTTTGCTATGATTTCAGATTCAAAAACTGAAATAAAAAGAAGATACCCTTATTAACAATCAGAGAACTTTCCAAAAATGCAAGAAATTCAAAAAAATCTCTTCATTTGCTCCCTAGAGACCGATTTTGTCAAAACAGGCCAAATTTATCAAATCGGATTTTTGATCCCTAATAAAACCTCTAAAGTCAAAATACAAAGAGATTAACCCTATTAAAATTCAAAAAACTTTTTGAAAATTTAAGTTTTTCTGAAAAATGCGCTGATTTGCGATCAGGAACTGCTTTTTATGAAAAACAAAGAAAAAAATCATAACTCCTGTAACTCATGTCAAAATGCTCTAAAAATCAGACTAAGACATTTTGAACACATAACCAACCTGTAAACAAAATTTCAAAACCAAACTCCAAGTGGTTTAAAAGATATGATCAAATCTTTAAACCAACTAGATTTTTGGCCTTCAAACCAATCTACATATGGGTTGGCCTTAAAACCCAAGTGATAATTGTACAAAAGCACTTGATTAGATCCAATATGCTGCTATAAAAAATCAAAGATGAAATATAAAAGCAAATGGAGCTAGAAACTTGATTCAAGCCCCACGGTGGGCGCCAAAAATGTACACTTGATTTGTGTCACACTCTAAACCATTCTATCCAAACGATTCCATGAGTTGGAATGCTTGGATGCCGGCTTGAGCTCCGTATCCATGGAGTGCAAGAGAGTATATTTCAAGAATAAGAAAACTCTTAGATGAGCCTTAGAGATACTCTTCTTGCTAGTAAACCATGCAATGGGAGGTTCCAAAGACAAGATGCAAGAATGCAAATGTCTCAAGGAGTTCCTCAAGGATGCAATGCAAATGAAAATTAAGCTAGAATGAGATGCAAAGTGGAGCTATGCTAAAACATGTATGAGAGTGTTACAATCCAAATATTAAGCTATGTGAGATAGATTATTGCAAAATAGAAGCTAAACTAACATGCAACATGAATCTAAGCTAAAATGCTATGGTATGAGAGAATGTAGACAAGAAATAGAAGTTCTCCACAAAGCTCCAAAGAAACATGTTAAAAAACCTGTAGCATAACAATATTCAAAATGAGGATTGATGCTTTGATGGGGAAAGCTCTCTCCCTTTTAAAGTCATATGGATGGTAGAGATCAAGATGAAGATGGTGGATGATCAACAGTGGAATTTGAAAAGAGGAGTGATCCATGTGCACACACAAGTCAACCAATAGAATATAAGTTGACTTGTCATTTAAGACAAAAGTCACAAAGCCTTTTCTTTTAATTGCAAATTAGAAAAAAGACTTTATGTGTGCACTTTAAGTGGGTTAGAAGAATGGGGTGTTTTATTTAATTAAAAGGGGACATGTTCTTTTAATCAAATAATGAACTTAGGATAGCATAGTCAAACTATAGGTTATAATCAAATAAATTGATTATTAGCAATTTGGTCTACGTAAATGATTGAATTAATTTAGCTAAAATTTTGAAAAGGGGGCTAATAGTCTAGGTGACCATTTTTAGGTGATTATAGTAAGGAAGTAGCTAATTTGATCCTGGAGCTGCAATAGTGGCACTGGGGTGGGTTCTCTGGTTTGGTGCCTGTTTGGTATTGGTTACTGGTTGGGGACTCTGGTCTTGGTTTTTGGTTTTTTATAGTTTAGACTATTTGTGGTTCCAGGTCCCTGTAAAACCTGGGTTAGTTTGTTTTTGGACTTTTCTAGTGGTTTCAGGTCCCTGTAAAACCTAATTTTGATACTGTTCTTCAGTTTGTTGCAGGTTTTTTCCTGGTTGGGCTGTCTTGCTTTATCTTTCTATTTTTTGTTAAAGGGTTTCGGGGTCCCTTCAAAACCTGCTTTTACCATAATCTAAAATGATGAGCTTGCACTCTGAAATCAAATAGCCTCTTCATCATCTGCTTGGATGGAATATTTGCTTCATCCAAAGTTCTCATTATTTTCAAATTAAATTTTTTTTTTCTTCAACATTATTGTTACATTGGGAGTTTTTGCAATATCGTCATCAAAAGGGGTAGCTAGTGGCTCTGTAGTTACTGCAGGTGCTTTTCCCTTATCCTGAACATCAGATTGTGAGAGGAATATCAGTAAAACTATAATAAAAACTCAAAAAATGTAAATAAAATAATGTAGTAGTATAACATTTTTCAACTATCTAATATGTACAATTTCAATAAGGTTTACCCTTGCTGAAGAATGGCTTGGAACAACATCCTCATGGTCTCTATCATTTTTTGGATCCATATTATCCTGTCACAAAGATTAAACATAAAAATTTCAGCTAACTGAAAGCAATAGACAAAAAAAAAAAAAAACTTATTAACAAAATTGTATATAGTACTTACAACCCTCATGATAATAACTTTGTTTGTATCTATGCGATTTAAATGGTAATCTATTAGTAGTTCTTCCCCTGCACTTATTGATTTTATTGCACAAACAAAAACTTCATTCCCCTTACGTGCCTCAAATATGCAATTGGGTTGCTTACTAGTTGAGGAAGGTCACGTACTATTTATAAAACCTGCAATATTACCTGTTGCTTTTGGTCTCCCATCAATGTACATATCAAATCTTTTACTTTGATCATTTTCTTTCCGTTGTATATAATTAGCTGATAGTGCATACCTACGCATACTTTTTTTTTATATCGAACAATCCCCATCCAATCACTATAACTATAACATGGACCGACATACTTGAACAATTCAACAAATTTGTTGTAACATGCCTTTACCCTATCCATGGAAAATAGGCCCAAACCATGTAATGAGGATGGAGCAATGCGATATATCCTCTCATTAACACAAAAATCTATGTTAATTGGAGGTAGTTCATTGGATATCCATTCTTTCTCAATGTATGTGTACCGAAAGGGCACCTTGATGTTGCCTTTGGTCTCATCATAATAAGAACATGACCCCTAATTAGCAAGAAAAAATTGCATGTGTTTATCAAATTTTTTTCTAATCTTTTGACCTCTAGTTGATCTCCCTATTTTAGTCATACTACATGTAGAGCTTTCATCTACCATTTCCTCATTTCCCTCATTCGATGTAGATAGATTTGACAAGTACCTATTTGGTGGCACCTGCAATCCATCAAATGGAAATTTGATAATATTTAAATAATATATATAGAATAATCAAGTCGTGACTCATACGTGTAGTTCTTCCTTGTCTATACGTGAGAGATATAAAATGTAGTAAGTTGAAAGTGATTATACAATTATATTTCAATATGAACCTTCTTTGTCTATATATACATTATATGATTACATAATATGTCTATTTATAACATGCATGGTCAATGATAAACATGAAGAATATAAGAATATTATGTCTATTTATTGACTTATACCTGCTGATCCAAGCCAAAGGGGTGACGAGGTTTGTAGTCAATTGAATGTTTGCAAAAAGGGTGATAATCAGACACATTATGAACAATGGTAATTATAAATAACATATGTATTAATCATTAGAATTGAACACGATAAATATGTAATCATATTTCCTGCATATGTTAATCATTTATCTTAAGTTAGCTAAAAATTACATGATACGCGTATGCTACAAATAACTTAGAAGACAACATGAACAATACGCAACATCATAAACATGAACAAATTTACCTTATATATAGAATGCAAGATCGTGAATATAAGGGGTGACAATGTTTGTAGTCAATTGAGTGTTTGCAAAAAGGGTGATAATCAGACACAATATAAACAATGTTAATTATAAATAACATATGTTGTAATCATTAGAATTGAACACAATAAATATGTAATCATATTTCCTGCATATGTTAATCATTTATCTTAAGTTAGTTAAAAATTACATGATACACATATGCTACAAATAACTTAGAAGACAACATGAACAATATGCAACATTGTAAACATGAACAAATTTATCTTATATATGGAATGCAAGATCGTCAACAGAAGGGGTGACGATATTTGTAGTCAATTGACTATTGGCAAAAAGGGTGCTAATCAAACACAATATAAACAATGGTAATTATAAATAACATATGTTGTAATCATTAGAATTGAACACAAGAAATATGTAATCATTTTTCCTACATATGTTAATCATTTATCTTAAGTTAGCTAAAAATTACATGATACGCGTATGGTACAAATAACTTGGAAGACAACATGAACAATATGCAACATCATAAACATGAACAAAGTTACCTTATATATGGAATGCAAGATAGTCAATAGATGGGGTGACGATGTCTGTAGTAATTGATTATCTTCTTCTTCATCATCCTCATCATCATCGCCATCATCACCATCATCATCGCCATCATCATCACCATCATCACCATCATCACCATCACCATCACCATCATCATCACCATCATCATCATCATCATCACCATTATTGTCATCACCATCATCTTGATCTTCATCATCTGCTTCTTCATCATCTTCAATATCTTCTTCTTCCATAACATTATACTTTATCGACCTTCCTCTTGGATCATGTCTAAAAACAAATGACCAACCCTGTTTATGTGGAACCTTTGAGTAAAACACTTTCTCACATTGGCTTGGAAGAACATAGGGCTCATCTCCAACTAGCTCAAATGACCTTGTATTAATCATTGTAAATCCATTATCATGTTGAATAACTGTTCTATCTGGATCATTTTGATTTAGTCATAACTTATACCATTTGATGACGAATAAAACTACTTTGAAGGAGTTAAAGTCACACTCAATTATATCATCCAAGATGCCATAGTGTTGATTTTGAGATTTTTGAGGATGCATGTTGTTTCTAGATGATACATTGGTGACCTCAAAAACTATAGTTATCCCAGAATCACAAGTTTTCTTTGTGCCATCCAACTTTTTTATGCAAAATTTATGGTCATGATAGTACATAGCTTTGTGGTGCTTGACCTACAATTTTTGAAGCACCTATAAATTATTTGCATCATGAGTTGATATGAAACATACATTGAGTGATGATCATTAATAAATTTCTACATACCTCTCCACCTCTTAAACCCTTTACTAGACCAACTACCATTGGCGTAACATTGGAATCTCCATTACGATAAGCTTATGTAACCAATGAAGCAACACCTTCCCATGTTAAATAGCAACTATTTTGTTGACATTGTTCAATCCATACCATCATCCAATCAAGATTTTTCACAATATACAAATGTATTGCATCCCACTTTGAACCACCTGTATAAAAAAAAATACACCAATTATAAATAACTTATATTGAAGATTTATAAGAATTAATTAACTACAATAACATCTTAGGTTTACCTCTCACTTTCCTCGATCTACCTTTGCCCATCAAGTACTCCCCTTCAAATTTTTTAATTGAGTTGGGATCCCAAATACGATCTACATGGATCTTTGTTGCAAACTTAGGAAGATATTTACTAATGTACACCATGGTTTGGTATACCATATATCCCTCCACCATAGAACCCTCAGGATGTGCTCTCTATTGAACCAAGCCTTTCAAAAATTTCAAGTGCCTCTCAACCATTCACATTGACCTGGTTGGTACAAGTCCACACAATTCAATCTCTTCAAGTTGATGTATGAGGTAGTGTTCTTGTGCATTGAAAAAACTTGGAGGTAGACACTTTTGCATTTCACACATAAGAAGAGGAATTTTTTCCTTCCAATATTTTATATCTTCTTTATTGATTTCTTTAGATGACAACCACCTCATTTATTTTCCAAGATCATATATAACCTGTTTGACATTGTTGGTGAAGTGGTGTGGAAGAGATAGAGGTAG
The DNA here is from genome assembly GCA_028749045.1 of Cupressus sempervirens. Lineage (NCBI taxonomy): Eukaryota > Viridiplantae > Streptophyta > Pinopsida > Cupressales > Cupressaceae > Cupressus > Cupressus sempervirens. The sequence goes on from CM053786.1 coordinate 509,800,921, forward strand.
AATGTATTGCAATATTTGTAAAATGATCTTGTCAATATTTTATAAAAGAATGCAATTAAAACTACATGCATTAGACAAATATATAGTGAATACAAAATAACATGAATTACCTTAATAAATGTATGCCAATCACGTGTTTTCAACCCTAGCCCAAATTCACTTTTCTTTGATATGAGATCATTTATGTTCGCAAAAAATCCTATGGGAAATCGTATTTTTTTTATAACTTCTTTTATAGCATTGCTTTGCTGCTCTGACAATAACCAACTAAGGGCACTTGTATCAATTTGGTCTCTATTGTTATTTGATCGAATGCCATTTTTCATTGCATGGTTGGACTCTTCAATATCACTACAAGTTTTGATAATTTGGTCTTTGTCATGCCTTCCATCCAAGATTTTCCATAATGTCTTTGTTACATTCTTTCCAATATGCATAGGATCAAACAAATGCATAATTAGGAGTTGCTCATTGTATGACAACCTAGTAAATTGCATAGGATAAATTTTTAGTCCTTTTGAAAGTTAATTATTGATGCCTTGACGACCTTCACAAGCATCAATTACATCACCAATAAAAAAAACACAATATCAAAATATAAATTTGAAAGAAAAACCATAAGATGGAATGACATTACCTTGACAATTTATTTTATTGTATGCCAACTTCCATAGGCAAGGTGTCATTCTCAGTGGCTTTGATGTAGTCTCTTCTTTCCCATTGAAAAGATGTTTTTCAGTAATTTGGTACTTATGATTTTTTTGCAGAAAGTGTCTATTCTCATTGAACACCTGCTTTCTTAAACTTTTTGAATGACGAGATTTCATCTTTGGACCACAAACTGGACATGCAAATTTTCCCTTTGTCTGAAGACCTACAAGATCATGTATAATTGGATTAAATGTGTTAACTTTGTGTTGTCACTATAACATACCAAAAAAGAGGTGTTAAGAAGATAACATACCACAAAAATGTATTAGCCCAGGTGCATCATGTATTGTCCATACAAGCATTGCATGAAATTGAAATTATCTTTGTCATATTGGTCTACAGATGTCATACATAGTAACCCCATTCCATAACACCATCAACTCGTCGATAAGGGGTTCAATATATACATTGATATCTTTAAGTTGGTACTTACCTAGTTGAATGAACAAAAACATTACATAATTATTATGACCGTTTTGATGGATTAGTAATAATAAATTAATTTAGATGACCATTAAATCAAAAAATGCCTAGAACAATTAGTGTCAACATTATGTGCTCTCTCTTTATGGACAACCAAGGAGGTGTTATTGTTGATAAAAAAAATATGCCACATCAAGTAAGTAGATCTCATCTCTCCAAAAGGATTGACACCGTCTACTGCCAATGAAAGCTTGAGAATAGGAGGTTCTTCTTTAAAGTGTGGCCATTTTTCCTCTATTTCCTTAAATGCCAAACCATCTGCAGGCATTTGCGTAATGTCATCTTGACTTCTATTGCATGCATGGTAATCCATAAATTGTGCCAAGCTATTGCACCTGAATAATTGTTACAGATGTGGAATAATGGGAATATGCTGAAGAACCTTGCAAGGCACCTTTTTTGTTAATCAATTTGATTGATATCTACTAGTATGAAAAATAGGGCATTGTGTTGCAAATTCATGTTGTTTATGATATATAATATGATCGTTCAGATATGCATGTATTGTTTGATACTCCATTCCAATATCTTTCATGATGACAGATAATTCTTGGTATGATCAAGGTAGAACGTTTGATGGTGGTAATAAACTCTCACCTATCAACCTACAACCAAAAATATAATTTGTTAATTTCAAGAATATTAATTGCTACATGAAACTAATGTTAACTGTAAGGGAAGTACGAGTAAAATAATGAAAGAAGATGACATACCTTAACATATGTGTCATTGCTATGTTGGATAAACCATTCATAACCTTCAAGTTTACCAACAACAATACAAAAACAAGAAGAGTTGTTTCAGAGCCTTCATATATGGATTCGTGTGCCTTCTCAAGTATAGGTACATAAAGCTCTGCATCAACATCATCATCATCATCATCATCTTGATCATTGTGGTCTTTTTCCATGGTATCATTACCTTCTACCTCAATATTCACACCTCCATGTTCCCTCATTTGGAAATTCACACTCTTTGAATTATTCTGGTCCATAACATGAAACTTAGGGACATTGACCTATATGAAAATGATGACCTTATATTAGCCATGACCATGGTGTCATCATCAAATCATGTCTCATGTAATCTATAAATTATTAAAATACATACTAATGGACAATATTTGTGTCCCCCTTCAATGTGACCATGTTGCCTACAATGTTCCTCAGCTGTTTTGATTAGATATCTTCGAGTCTTTAAGCCCTTACAATTTTTGCAAGGACAATAAAATTTTCCATCACCTTTTCTTTTTAAGTTAGACCACAGTCTAGCAATTGTCTCCCTATTTTTTTGTATGTTGATATCATTAGACATGGTCTTTCTTGAATGGAATGACTCGTTGGTGGAAGAAGGATGATTTGTTTGCAACCTACAAATGGAGTAGTAAGAGGAAGACACATATAGAAATGAATACTAAAGCAAGACAGATAGAAAGAGGTATATATATAGAGATAGATTAATTAAGAGATAAAGAAATATAAAAAAATGAAAAGAAACAAATACTTAGTTGACCTTCCATAACTCTACCTCTACATATTGCACTTGCTACATACAAGCACTTCCTAAGAAAATGGGAAGCAATAGCCAAGAAGGGAATAGGAGAGTCCATTTGGCTCAAGAGGAGGATGCACAAAGTGACCAAGGGGCAAGAGGAAATGCTGATCCAGAGAGAGGAGAGTCTCTAATGTTCAATAGAACCCTATTGAAGACTGTCACAGAGGAAGAACCTCCTCAAAGAAAGATATTATTTAGAACTCTCTACAAGGTAAGAGGTAAGGTTTGCAAAGTTATTGTAGATTTCAGTTCAATTGATAATATAACCTCAGTAAAAATGGTAGAGAAGCTTGTATTGAAGAAGTTGCCTCATCCTAACCCTTATAAGGTTTCATGGTTAAATAAGGAGCACTAAGTCATAGTAAATGAACAAGTTCATGTTCAATTTCAAATAGGGGATTACAAAGACAAGATTGTCTGTGATGTTGCAAAAATGGATGGTTGTCACCTATTGTTAGGTAGGCCCTAGCAATTTGATGTCAATTCTAAGCATGATGGAAGGAGCAATGTTTACATCATCTCCAAAAATGGGAAGGAATACAACATGAGACCATTGCTAGAAGATAGGAAGGAGATCCAACATGCATCTAGTGTGATGATGGTTGGAGAGAAGGAGTTTTTGAAGACCCTTAAGGTGAAAAAAACCCCTTGCTTTTCCATAATAGTAAAGCCAAAACTTGGAGAAAAAGGAAAGGAGTTAGGTCTCTGAACGAAGTAGGAGTTAGGGCATATTTCATTGTCTTGCCAAACTAATAAACTTCTAGAGTGAATTAGAAGGGAGTTCAAGCCCTACAATTCTATGTCCTCGACAATCTAGATAGTTTAGCTTAGGGGTGCCCATTTCTTTATAGGCAGATGCAAAGGATGGTCCGAGAACAAAGGATGGTTCGACCAAGAAACTTGCCTACATGCTAGAGTGGGGTCAGCCCAAGATATTTTGGAATCTTCAAGAACTTGGTAAAGGGTATCTGGAAAGGTGAAAATAAACAAGTATTTTTATAGCTATGAAGGAGGAATTGAGAGCATTATAAATAATGAAGAAACTTAAATCCATACGGCTTCACGTCTATTTACAATTTGACCTTTATGCAAGTGAAATATGACAATATACAAAATTTCCAGTCACATTTTCACTTAAAAGAGAACACCAAATATACCTTTGGTACAATATCTTCTTCAACTTCTTCACTATTAGATTCTTTAGATTTGTAAGCTCCTATGCAGAAAAAAGATGAGATGTACTAAGTAATTTTTGATGGGCAATATATAAACAAATCAACTATGATTTTTTTTTTTGTTGTGAAATTCAGTTGCTTTATTATGTACTAAAGACTTGGCTTAACCATGGAGTACCTCATCGGAAGACTCATCCTCACTTGATTCTTCTTTACCATTTTTTAAAGTTGCAACTGACCCATTCTTCACTACAACTGAGTTATTCTTTCCCAAAGCACTTGGTTTTTTATGTGTTTCTTGTAATGCACTTTGAATAATATTAAACACAAATTTCTTATCTCTCTTTCAAAAAGTTAAAAAAAAATTATAAAAATGAAAAATGTCATGATAGTATAGCAATATTTAAAGATAAAAAACAAATATCTATTAATGTTATGCTAGAAAAGTACAATGAATGTCTTCATCATTTAGAGAGCACCAATTTTTTTGTTTGATTTTCAATTTGAAATAAGGCATTTCAATTAACCATTTGTTCACTATTGAACATCAAAATTCCATAAGCTTGTGATTCCACTAAAACATGATTCTGTTCTATAGATAATTATCCACAACAAAATGACTAACCTCCTCCTCAGAAGAATCCTCATGCTAGAATCTTTTGTTGGTAGCTTCTTTGCGATGGCAAGATTTTTTCTTATAGGATGCTTCACCTTTATCTATAGAGAATTAACACAAAAATGGGTACCATAAAGTCAAAACATATGTTATATTATCACTATGATCCCAAAAAGCAAAAAAATAATTGGCATTCTTCAGATCTGGTATTTTTTTCAACATAAATGTTCTAGTTCCTAGAGTGTGGAGGTAAGAGTTTGAGGGAACTCTAGTCAAATCGGGTTTGAGTCAAGATTCAAGGATTGTGGTGTTGCAAGGCCTGAGAGGTCAATCACTTATGAAATTTGATCATTTTTAGTCATCTCATAACTCTGGTGTGAGTTTGGAGAGATAAGGATAGCATGTGTGATGTCCCTTATCAAATTGATGAATCATCATGCAAAGATGTGGGCTATAGTTATGTATAATCCTATTGGTCTATGGTAACCATATACAATCCTTTGCTATGTTATAAATCTCTTTAAAAATGGTATTAGGAAGTGTCTTTAGATTGTCAAAAATTTTGAGGAAAACCAAAGTTTCCCCCATTCCAAGCATGCAACAGGACTGACAGGTAGGGTATTGTGCATTTGAGCCAAATTTATAGAAGTATGGTATTGTCTTAGAGTCTTAAAGATCCTCGTGCCAGTTAATTGGGTGTTTAAGAAACCAAGTCAACATCTAGGAATATTGTGATAGACTTAAACAAGTTAATTCCTTGAAGAATTTGAAGTTGTCGATAGGAACAAGTATCTAAGTCTCTTAAGTTTGCAACTATTATTTTGTATTTAATACCAATCACCCTTCCTCTGCATTAGTAGTTATCATAGAAATTGCTCTAATTTAATTTCTAATTATTGGAACACAAAAAACTTTAGGAATCTATTAGGGAACTATAAATAACTTGGGGTCAATATGAAATGATCTTCTATTTTTGGAATTAATCCCTAGGTGGATTCATGCATACCCGACAAGGTGACTTGATGGTTATAGTGTCTGGATAGAGGAATAGTTTGATTGGTTTGTGCCAATCAAGGATTGGAGTATGTATAGAAATATCTAAAGGTATAGTTTCCAAGAACTAAGAAGGATTTGAATCTTTTTGTGTTCCTTTTGAATCTTTCTAAGGCATGTGAACAAGTAAAGTCTTAAAACCCTTGTAAGTAGGCTATTTTATAGGAATGAGTTGTACGGAGGGGTTGAAGAAATAAAACCTTGAAAATATTCAAGCTCTCTAAAACCATAACTTAATTGATATCTTCTTGAGTTTTTTTTGAAATATTTTCAAAATGGAAAATTTGGTGGCCTAATTAGGGCAAAAGGCTACTAGCCCTAAAATAAGGGTTTGAGGAGATCGGTAAGAAACCATGGAATTTTGTGAGAAAGAACACTTTGAACCTAATCAAATAGACTTGTATGGGATCCCTCCATCCTACTACAACACTACTAATGTCCTTGCTAAGTTGAATGAATCTTGATGCGTTGAGTCTTGCATCTTGTTAAAGTGGAATATTGAAGTAGGAAATTGGTAGAGATATCCTTGGAAAGAATAGGAGGATTAAGTAAAGAATTATCCTAGTGTGGGGTCTTGTAGTAAACCCTAAGAAGGCTTATTAGTGAGCCTTATGAGGTCCTAGTAAAGGTTAATTAGTATCTTCTTACCATTACGACAAGTTGACAACTATAAACTTTCGACAACATTCCATACATTTTTTTGGCCCTAATTCATAGTTGTCAAATTATTATTTTTAAAAGAGAAGTAGTCAGTCTGTTCAGTAAGAGAAGAGAGTTAACAATTTATTTCATTTCTTTATATTATTTATAAAGATTTTAATTTCCAGATATATATGAGATTGTTAATTTCTTAAGCTTTAATTTTGTTGCTTTATGTGAACTCTACTTTGCAGATTCTCAAATATGATAATAAAAGTATTCAAATTTGATATGTGCTTCAATCTTTTAGTGAAGCTTTCAATACTTACCTCATAACTGCTGGAGGCTTTGGAGGTCTTTTAACTCCCATTTCTATCTTTTTCTATTTTAAACCTAATGAAGACAGTGCAAATGTTGATGGAGGTTATCTAAATTATCAAATTCCTATTAAAATGGAGTTCAATTTATTACGATATAAGTTAGTTGACTTCATGTGAAAAATGTATCTATGATGAGAATAAAATACTTGAGAAGAATTCATTATAGGCAGTAATATATGAAAGACAATAAACTTATAAAGTATAAATCTCATATCAACTACAAATTATACTTACTAAATAGTGTAGAGACAATTCTTCTATAAATTGGGTAGAGCAGGCTTTTGAATAAATTATACTTTGAAACTAGGAATCACCATTTGGCCAACAATATACACCAAGCATCATGTACTCCTTGAATTTAACACAGAGTTTAGTAGAGGAGAAGCATTACAAAGGAAAATCATTCCATATTAATTGCATAATACTTACTACCTAGCATAGAGGAAGCTCTTATGGGAAAGTTCTACAAACCTCAATTAAAACTTTGTGAGTGGCCCATTTCCTACTGCACATACTCCTTCAAGTTAAAAGGTAATCAACCAAATTGATTTGATAAAATGCACCATCGATTATGTACAAATAAATATAAGCCTGAGATTTAATATAGAATATATAAAAAAGCCAATATAACTCCTATTAATTTAATAAATATACTTACCCATTAGTGATCTACTTGTAAAGGGAAATTCCATATAAATCCTGGATCAACCTTCTTTGCAGGGTATTCATTAAGTTTTATGCCAGTATATTACTATGCACTAGTCTATCAACTAGTTTCTCCTCTCTCGAATTCTTCATGTAATTGCACAAGGATCCATAGTTCATGCATGTTTTACCATATCTATGCAAATCTCCCTGATATAACTGTGGAGATTGAAACACTAAATATAAGCTTAGGGGAGAGTACCAGAATCCCCAATGTGGCATTTAGCTGTGGGATTAAAATATGAGGACCTAGTTTTATAGGTTAAGCATTTGTTGGAATATATTATTTAAGGGGGTTGGGGAAGGGGCATATTTTATTCACCTCACAACTTGGTAAACTTGTTGGAATAAACCTTCTTACTACTTGGTGGACTACACTATTTCTCCCCCCACACAAGCTAATTTATATTGGTAGTCATTGAAGAAATCGATGAGCTACTCTCCTTTTCTAAGGAACATATTTATACAGACTATTTACTACATTGGGATAAAGAAAGTTTTTCTTAATGGGGTTCTTCTTCCCATCCATCTCAAGGTTTGGAGTATTGACATTTAGGGAAATGGGAGAACTGTCACTGATTTTGGCACCACCTTGACCTATATTGTAGAGCCTACATACCAGATAATCCTTGCAGCATTTTGAATGACTGTTGTATCTAAGAATAAGACTTGTACAGAGCTAATTTGATCTATAATTCAATGTCTTAGGTATTGCCAGACTCTAATTACCAAAACTTACAATTTTTTTCAAGGGTGGCACAATATTTAATTCTACTCCTTTAAACTATTTCATCGATGTTGTTAATGACAAGTGCCTGACATTATAGGGTGTCTCTTCTCTTACTATTTTCTCTATTCTTGGTAAGATTTTGTATCAGAACTTTTTTATCATGTATGATAGGGAATTTTTTAGACTTGATTTTGCTCATATTGATGTATGATAGGTGATTTTTGTATGATATATATGTGCAACAATCCTGTTTCCCTGTGATCTGTTATGGTAATCATGAACTGCTGTCAGTTCACTATTGACATTAGGAGAGAAAATCAATTCACTATTGACATTAGGAGAAAAAATTGTGAAATCATATTGTCCTAAGACAATTCCTCTGTCAGGTTTAATGCTAGATCAAAGGCATGACAATAACCTTAATAACAATATAGTAGATTACTTAGAGTCCCAGACACACAACTCAAACCACATAGTAGAACTCATAATGTATACTTCAAACAAAATATCAAAACTAGCCCATCATGTAAACTAACTAAACAGAGCAAAAAATGAAAGCAAAGTCTTTTTAGGTGACAGAAGATTGTTCAGCCACTATGATGGTCCTACATCACTGAGTCACAAGTGAGCTTTATGAAGCCACTGTAGGACCTTAACCACATCCTAAAATTGCAAGTAAAATTGGGAATTGAATTTGAATATGTGGTGCAGGAGCACCCTTTCAAGGCTCTGATGCAGGAGCATCTTGCATGGGAAAATTATTGGAAAAAAAAAATTGAAAAAAAAAAAAAAAAAAAATTGGAGGAGAGAGAAAGTGACGAAAATTAGAGGAGAAATAATAAATAAATAAAAAGGGAAAAAGGAGAAAAGAAAGGAAAAGAGGATTTCTATTTTCGAGGTGCATAGGTGGCATAAAATAGAAAAATAAGAAAAATAGTTGTCATTCCATTAATTGAGGTGTGTAGGTGGAAATTCTAGAAGGTTTTGGATAAATCATGTAATTAATATTTGTTGGGTGCTTAGTTGTATTTGGGTGGGAATTTAATATTTATTTAAAGATAGTTGTATTTACCCTTTATCCCACATTGGTTGTGTTTGTAATGTCTTGGGTTAGAAGTGCCTATTTAAGCAAGGCTTATTATCATTTGTAATCAAGCTCGAGGAGTAGAAACTTGAGAAGTAGAAGTTGTGGAAGGAGAAGCTCAAGGAGAAGCTTGATATCATCTTGTAGGTGTTGTAAGGATCTTCAAGTATAATAAAATTTCTTGTGAAGCATTTTTTTGGTCTCCATATTGTTTCTTTCTTGATTGTGAGTGAGTAAGGGTGGTGTGGCCCTCTATCAATGGTATTAGAGCGGGAGATCCTGAGTGTACAAGCAGATCGCCGAAGTGTGAGGCAATTTGTACCAGGACCTTGGTTGGGCAAAGTTTATCAGAGCTGGTGGACTGCAAATCTGTTGTCCTAGACTTGTGATGTGGTTCCTGATTGTTCGTGCGAGGTGGCAGGTTGCGATCTGACTTGCAAACAATTTGGTTGTCACAAGGAGCGTGGGAAGGATTTGTTGCAGAGGGTTTACGAAGATCTTGGAAGATGAATCCAAGAGGATTGGAACCTAAGATGATTGCCAAAATCCATGATATAGTGGAGAGGAATTTTTCAAAGATGATTTCTTGGTTGGATGATAGATTGGTTGATCAAGTTAAGGAGGTTCGTGAGAGAAGATGGCATCACAAGGTTGAGGTGGAAGAGGTTGGTTTTGCTGATCAATCTATGGAGTCTGATGCAGAACCTGTAGAGCAAATAGAGGTTGTTGCTGAGGATATTCCTAACCTTGCTAATGTTGGGATGGAGGTTGGTTTTCATGATCAATTGGTTGAATCTGACATGGAGATTATGGAGCACTTGGAGGTGGATGATCTAGTTGTTGGAGGTGAGTTATGTATTGCAGAGCATCTTGTTGTGAGCAATGAGGTTGTTGGTGTTGAGAGTTTGGCATGTATTGATGGAGATCTACATGTTGGTGCTGATATGAAGTTTGTTGTTGCTGATGTGGGGTTTGTTGCTGCTGGTGTGGATTCACTAGTTTTTGATGTGAATGGGAGTTTGCTAATGAAGCATTATGTTCACTTTGTTCTTGTGCATGAGCTTGTTGATTGGATGGTTGAGATGTTGGTGTGGAAGATTTGCATGGTGGTTTTGTTGTCCCTATTGAGGTGGAAGCCTTTGGTGAAGATGAAGATGGTGGTAGATCTTTCTTTTGGCGTCAAAGTGTGGGACACACTTTTCTATCTACCGGGGGAGTCTGATGTAGGAGCATCTTGCATGGGAAAATTATTGAAAAAAAAAAAAAAAAAAAAAAAAAAATTTTTTTTGGAGGAGATAGAAAGTGATGAAAATTAGAGGAGAAATAATAAATAAATAAAAAGGGAAAAAGGAGAAAAGAAAGGAAAAGAGGATTTCTATTTTCGAGGTGCATAGGTGGCATAAAATAGAAAAATAAGAAAAATAGTTGTCATTCCATTAATCGAGGTGTGTAGGCGGAAATTCTAGAAGGTTTTGGATAAATCATGTATTTAATATTTGTTGGGTGCTTAGTTGTATTTGGGTGGGAATTTAATATTTATTTAAAGATAGTTGTATTTACCTTTTATCCCACATTGGTTGTGTTTGTAATGTCTTGGGTTAGAAGTGCCTATTTAAGCAAGGCTTATTATCATTTGTAATCAAGCTCGAGGAGTAGAAAATTGAGAAGTAGAAGTTTTGGAAGGAGAAGCTCAAGGAGAAGCTTGATATCATCTTGTGGGTGTTGTAAGGATCTTCAAGTATAATAAAATTTCTTGTGAAGCATTTTTTTGTTCTCCATATTGTTGCTTTCTTGATTGTGAGTGAGTAAGGGTGGTGTGGCCCTCTATCAGGCTCCACCATATCAAATTTTGGTGTGATGAACTTCTTCTAAGAAGTATGTAGATAGAATAAGAGTTTCTATCTCATTTTGTGTGTTTTGCTCTAGTTTAGGCTCTTGGTCTAAGTGATTGACAATGTATCATCATGTTGTGATGTTTTGATTTCTAGTGCATAGGGTGTTCCTAAAAAATTGGAATGGTGTATTAGGGGAAGTTTGAATCCCAAGAGTTCCTTGAGAAGACCCAAAAATGGTCTTGGTGACAAAATTACAAAGAGAAAAAAAAAGAACTAAAAATTGCTAAGTTGCTGGTCACTTATGTAAAAGTGTTAAGCAACTTGTGTTAGAGAGCAAGCTAACTTGTTTAAGTGGCTAAAAATGCCTTAACTCAACCCATACACCATGGGATATCCTATTTAAGGTTGGAAAAACATGAAACAAGGGTTGGAAGTCATTTTTTTGTATTGCATTGTGCTGCTACAACAAACTGTGACTGGTTTTTAATACGTTTTGAATGGTTTTTGGTGTTGTTTGGCAGAAAATCACGTTTTTACTGCCATTTTTTTGCATGTTCTAGTTATTATCTTGTATATTCTCCATTATCCATGCATTATATTAGATTTCTAAACACGTTTTGGAAGGTTTTGTTAAATTTCTTTAAAAGTACGAGTTTGCTGTCCAGTTTTGAGTTGTCAACAATGAACGGGCTGTAGCTCTTGTTTCCATCGTGGGATTTCCATGGAAATTTGGATTCCAAGACTACAGACCCTAATGTGTAACATATTTCAAGAAAGGGCCCAGAAAATGTGTGCAAGCATTTGTTTGACAAAGCCCTAGGCGAGCTAGGCAATGCCCAGCTAGGAGCAAGCATCAAAGAATTTGTTCTCAAGAGAAAAGCATAGAGATTCAAGAATTTCCCTTTGGAGGGATTCAAGAGGGATATAAGAAGGTTCTTTTTTGTAGAGGAGAAGTTTCTATGAGTTGAATAAGGTGTCTGAAAGTTGAGGACAATAGGCAGCCCTCAAAACCCTTCAAAACCCTCATTTTTACCATTATTGTTGTACAGCTTTTTGGTGGCTTAAAACCTCAAAAAATATTTGAGTATGTGATGTATGAATTTTTTTTTATTAAGGCCAGGTCTGATGAATCCTTAAGGGTAATAAGTTACTAGCCCTACAAATCCGGGTGGAGGCCTAATTTGGGGCTCTTCCAGTAGGCTTTTTGTGAAGAAACCAAGAAATCGGGTATGAACCCATTGTTACCATCTATTCAAGCATACTAAAAGTGTTCCAATAGCACCTTAAAACTCATCAAAACCTTAGTTGGACTAGGTATTACCGTGGAACCCTGGTAGACCTACATATGCATTTTGGAAGAATTGCACTCCTAGGAGGATAAGTGATTCATGGAGCAAGATTTGATTATTTCACCTGGTGGGAAGGTTAGGGAAGGTCATGGGATGTTCTAAGTTGCAAGAAATCCTATAGACCATATAGGTGTAGTGAAAACACCAAGATCCTATTGTTGGATGAGAAGCATAGACTAGCTAGTCTATCCTAGCCTTCCCCATCAATATGCAAGTCACAAGGACATCTTGCATATTGATGTTGATGTTTATTGACATGGATGAAGCTCTTTAGGAGTAGAGGCTTGTGAGATAAAATGCCTGCTTCTAGATTATTGAGCCAAGGAGCAAGTTCACAGGCTTGTGAAAGGAATTGAAGCTAGTTTGAGCATATTTAGTTTGATAAGGAACTATGGTTGTCTAGAAGATTGAGAAATCTTGTTTATGATTGCACTAGTTTGAAGTGTATGAACAAAGTGACAAAAGATTCATCAATATCTTCTTCACAACTCAAAACCATTTTAGAAGATAAAGTAGCTATGGATATTCTAGAATATATTTGAGATTAATACAATAGCGAACCTTGTGATGATGATATTGAGCCAAGGCCAAATGCCACCAAGTACTCTCAAAATTTTAAAATATGATATGAAAAGTGAAAGGTACTCCATATAAAAAGCAAAAGGTACTCCATAGAAAGTTTAATAAGGATTTAATGAAATAGATTTTGGACACCCACTTTTTGAAAATAAGACATGTTAAAATTGGTATTGAACATACTTCTAATGATCTAATTTTGATCACTTTCTGATGGCTTCTATGTTTGGACATCTTGTATATTTGTAGTAGTTATATCATGATATTCATCTAGTTTGTCTTTCTTTGACACTTCTTTTTTGAAATGAGAAAATTCCTATCATAGAAAGTGGAAAGGACAATACATGTAAGCTAATTGTGAGATGGCCTCAATGTGGGTGAAGTTTGACTAATGGCAATTCAGAATTGTGGTCGACTCCATGGAGAGATCGTCAAGGGCTTTCTAAATTAGTAACATACTCCTTCCCCTCTTCTTAAAGAAAATGAGATTGAAAATAAATTTATATTATTGCAGGGATTTTCTAGTTACGAAAAGAATTTTCTTTGTATCCTTGTTCTTATATTTTTGTAATTGTTTTCTTCTCTCAAGTATTATGAGATGGATTTTAAAATCTTCCATAAATGTCAATGAAAAGTTATGCTTATAGCATGTGGGGTTTGTTTTAGTCTTAGATTTCAAATTCTTTCTTTTTATGCTTACTGCAACTTGGGGTTTGTGCTATATTTTGTTTCTGCCATGTAGTTTGATTCTCAATTCATTCTCTCATATTCTGTCTTATAAATTTTTTCATCGAGTGATTGTTCAATCGTATTCATATAATATACCCATTATCAAAGTTCATTTCTTACAAAAAATAATGGAGGGTGTTGATTGTAAGGAATGATGCGTTGGGCAACACTGAAATAAATTGACCCTAAAATATATGCCACCTAGAAACTCATAATTTAATCTTTGACATCATGATACTGCCATACTATTTTTAACATTATGATACTATGATGTAGCGCACAACTAAAATTATAATGCTATGATGCAACGCATAGCTAAGGGAAAGAACTACTACACATTTGAGTTTGTTGCCAAGGCGCCCAACTACACATGACATGCCTTTGGAACTGTGGCCATTGGGAATGGTATGTACTCATAATTTCCTCTGCAATGGTTTTTTTCCAAAACATCATGCAAATAGTTGTTTAATTAATTTTATCCCTTGCATTTAAGACTATTATTTTTCCTTTGAATTCATTATATAAATAATAATTAGGGTTCATAAATTTTTTTCCACCAAATTTGAGGGACAAGGACAGCGAGGGATGCAAGACTTTTTTGAGTTTTTAGGATGTAGAAGATTGTAATTAAGAAAATAGGGAAAATCATAAGAAATTTCAAATGTTTATAAGATAAGGTAATCATCATATACGTTATAGAACACTTTTGCATAAGGTTAGAACTGAATTGAAATTTTCACATGAAAGCAACTGAATAAGAGTAATAAAAATTTCAATAAACTCTTTGTTAATGTATATGTATTATGTATATATATGTATAGCAACCAAATTTTCAATGACTACAAGTATCAGCTATAGAGTTTCAAACAACTGAAACTAACTTCCAAATTGAAATTAAAACCAAAAAATAGAAAATGAATATATTTGTCAACAAATTGTTTGTACCTACCTTTCTAAAGAATCTTTTATGCTATTTAAACCAGCAAATGGTTTGCCATTCCTCTGAGCACTGCATAGATACCCTCCTTTATATGGGTTTTTCCGTTGTACAAAAATAGATAGATTGTGATTTCAGTACAATCTTTGTGTAACAGAAGTAATATGGCAGACATATAGGAAACTTTTTTGTTTGAGTTAAAACTTGCCAATTTTTTTTGTCAAGCCCATATTTAGATTTTAATGCAACCATGTTTGATGCTGTGAGAACTGGTAACACATTAATTATACTCCCTTTATACCATTTCTTTTTTGCTATAATATGGTGTACATGACAAGGGGATCAAGTTTTCGTATGCTCTACTAATTCACTTATATTTTCATCTGCTTTACTAATTGAAATGACTCTTGTCAATGCTTAATCATCTCGTGGACTAAACTGTTGGTAGGCAAGTTTTATACAGTCACAACTGGGGCAAATGAACAGTGTTGGAGAAAAATTAAAAACAAACTATGGACAATGGTAGAGTCACTTACATTATTCAATGTGTAATTTTTAAAAAAATTTCATCCCTCTGGTAGGTTATAGTTGATTAAGTCCACTACATAGATGCCAAGGGTTTGAAATGTTGGCATTCATGTTAATTTAGAGTTTTAAAACTTTTATTGGTGCATAAGAGTTAAGTCATGAACGCGATTTGGACAAAAAACTCTCAGCACAACAAATTGAAATGAAGGACACCAATCCCAAATTTATATTAAGGGTGAAGGAAATGAATTTGAGAAAGTTAATGCACCAACATTTGATACTGTGCATAGAATCATCCACAAATGGGAGGGTTTCCCTAAGGCATAATTTAACCATCATAACTAGGGCTTCTTCAAACTATGCCTTCCCCCAATCAATCCCCAATCAATCATTTTTTAAACAAGAAGGTATCAACATAACTCACCTATTCACCTATTCACCGATTGTGACTTGAAGCCATGCAAGTTCATGTGTGTATGCTCGAATGACGATCGATAGTTCTAGTTTAGGGCTATAGTAAATGGGTTTCCAAATGCTCCAAGGATGAAGAATGTGCTCAAAATTCTCAATTATCTGTGAAATGATGCTCGATGGGTATGGTGCTCAAGTGAAGTGAAATGCACTCAGTTGACTTACCACGCTCAACTAAAATGCTCCAATGAAATGCGACTTTTTTTTTGTCTTTATGTTGCTTGCGTTGGTCGCAATTACAACCAAGACAAAAGAAAAAGAATTGGTCACAATTGCGACCAACGCGGGCATGCATTTAAAAAAAAAAAAAGTTTCCTTTATAATGATGACCAAGCAAGCCATTTAAATTTGTTGGTCAAAATTTTAGGTTGAAATTTAGGGTTAAATCTACTAGTGAAAAAGCTTGTATAAAAGGCTTAGGGTTAGGGATTTTTCATAATGCATGATGCAAAAAATGGTTCTTATAGCAATATTGAGCTATAAGGGATTACAGATTGTAGTTAGGTCATAACCACTAGATCATAATAATAATGGACTTGCTGTTGGTGGACGTAGCCCAGGGATTGGGTGAACCACATTAAATCTTGGTGTCTTGTGTTCTCTTTTATGCGATCTACTATTTTTTTGGTATTGATTATATTTGCATGTAACTATTATTTTTGTCTAAGGTTAATCCTAAAAAGTGGTATTCGAGCCAAATGGTTGTCATTTTTTTTTAGCAATCCTCTGCAGGAAGGTCTCACGGTTGAGTGGGAGTCTCACAGTTGAGTGGGAGTGATGAAACACGAGGGTAAGCTGAGGGTTGGCAAGTTTAATGGCTAGAAATTTTAGTTATGGAAGATGCAAATGGAAGACTATCTCTATCAGAAGGATTTATGGAAGCCATTGGTAGGAAAAATTAAAAATCAAGAAACCATGACAAATGAGGATTGGGATCTTTTAGACTGAAAGGCACTTGGAAGCATTCAATTATGCCTAACACCATTGATGACATTTACTATTACAAAAGATAAGGTGATGGAAGAGTTGATGGAAAAACTAGCAAAATTGTATGAAAAGCCCTCTGCTTCAAATAAGGTATTTCTTATGAAGCATTTATTTAATATGAAAATGATAGAACATGGATCTATTGCAGATCATTTAAACGAGTTTAATATTATTACTAGTTAGTTATCTCCTATGGGTATTAATTTTGATGAAGAAATTAGGGCTCTCTTGATTTTGTGTCCTTTGCCTAAAAGTTGGAATGGCTTGGTAATGGCTATGAGTAATTCTATTTCTAGATCTAAAACCCTAAAATATGATGAGATGATTAGTGTTATTTTGAGTGAGGATACTTGTAGGAAAACCTCAAGTGGATCTACATTAGGAAGTGCTTTGAACACACAAAGTAGAGGTAGAACGACTAAGAAAGGAAATAATTCCAAAAATTGTGGGAAATCAAGAGGAAAGTCAAAGGGGAAGAGGTTTCAATCCAGAGGACCAAGAGATTGCTGGTACTGTGGTAAAATAGGGCATAAGAAGAAAGATTTTTGGATTCCAAAGAACAATGAAGGAGATAAACTAGAAGGGAACAAGGAGGAAAATGTGGAAAGTAACGAATCCGAAGAGGATGCTTTGCTTTTTTCTTTAGAAAGTGTTGATGATTCATGGGTTTTAGATTTTGGTACTTCATTTCATGCTACACCTCATAAAGGTTATTTTGTTGATTATGTCCAAGGGGATTTTGGGCTTGTTTATTTGGGGGATAAAGAACCCTATTAGATTGTTGGAAAGGGAAAAGTTAAGATTAAGTTGTAGAATGGGAATCATTGGCTACTACATGAGGTAAGACATGTTCCAAGGTTGAGTAGGAATTTAATTTCAGTAGGGCAACTCAATGATGAGGGTTGTGTAGTTACTTTTAATGATAAAAATTGGAAGGTTTCAAAATGTTCCTTTGTAGTAGCAAAAGGTGTGAAAGTAGGAACCTTATATCTTGGTACAGGTCATATTGTTCCTTTTACTTTGATTGTTTAAGAGAAAAATGAATGTTTAGGAACAATTTTTTTAGTTAAGCAGGGAGAACAAAGAGTTGTAGATTCTAATACAACATTGTGGAAAAATAGACTTGGGCACATGAGTGAGAAAGATATGAAAGTACTTCATCCAAATAAAGTTTTACCAAGTCTGAAATGTGCTAATATGGATTTTTGTGAAAGTTGTGTGTATGGAAAACAAAAGAGAGTGAGTTTTGTGAAGACTGGGAAGGAAAATTAAAGTGAGAAATTAGAGCTTATACATATAGATGTATGGGGACCAACTCAGGAATCTTCCCTTGATGGCTCTCATTATTATGTTACATTTATTGATGATGCAACTAGAAAAGTATGGGTTTATTTCCTTAGACAAAAATCTAATATATTTCAAACTTTTAAGAAATGAAAATGCTTTGTTGAAAATGAGACTGGAAAGAAATTAAATATCTCAGCTCTGATAATGGTGGTGAGTATTGCAGTCATGAATTTGAAGATTATTGCTCTGCTAATGGTATTCATAGAAAAAAAATTATTCCAAGGACTCCATAGGAAAATGGAGTGGCTAAACGCATGAACAAGACTATAATGGAGCGAGCAAGAAGCATGAGGTTGCATGCAGGGTTGCCCTTAAACATGTGGGTAGAGGCTATCAATACTATTGTATATTTGATAAATAGAAGTCCCTCTACTCCTTTGGGCTATGGTATTCCAGAGGAAGCATGGATTGGTAAGAAGGTGCATTATTCTTTTCTCAAAACCTTCAGTTGTGAAGCATTTGCTCATATAGATTCTGAAAATAGAACCAAGCTAGAAGCTAAGTCCAAGAAATGTGTATTTGTTGGATATGACATTAATGAATTTGGTTGTAGGCTTTGGGATTTTGAAAATCATAAAATTGTAAGAAGCAAGTATGTCATATTCAATGAGAAAGTGTTGTACAAAGATCTGTTGCAACAACATGAGAAGAAAGAAAGTGATTATGTAGTTCTGGATGATACTCAAAAAGATGATTTTCTAGCAATTCCTCATGATCTGCAACAACCACAACAAAAAGTACCACACACACCAATGAATGTTAGATGGTTAACAAGGCCTAGTAGACCTCTAGAAAGATTTTCTCCTTCTTCGTATTCTATTTTACTTATTGATGCTAGTGAACCTGAATGTTATGATGAAGCTATGTAGGTGGATAGAAAGATTCAATGGGAGTTTGCCATGAAAGAATAAATGGACTCTTTGTTGAAAAATAAGACATGAGATTTGTGCAAGTTGCCTGCAATTAAAAAGACTTTACAAAATAAATGAGTTTATAGGTTAAAAGACGAATATGGAGGTAAGAAAAGATTTAAAACTAGGTTAGTTGTAAAAGGATTTGCATAGAAAAAAGGCATTGATTTTGATGAGATATTCTCTCCTATTGTTAAGATGACTTCTATTCATATTGTTTTAAATATTGTGGCTACTAAAGATTTTCATTTGGAGCAGCTCGATGTTAAAACAAATTTCTTTCATGGTGATTTGGATGAAGAGATATAGATGACATAACCATAGGGATTTGAGGTCAAAGGTAAAAAGAATTTAGTGTGCAGATTGAAGAAAAGTTTATATGGCTTGAAGCAAGCACCTTAGCAATGATATCTAGAATTTGATAGGTTTATGCATGAGCATGGATAACATTAGGTGTCATTCAAATCATTATGTTTATTTTAAGAGGTTGGATGATGATAGCTACATTATTCTATGTTTATATGTTGATGATATGCTTGTAGCTGGGTCTAACATGGATCACATTAAGGGGCTGAAATGCTAGTTAGCACATGCATTTGCTATGAAGGATTTGGGAGAAGCAAAAGAAATCCTTGGTATGAAGATTTGTAGAGATAGGAAGAACAAGAAATTGACTTTATCTCAAGCTGATTATATTGAGAAGGTGTTGCAACGTTTCTCTATAGAGAATGCTAAAGTTGTTTGCACACCTTTACCTGGTCATTTGAAGTTGACTAAGGATTTGTATCCTAAGACACAAGAAGAAGATGATAAGATGTCTAAGGTACCTTATGCTTTAGCTATAGGAAGCTTGATGTATGTTATGATATGTACAAGGCCAAATATTGCATATGCAATAGGAGTCTTTAGTAGGTATATGAGTCATCCATGGCTTGAGCATTGGAATGTGGTTAAAAGGATTCTTAGATATTTGAGAGGAACAACTAGTAAGTGTCTAGATTTTGGAGGTTCTAATACTAATTTATAGGGCTACATTGAATCAGATTTGCAAAGGATATTGATGCCAAGCAGAGCACTACAGGTTATGTACTTACTATTGGTGGGGCATCAATGAGTTGGGTTTCTAGCTTGCAGAAGGTTAATGCTTTATCCACTATAGAGGCAGAGTATGTTGCTACTATAGAGGCAAGTAAGGAGATGATATTGTTGACATTAAGTCAAGTTTTTTATTAGTGACAACACTTATTCAGATTTTGTTTGCCTACCAAGCTCATTGAATAGTCTACAGTGTTTGCCATGTAATTTAGTGTTTACCAAGCTTCACAGTTCCTATCAAGTAGTTCAGTGGTTACCAAGCTTCATAGTTTCTACTGAGCCATCAATTCATGTGAAGAAAAGTTAGTGTTAATTGAGTGATTAGATGATTAGTGTTTACCGAGTATAGGCATGGTAAACATGTAATTTAGTTTCTACCAAGTTACACAGTATCTATCGAGTCACTAGTGTAGACCGAGTTCGAGACTATTCTGAGATGATTAGTATGGACCAAGCTTCTACTTCTATCGAATGCATGATGATGCCAAGTAATGATAATGGATGCCGTGTATCAGAATTTTAGCAAGTTAGTCTTCAGTACCCGAGTGTCTTTATCTAAGCTGACTTTGTAATATTGGTGTTAACTTGTATATTGGTCGACTTTGTAATTTTGTAAATTGGATTGATATATGTGTGTGTGTGTGTGTGTGTGTGTGTGTGTGTGTGTGTGTGTGTGTGTGTGTGTGTGTGTGTGTGTAATATATTGTATCATATCCATATAGATAAATAGATGTGTATATGTATGAATGAAAAATGAGAATAAAGAATATAGGAAGCATGCGAATGTGAATCAACAACTAGTGTATTGTAAGGCCATATTAGCAAATGAGCAACAGAGTTATATCTGTCACATAAAAGTGATCAATATTTGAAAGAATCTCTATCAAAAAATTAGTTGTAAGTCAGAGATCTACTATTTCATTCTAACAAGTGAACCAGTCCAAAATCCTCTAACAAGGTAGACTTAACAGTCTTTTGTCAAATCTCTTTACTGAGTGCATACTTCATTGTATGTTTGCAAATTCTCTAACAAGGTGGACCTAGCAGTCCTAATTGCTCCTAACAGGGTAGATCATCAAAAGTGATCATTGTAAGCCTTAACAGGCCAAATTTATGCTCCAGTATTGAAGTTTTGTGGGTATCATCCCCACCCCAGTTTTACTTTTTATTTGGAAGGTTTCTAGGTCACCAAATCATTGTGTTCATGTGCCATAAATATTTATGTTTTTAGTTTCTCATGCATGCAGTTAGATTTGATTTCATGAATTAAATGATTACTGGATTATTGCAATTAAGACCTGAATAGGATAAAATTTTATGGTTACTGATTCATCCCTCCCTTCTCAGTAACCTAGCATAGTCTTGAATATTTCCAACAATTGGTATCAGAGCATTGTGGTTCTCAGGATAAAGCTTGACAATTCGAGCAAAGATGAAGGACAATGGAGATATTTAAACTTGATAAAGAAATTGACAATGAAAAGCCAGATCTAGAAATGGCCATTGTACAACTCAAGAAAGCTAAGGAGCAACTCTCCCAATCCCTGAAAAGAAGGAAGGAACTTGCAAATCAAATGAATGATCACTAGTACATTGAAGAAAAGATTGAAGATCTTTTTCCTTCAAGAAG
This sequence comes from Cupressus sempervirens, assembly GCA_028749045.1. Classification (NCBI taxonomy): domain Eukaryota; kingdom Viridiplantae; phylum Streptophyta; class Pinopsida; order Cupressales; family Cupressaceae; genus Cupressus; species Cupressus sempervirens. The sequence continues at coordinate 509,822,446 of CM053786.1, forward strand.
CTTAGATGAAGCAAATGATGCAATCAAAGAACTCTTAGAGAAGAATGGTTCCCTGCAAGAAGAAATAAGAAAGTTGAAAAGAGAACAAGAAATTTAGTCAGTAAGACTGTGAAATCTTGGAGAAAAGGAACAAGATGAAAGAAGAATTGGATGGAAGAAACAATGAGATCTAGAACCAATCCCTTCAACATGAAGATCTTATAGATCAAATCTCCAATAAAAATGAAGAAATAATGAGTCAAAGATAGATCAGTAAAAGATTAAGGAATGATCTAAATTCAGAAAGACAAATCAATTAAAGAATAAGAAGTGAGCTGAGATCTGAAAAGCAAATTAGTGAAAGATTGAAAAATGATCTAAACACTTAAAAACAAGTCAATGAGAGAATGATGAAATCCCAAGTAGACATGAATCAATTGAATCAACTAAATGAGTAGAATCTCTATAGACAAAAAGGTAAAGCAAGAATTAGATACAAATAGGAAGGTGAATCCTCCAAACTAGGTGCTTAAAGGAATCAGAGACCTACCTACAATCACTATGGTAAGATAGGTCATACATCAAACAGATGTTGGAGTAATGGAAAAGAAAAATTCAATGGAAAATGTTACAATTGCAATCAACATGGTCACAAGGCTAATGAATGTAAAGAGAAACCAAAATTTGAAGGCAAATGTCACAATTGCAAGAAACAAGGTCACTAGGCATCAAATTACAGAACTAAGTCATTCAATCCAGTAGAGCAAATTGTGAAATCAATATTTGGTTGGAACTATAACACTCGGAGAAGATGTCATTACTGTGGAGAGTATGGACACATTGGCATGAACTATGTTAAACATCACACAAGGAAGAGAGATACCACCATAAGATGGTTCACTTGTACAAAACTTGGTCATCTAGCCAAGAATTGCATGAATACAGGTAGAATTGAAGATGAAAAGAAAGCAAAAGTAGATAACATCAGAAAGAAAATGAGGAAGCAATGGATTCTTGAATCCATTGAGGAAGCTAGTACAAGTAGTGATGGTCATGACACTCAAGAAGTGGGTGGATCCACCATTTCCAACTAAGTTCTTAAGTAAGAACTGGAACTGTGTTATCATGATCACATCTAAATATTTCCAAAATTGAAAGGAAGCAAAGATCCAAATCAGTATTGAAGATACAAGGGGATCATAGAAGATCAATATCAGTTATAATTGAGTAAGGTTGGGTCATGGACTCTATCGAGCAAGGTCTGGAGTACTAGTCACACATGTTTGGCTACCGAGTTATGAAGTATTCACCGAGCATCTGAATAGATAGTGGATGACAGCCTATCGTGCATAATGATGTCATCACAACTACTTTCTTAATGAGTATTAATGTCAAAATTTTTTCAAAAGGTAGGAAGTTGAATTCATTTTTCACCAAAATCTTAAAGTGTTGTTGTGATCAAGCGAATTGTAGAGCGATCAAGTGATTTCAAGTGAAATTTGTAGCAAAAGTCTGTGAAGTTTTTCATAACCTATCGAGTAGTCATGGTAGCATCAAGCAGTAGCAGCAAGGCAAAGAAAGGGTTAGAAATGTTGGTCTGAGGAGTTAAATGGAAACCACTAGATTTCAAACTTGTACCAGCAATTACAAAAACTCTCGATCCAAATGGAGCACAATCACAAATCCCTCCTAAGGTACTACTCATTAATGATATCCAAACTCATTTTAAGTGTGCAATTCAAGAAATTGGAACCCTAGAGATGGATGATTCCCTATGAGAATTGTGTGTGAATGGTGTTCTTAAACCTGAACATAAGCACTTGGAAGATAAGGGTTTAACCCACATTCCTCAACTGCCCTGAAGTTTCCAAATCAAATGGATTAGATACATCTTAAGCTGAGTTTGCAATGGTCAATTATGGCTTGAGAAACCAATTTTGATCACTAAAAAGATGATTCATCATATCACCGGTCTTCCCATGCTCTCCAAAGTCAAAGCTACTAAAACCCTAGGTTGGGTAGAGTTAGAGAAGAAGACCCTAGCCAAGTGGGATGGAAGAGGCATGAAGATTGGTAGTGTAATAGATACATAAATAAAATTTGACATACATGTGATAGTACATAGGATTTATAGTTTGAGTCATCTCAATAGTGTGTCACGTGAAGCAATAGACTTGGCATTCAAAGTCGTGAAGAACAATCTGTTATATGATCTTGCAAACTTGTTATTGAGATAGTTCAACAAAAAAATGGAATGTATAAGGACATCTAAGAACAATCCTTGTAAATTCAGTTCATTGTTGACATGTCTATTTTTCTATGTTCAAAAGTTTTTTTTCCTTCTAAAGGTACAGTCATATGGAGAAAGGATGTGCCAGTTTTGTATCAGATTAATGAGTATATTGCAGAAATGGGTGAGAACTTTATTAGCATAATGGATAACTAATTTGATGTTTTCAAGGAGAAAATTGAATAACAGGTTCATGATTCCCAAAAAATTGGTTGAATATTACAAAAATGATGTTTGTTTCATGGTAGACAGTGACAAAGTCTACATTCAGACAGTGACTCCAAGAGTTGTATGGGTAAAACCTCTTCCCTATGAGGTGAACATTAATGAAGAAAAAGACATAATTTAGGCCTTGATAAATGAATTGGTTGATCCAAAGGCACCATACTTTGGAACATATGATGAGGCCAAGGCAAGAATAGAGCTTGAAATTAAGTTTCCATAGGCAGTTAACAAAGGCAAGAGGAGAATAACAAAACTCAAAACCAACACACCTCTTTTGTTAACCAAGGGTAAAGGAGAAGATGATGACGATGAAGCAGAGGATGAAGATGAGTCAAAAAAGGAAGAAGAGCCAGTGAAGAAGAAAGGTAAGGTGATCATCACCAAGCCACCCAAGCCATCAACTATAGTATTTACCAGAAGATCCAAAAAGAAAGGTAGTGAAGTTGTGTTTAGTAAGCCTCTTCTCACCTTCCAGGAAATATTAAAACAAATGGAAGAAGGTGCAAGCATAACCAACTTCAAATCATCAAAGTATGAGACCAGGATAGAGGCTGAGAAGAAGCAGATTGAGGAATTGGTGCTAACTAAGATGGGTAAATGAAAGTATTCCCCTGATTAGATAGCCTCTCAGATTTCTAATGATCTATTAGAGAGATTGAAGCCAAGATGGGACTTAGCCATGCAAACAACAAAAGATATCTATGAAAAAACCTTGAGGCAGTTGTTACTAAGCATTACCAATGTTGAGGTAAAAGAGTCTATGAAGAAATATGAAGATAGAATGACTCTTAGATTCAATACTTGTTTAATTTTGTTAAAAGATATAGAGTATGTAGTCAAGAATGCTACAGGAATGTGGAAGAATATTTATCACTTGCATAAACCAAGTGACTCTCTA